>CM038557.1:32086949-32585458 GCA_021527575.1 Ensete glaucum
TTGGAAAAAAGATCGATAGTGAAAGCCGGTGGCCTCGATAGAAGAGGAATCAGGAGTGAAAATAGGTCTTGAAGACCAAATCATTATAAATCAATTTGTCTTACTTCTTTTGTGTTTGATTTATTATTGCTTACCCATTTACTTTACTTATAGCCCTTATATTTTTAGTTAATCATGTTCTCAATATGGATTTATCGATCAAATTTTAAAATCAAATAAAATTTGCTATAGCAGTAAGTCACCCCCTGCCCCCTCTCTTAGTGTCATTAAGATCCTAATGATTGGTATCAGAGCGTAGTTCTCTCAATTATATTAACACTCAAGAGAGATCTAATAACTTTTTCAAGTAATCAAGAGGGTCACTCCATCACTCCTCCTCCTATGTTCAACAAGACAAACTATATCTAATGAAAAACTATATATTTTTTACTTTTTATAGATTTCGATTTATAGAATGCCATCAAGTTTAATTTTTAAAAATCTTCTAAACTAATGGATGAATGGAATAATTTTGAAAAGAGAATGTTTTCTTTAAATGCTAAAGTTATGAATGCTTTATTTTATGCTTTAGAAAAAAAAATAAGTTCAATCGAGTTTCTACTTTTGATATTACACATGATATTTGGCACACACTCAAAGCTGCAAATGAAGTTATAAATAGAGTAAAATGATCTAAAATTATTTTTTTAGTTCACAGCTATGAATTATTTAAAATAAAATCAAGTGAATTCATTGGTAATATATACACCCATTTTATGGATGTCATCAATGGTTTATAAGCTTTTGGTATAAATTATACTAATCTTTAATTAGTGAGTAAGACTTTAAGATCTCTTCCTAAAAGATAGGATCCAAGGGTAACAACAATACAAGAAGCTAAATGAATAAACAAATTTCCTCTTAAAGAACTCATAGGATCTCTAATAACATATGAAATAATCTGTAAAGCACCGGATGAATAAGAGGAAAACCTTTCAAAGAAAAAAAATATATATTACCCTTAAATCCAAAGAAGACTACTTGAGCAAAAGCTCAAGTAATGATGATGATGTCATAACACTCCTTACAAGAAGATTCAAAAAATTAACGAGGAGAAACAAGACAAATCTTGTAAGACGAGAAAGTAAGAAATAAAGGTGTGCCCAAGAAAGATGCAATCATGTGCTATGAGTGCAAAAAATTAAGACACTTTAAAAATGAGTCTCTATAATTAAAAAAAAAGTCATAACCCAAAACAAGAAGAAAGTACTTAAAACAACATAGGATGAATCAGGTGAGTCAGAAGTTGAAGAGTAAATCAATGAAGAAAAAGTGATAAACTATGCTTTAATAGCTTTCAATGATGAGATATTTGACTCTCTTGAAACATCTTTCTTATATGATGAATTACTTAAAGTACTTTATGATTTATATAATGAACTTAAAAAGATTGATAAAAAATATAATTTTCTAAAAAGGGATCACTTGATAAATTAAGAAATAAGTATGACAACTATATATCAGCATCTTACACTAAATGTGAAGAGTTAGAATCACTTAAAAAGGAAAATATATTACTATGACAAATATTAGAAAAAGTTAAAATAAAAAATAAGTCACTTAATATGATTCTTACTAAGGTTGTGTATTAAGAAAGAAGGAATTAACTTCATGAGTAATGACACTCATCAAAAGCCAACAAAATTTGTAAAAGGACCCACACTATATATTTCTTCTAAAGTTAGATATAGTTTTTATAGAAAATTTGATTACTATGCTTACTTACACATACTCTCTTAAAAAATATAGTTATCATAAGATAGTTTTGGTTTCTAAAGAAACTATAAGTGATTTGATGTTAAAAGTCAAGGAAGATTGATTTAACCATGAAGTACCCAAAATTAAATGGTACCTAAAGGAAGCCCCTCTCCAAACAAGAGCTAGAAGAAAAAGATGATATCTTGATAGTGGATGCTCAGGGCACATGATCGGAGATCCAATACACTTTTCAAAGCTCACTAGTTAAGACGAAAGATATATTACCTTATTGAAAATATTGGTAATAAATCAAATCTTTTGATTGAAGATGTGCCTTGTTAGATGATTTGAAATATAATTTAATAAGCATTAGATAACTTTTTAATAAAGGATATAATGTTAAAATTGAATCTCCTACTTGCATTATAGAAATACCAAATAAAAATAAATCTATGATTACTTTAAGAAGTGATAATGTTTATACTATTGATCTTGATGATTCTTGTGATAGAACTTACTTTTTTATTTTGAATAATGATGCATGGCTTTGACATAGGAGACTAGCACATGCTAGTATGAAATTAATCTTATTAATTAAAAATAAATAACTTATAAGAGGAATGCCTAAATTAAATTTGTTAAACATAAAATTTGTAATGTGTAACAACTAAGAAAACATATAAAAAGTACCTCTTGACCATTACAACTAATTTACATAGATTTATTTGGACTTATTGATATCATAAATCTAAGAGATAGCAAATATGCTTTTGTGATTGTTGATGATTATAGTAGTATACTTAGACATAATTCCTGGCACATAAAAATAATTATTTAAATAGTTTACCAAATTTTATGAATAAGTTTAAAATAAAAAAAGATTTTATGATTTCTTCTATTTGTAGTGATCATGGTGGTGAATTTAAAATTATGATTTTTAAGAATTTTATAATTGATATGACTATAATTTCTTCACTCCAACAAATAAATAATAAAATAAAGTTGAGAGAAAGAAATGAGCTTACAAGAGATAGCAAGAATCATTCTTAATAAACATAGCCTACCAAAATACTTTTGGGCCAAAACCCTTAATATAATATGCTATATCATGAACAGGTTTCTTATAAGACCTCAACTATCTAAAAGTCCTTATAAATTATTGAATAATAAAAGACCCAATGTTTCACATTTCAAAATTTTTGGATGAAAATATTTTATTTTAAAGGAAAAGGATTCTTTACGAAAATTTGATGTAAAATTTGTTGAAGGTATTTTTCTTAGATATTCCAATATTTTTAAAATTATTGAGTTTTCAATAACAGATCCTTGGTTATTGAGAAATCTATTCATGTTATTTTTAATAAATTAAGAAAATAATATTAACGATGATTTTAAATTTGATAAATTAAATTTGAATGATAATTCTCCTTCCTAAAGCAACTTCTACTTCTAAAGAAACCTTACGCAATAAATTGAAGTATGTAGATGCACATCCTAAGGAGCTAATTATTAGAGATACATTAAAAGGTATTTAAACTTATTTTTATTAAAAAGTATTTATACAAAAGCTATATTTTATCTTAAATTAAGCTTAAATATGACTCATTGGTCTCTGTAATGCATGAAGAGTTAAATCAATTTAAAAGAAATAAAGTTTAGATGTTTATTCCTAGACCTAGTGATTACCCTGTGATTGAAATTAAATAAACGTTTAGGAATAAACAAGATGAATAAGTTGTCGTAGTTCGAAACAAAGCTAGATTAGTGGCCAAAGGTTTCAACTAAGAAGAATGTAAAGATTATGTAGAAAGATTCATTTATATGGCTAGATTTGAAGCCATAAGGATACTCCTTGCCTATGCATGTTTTAAAAATTTTTAGATTATTTCAAATGGATGTCAAAAGTACTCTTCTTGGTGTATTTATTTTTAGAAAAGTTTTTATTGAGTAACCATTTGAAAATATTTTTTTTCAAACCATGTTTATAAATTATCGAAGGCTCTCTAAGGGTTAAAGAAAGCCCCTAGGGCATGGTATGAGAGACTTAATTCCTTTCTTATTCAAAATATTTTTTCAAAAGGTAAGATCGATATCATATTATTTATTAAATATTTTAAAAATATTTTTTATTATTCAAATTTATGTTGATGATATTAATTTTGGTTCTACAAATGAATCTTTATATGAATCATTTGCCAAGAATTTGAAATGAATTTAATCGATGAATTGAGATTTTTCTTAAGATTATAAATTAACTAAATGATAGAATTTTCATTAGTCAAACCAAGTATATCTTTGGATCTATTAAAACGGTTTCACATAGATAGTGCTAAGGCTATTAACATACCAATAAGCATTTTTACTATATAGATATGGACAATGAAGAAGAATACTTTGATCAAAATACTTATAGAGGTATGATAGGTAGTTTATTATATCTTATAACAACTAGTCTTGATATAATGTTTAGTCTTCAGCTTTATACAAGATTCCTATTCGATCTTAAAAAATCTCATTATAAAGCATTTAAAATAATTTTTAGATATATAAAATGAACTCTTAATATGGTATTATGGTATTATATATCTAAAAATTTTGATTTGATTGCTTATGCTGATGATGACTTTACAAGATATAGAATAAATAAGAAAAACTTTTGGAACTTATAAGTTCCTAGGTCATGCACTTATTTCTTAGTCTTCTAAGAAGTAAAATTTTGTCACATTATCTATAGTCCAAGCTGAATATTTTTAGGATCATAATGACACTAAAAGGGGGGCGGGGCGGTGTGTGGGGGTTGGGGGAGTGAATTAGTGCTATAGCAAATTTAATCAATTTTAAAATTTTGATCCATAAATCTATATTGAAAATATAATTAGCAGAAGAGAATCAGTATATAATAATAAATCAAGGAAGGAGAAAGAATGCAAATTGATTTATAGTGGTTTAGTCATCCTAACCTACTCATACTCCTGATTCCTCTTCCCTTAAGGCCATCGGTTTTCACTATTGATTTTACTTTCTAACGGGCAAAGATCAACTATCCTTGTTATAACTCTTCTTCTTTTAATAGACTTAAGAGAGAACCTCCACACTCACTCTTTTATAAGAGTGAGAGTCAATTCTAAACTCAAGGAGGAGGAAGAGACTCAACCAATACTCAAAGAGAGCTACAATCCTTATAAACTTCATCTCTTATTTCTTGCTTTAATCCAAGCCTTAGTGGGGATATTTATAGCCCCAAATAGCTTCAAAATAGAGTAAAAAAAATTCAAAATCACTAAAAATTCTAGGATTTGGATGATCTTGCAGTAATAGCTTTTGACGTCATGATTTCAGACTTTTGGACGGTACTACCATCGTAATTTTTAAATCTTGGGTGGTACTACCATCACCCTTGGTGAACTACTCCCGCCCTTAGCAGTACTACCACCTACATAAGCGGTAAAACCTTCATTAGTGTTGACAGGCATAAACAATGCTTGTTAGCTGACTCAAGTAGTACCATGCTTGGGCTTAATGGTACTATGCCTAGGCTTGATCAAGGTCATTGATTTAGCTTTCTAACTAGCCAATTCAACCTTAGTCCAAGTCTATTATCTACAAGTTGGTATGGTTTTGGCCAATACCAATATATTTTGATCCCAAAAAACCTCGATCAAGACTTAAACAATCCAACCACATATCTGGCATAATCACTAAGCTTTCAGCATGTTGTCTAGTATTCCAATATATTATCTGATCTTTTGATACTTCATCTGAACCTCTGACGCATTATCCTTTCCTTCGACATATCACTCGATTTATCGACATATTGATTTTTCCACAACATCTGATCATTTGGTGCAATACTTAATCCTTCCGGCAATCATCAAGATCAATCATATAAACATTATCGCTCTTAAAGCAATCATAGATTTATTCTTATTTGGTATTTCTGTGATAGATTTGAATTTAACGTTATATCCCTTATCACAAAGTTGACTAATGCTTAATAAGTTATGTTTTAAACCATCTACTGAAAAAATATCTTCAATTAAAAGATTTGATTTGTTACCAATATTTCCAATGTCAATGTTTTTTTTATTATTATCTTCGAAAGTAATGTATCCTTTGTCTCAGCTAGTAAGCTTTGAAAAATGTGTTGGATCTTCGGTCATGTGTCTTGAGTATCTACTATCAAGATACCATCTTTTGCTCCTGCTCTTGTTTTGGAGCATACCTACAAGATAAAGGGGTTTGTGTTAGGTACCCATTTAACTTTGAGTCAATGGACGTATTGGTTCACGTAAGAATGGACGTAGAATACCAAAAGGAATTATTCATGTTCAAGCAAGTTTCAACAATACCATTGTAACTGTTACAGATGTACGAGGTCGGGTGGTTTCTTGGGCCTCTGCTGGCACTTCCGGATTCAAAGGGACAAGAAGAGAGACACCCTATGCTGCTCAAGCAGCGGCATTAGATGCTATTCGCACAGTTGTTGGTCAGGGTATGCAACGAGCAGAAGTTATGATAAAAGGTCCCGGTCTCGGAAGAGATGCGATTACGAGCCATTCGTAGAAGCGGTATACTATTAAGTTTCGTACGTGATGTAACACCTATGCCACATAATGGATGTCGACCCCCTAAAAAAAGACGTGTGTAGAAATAATAAAAAACAGATTTCAAGAGAAATAAATGATTCAATGATCTGATCAAATAATAGTAATAGTATGGTTCGAGAGGAAGTAGCAGGATCCACTCGAACACTACAGTGGAGGTGTGTTGAATCAAGAGTAGACGAACGTCTTTATTACGGCCGTTTCGTTCTGTCCCCGCTTATGAAAGGCCAAGCTGATACTATAGGTATTGCCCTGCGAAGGGCTTTACTTGGAGAAATAGAAGGAACATGTATCACACGTGCAAAATCTGAGAAAGTGCCGCATGAATATTCTACGATAATAGGTATTGAAGAATCGGTACATGAAATTTTACTAAATTTGAAAGAAATTGTATTGAGAAGTAATATATATGGGGTTAGAGACGCATCCATTTGCGTCAGGGGCCCTAAAAACGTAACCGCTCAAGATATCATCTCACCACCTTCCGTGGAAATAGTTGACACAACACAACATATAGCTAACCTGACGGAACCAATTGATTTGTGTATTGGATTACAAATCAGGCGAGATCGTGGATATCGTACGAAACCAACAACTAACTCTCAAAATGGAAGTTATCCTATAGATGTTGTATCTATGCCTGTTCGAAATGCGAATCATAGTATTCATTCTTATGGGAATGGGAATGAAAAACAAGAGATACTTTTTCTAGAAATATGGACGAATGGAAGTTTAACTCCTAAGGAAGCACTTTATGAAGCTTCTCGTTAGCGACTAGGAAGTGTTGTTTCGCACACAACTTATTGCATTGATAAAGATAAAGAAATTGGGAAGTGGACACAGATAAAGAAATAGGGAAGGCTTGTCGAAGTTTAAAGAAATAGGGAAGACTTGTCGAAGTTCTGTTGTTGCAGTATATTCGTTCAGGTATCAGACAATAACTTTAGCTTTGATTCACAAAACCAAGAAAGATCATCGCAAGCATAACATAAGCTCGAGACGTGAATAAAGGTAATGGAATCCGAAATCCCTTTCTCCATATCCCATTTACAACACACTTATGCACCCATAAACCATTTACAACACCCTTATTCACCCCTATAATATAGCATAATTTGGTTCACCCCTATAATATAATATCATTTGGATATGGATTACATATTTCCCTTTTTTGGAATTTCATTTTCTTCCACTTCTTCTCCGAAAAGTGTCTTTTTACTTTATCATTTTTGTAGTGTACTTGAAACACTGGTGCAAAGAATGCGCATGGAACCAAGGCCTTACCAGCTAAAAAAGGCTGTTTGGGAAGTGTCTTGTTCTCGATCACGGAGCAAGTTACTTCTGTATTAAGATTTGCAATCTGGGGCACTTGAGGCGAATCTTGCCCATAGCTCTCTCTTTTTGAGATGAAGCCTGAGTCTTAGTGCAGCTCAGCTTCCTGGTGGGGATCCCGAGCTTCCTTTCAGTTTTTAGGGGCATAACATTGATAGCGGACCCCGGATCTCTTTGCACTTGTCGGAGTTTTACTTCACCAATCTATCCTGAAAAGTCTAGTTTAGCGAAGCCAACTATATACGCTAAGAAGTAAGATTGACTAAACAAACCTGTTAACGCTCAGAAGTAAGCCTTGTTAATGCTTAGAGGTAAGATTGACTAATAACCCTTTTAAGTTATCTCTTGCAGCTAAAGTTTAAAGTTTCTTTCGGGTGGGGCCAGTTCCTTGTCTAGTCAGTTAAAATATCTATTCTTTGATTTCTTAGGAAAGAGAAATAAAACAAGAAAAATGTAAAATCTCACTTGTTATAAGCGCAAGCAGTAAAATAAGGAATAGTATATCAATATGGAAAAAGCACATAAAGATTGTATTTGTCAGCACCAACCCCCTCCCCTTCCTAATTATATCGTATTCTAAAGGGATGATCTTGTTTTAACCAAAAATATAATATAATTTATTCATAATTGAATCAAGATCCAAACTAAATTTAAGGATACCGATTAATCATTTTCAAACATCATTCACATCCATTCAGAAAATCTATGCAGTTTATAAATCTTACATCACATCACTCAATAATCCACAAAACTCGAAGATTAACTTAACTAAAAATATTAACCACACTTATAAAACCATCAGTCTCAAAAATCTATACAAATGCAAAACAAATCATTTTTCACCCCTTCATATGATTGTAAAATTTAACATTCAAAGATTCGAGAAGTATTCTAACTTTTTACAAGATACATCAGTTCATATTTATTTATAATATTTTATTACATACAAAATATTCTTATACGACATCTCCCAACAAGACTTGTCCAAAATCTACAGAGCTTTCCACTATCTCAGTTCAGTTCTAACTTTTTCTGTAAACGACAAGTTAACCTATAAAATTTATATAGCAACAGGGTGAGCATATAGAGCTCAACAAATAACTAACATATCCAAGACAAAGAAGGATAGCTTTCAAATCAAACTTGAAATCAAATGGCAAGGCAAGGGTGTAAGAATCCATAGAGAGTACCTCGAGATATATAATCACAAATCATTTTATTCGAAACATACTTTAATCATAACAGTAGAGAAAGAGTAGTTGGAGCATATCATTAGAAATATGAAATATTCAGAGCATATCAAAGATGTATAAAGTGTTTTAGAATATATCAAAAGTATATGTAACATTTTAGAGCATATCACATATGCTTAGGACATTACAGAACATGTCAATGGTATATGAAATGTTTCGAAATATATTAATAGCAAATAAACTATTTTGGAAACATAACCATGACATTTGAAATAGTTAGGAGTATGTCAAACATATATAAAATGTTTCGGAACATATCAATTGTCACGGACAACAATGTAAACAAGGTGTTCGATGAAATGCTCGTGCTTGTCCGTGTCCTTTGGTTTAGGTACATATATTGTACAACAAGAAGCGGGCTTGCAGTAGGCTTAGCAGCCCTAGTTTGATTTGCTTTATGGCCAAGTTCAGCTTGTAAATACGAATATGTCTTGTAAGCACTTGTGGGGATTTCGGTCTATAATGGATCATTATCCTTTGTGTGCAACCTTTCTATTGTAATGTCCATGGGTGTAATTTGTATTTGGCTTTATAAAGTATTTTCTTGAGCAGTTGCTTGTGGATCCCGTAGGAATTGATTCTTCTGGCTCGTTTTCTCTTTTGTAAGTCTAAGGGACTCTAGGAGATCTCAGGGAGGGCTGACCTTTGTGGATGGGCACGCATGGGTGCCGCACCGCTTAGGCAAAATCAGCTAAGCCCGTGACAATGTGGTATCAGAGAGGGACAAGCACACACAAAAACACTTGCCATACAAACGTAGGGGACCTAGCTGGGCTGTGTGGAGGATAGCCAGCACGCGCAATCGTTTGGGGGAAACAGACATTGAGATATAGGGAAAGGGGTCGCTTAGAGGAGCGGGCATCCAGGTTTGGCATTCAAGGAATAGCAACCCCTTTACGTGAGAGGCACCACGAGAACAAGCAAGCGAAGAAGAATGCGTAGCACATAAAGATTGGGATGGTTGAGTTCGAGCTATAGCTAGATGTTGGCAACCAAACTTGACGGTGCTCAAGTCAAAGCGAGACGCTTGGTGAAAGATGAGACCGTACAAGGTGGAAGGTATTGTATAATGATCGAAAGAGTTATGTAAAGCTCACAGAGGTGAGGGGAATTGCTAACTCGAAGGATTTAAAACTCATACAAGGGCTTATACATGGACGATGGAGTGTTCGTGGCCATCCCAAGGTACGATCTAAACTCAGCGTCATGGAGCATCAGAACTTTCTTTTCGATGTGGAAATGATATGTCCGTAGGTGGCTGAAATATGTAATAAGTTCAGCACGTTGCTAGACCTTGAAGGATGCAATAGAGACTATATTGGAGAAGGGTCACAATCTAGCAAGTACATTTGTAGGGGCAGAACAAGGCACAAGTTATTCAACAAGATGGAGTAGTCCAAAGGGGATGGTGGTCTCCGAAACTTCGAGTGGGAAGTATGTAAAGAGAAAAGTTGCTCCAGCATGACAGATATCCACCAACAGGATAGATATCCAGGAGGGATAAGTCCTAGTTCTCTAGTGGGAGAATCATGTGCAATAGACTATACATATTGAGGAAGAGTTCCTCAAGGCTATATCTCCATAAAGGTCAACAGACCAAGTGAGCAACGAAGAGTCGTCGCATGATCTCGAATGAGGTAATGTATTGGTGGATGCATTTCGAGATCAAGTGGAGAAGCAATCCAAGGCAACATCATATGAAGGCCCACTTAGAATCGATGCAGAAATCAAACTCGACAGAGGGCTGACTTGTAGAATGGTGGATGCGAGGGCCACTATCAACTCAATGCAAATCGAGGAGCAGAGCGACTTGGGTGGAACTCGGTGAAGTATTCAAGCCGTATGAAGAGAGTCGACATAGAAGATGGAACATAGAGTGGAGGCACAGAGGTGGAGAATACAAAGACAAACTCTAAGTACCAAGACAGGGCATAAGGGCAGAGGCTAAGAAACTTTATAAGACCAATGTCGATGGGCTTCTTATCAAGATAACCGAAATTGAGGGACTTCGAGTTGATGTAGGAGTGCTCGACCAAGAAACGAAGTAGACAGTACACAGTACTGTACCTTTCTACTCAAGAGGAGTAGGCGGCAAAGGTGATGGAAAAGATGGTACAATCCCAGAGGCGACCAGATCTATCAAAGACTTACTCCAAGTTGGGGTACTCCAAGTTTAGGTAAACTTTTTTTGCTCTTTTTGAGCAAAACTTCTTGCATTCCATAAGTTCAATGGCAGTGAGAAGGCAAATCACAGTAGGTAACTCAACGTAAGGAGTGCAAATACTTCAAGTGCTTCATAAGTATAGGCATAGAGCGGGCGAATGTTAGTAACTAGCTCAATATATGAAGTACAAACTAGAGGAGGCAAGCGAAATCAAGTAACATTTGCCTTCTCAACTTGAGAGAATAGGTGAAACCGAGTACCCCAATTCTCTTAACTTGAGGAGGTGAGCGAAGCCAAGTAACCTTACCTTCTCAACTATAAAGAGAATGGGTGAAGTCAAGTATCCCAATTCTCTTATCTATCCAGTAGAAGAGCTCTGCATAAGTTCAGTGACCCTTCAAATAAAACTTATGAAAGATAATAGTTGTCAAATCCTTATCATTGGTGATCAATACTACTGAGAGTAGATTTTTCACTTCATTTCCCAATTGACTAATCGAAAGCGGGAGTGATGCGAACATACTTGGAAGGAATAACTAACAGTGGAAGAAGGTTTAATGGGCAAACATTATAGAGGAAGGACTTTAAAAACTTCAAAAGTCTGCAAGGCGATGCTCGTTAAAGCTCCGACAAGCATCTACCCAGTTCAAGCAATATGAGTATACTGCGATACTAGCGCATAATAAGGTAGGTCTTTTCCTTCATCAGAGGGATCTGCGAGAACCAATAAGGATCAGCACAACTCAGCCAACCCCACAACAGATTCAGTCATTGGTGAGTTGAAGCAGCATGGCGGATCAGAGTTCGACTACTCAACAATAGCGGTAGAGAGCGGTTGAGAGCTTAAGAGGCATATTGCAGCCAAAGCAAAAGATTGAAGATTCAACAAAATGCAAAGAGATGTCGCGTCTACAGTGGCTTCGACGAGGATATCGAAGGAATAAATGGGGGAGAATATCACAGACAATAATGTAAACAAGGTGTTCGATGAAATGCTCGTATTTGTCCGTGTCCTTTGGTTTAGGTACATATCTTATACAGCAAGAAGTAGGCTTGCAGTAGGCTTAGCATCCCTAGTTTGATTTGCTTTATGGCCAAGTTTGGCTTGTAAATATGAATATGTCTTATAAGCACTTGTGGGGACTTTGGTCTGTATGAACCATTATCCTTTGTGTGTAATCTCTCTGAGTTTGTAATGTCCATGGGTGTAATTTATATTTGACTTTATATATATTTCCTTGAGCAGTTACTTGTGGATCCTGTCAGAATTACTTCTTCTGACCTGTTTTCTCTTTTGTAAGTCTAAGGGACTCTAGGAGATCTTGAGGAAGGCTGACCTTTGCAGACGGACACGCATGGGTGCCGCACAGCTTAGGCAAAATCAGCTAAGCCCGTGACACAATGGAAAATAAAATATTTTGGAGCATATCAAGGATGTATAAAGAGTTTTGGAATATATCAATGGGATGTGAAATGATTCGCAGCATATCAAAGATGTATATGACATATTTCGAAGCATATCAATGGTGCAGAAAAAATCTTAAAGCTTATCAAATAAATAATTAAGGAACAAAAGCTTAATATCATATCAGACATTACATTTATTCATTCTTATTCAAAGCGCAGAAATAAACTTATAAGCAATGCTCTAGATATCATATCAAAGACATAGATGGTGAAGTGAGACCATAAACAGAATGTGAATCATCCATCACTGAATGACCACTAAACATAAGTCTCATACATCTAGGAGCTTCATCCACCCACGTTTGAGTGAAGTCAGTGGGGCTAGCAAGAGCATAGCTGGCTCTGAACATAATACCCTTTATTATTTTTAGCAAAGGTCCAGAAAATATCCTACAAATACTAGAGTACAAAAGGACATGAGCAATAAAAATGACATATATTGGAAGCACATACAGAATCATGAAATATACATGTACTAATATGAAGCAATACAATATTAATATAAATATTCATAATGTGTATTAAGATAGTCAAAGAATAAAGAATAAGAGTGCATTAGAATTTAAGCAATACTATAAGGCTCAATTGAAGGATGGGCTTTCATTAGACCATAGACAGAATATGATCTGATAACATATTGAAAACATAGATAGTGAAGTGTGATCACAAACATAATATAGTCTATCTAACCACCAAATATAGTAGAGCATCATAGGCTCTAAGTATAATATACCCTTTACCATTTCTGACAAAGGTCTAAAATATCCCACAAACACTAGAGTACAAAAGGACATGAGCAATGAATTAGGCTTATATCAGAAGCACATGCAGAATAATAAATTATGCATGTGCCTAAATAAAATAATATGGTGTAACATCAATTAATATATAATATATTTAGATATATAAGAAAATAAAAGGCAAGAGCATTAGATAATTTAATTTTGAAATGGATGAAGCAAGAATGAGTAAAATTAATACAATTACTATTCTAGCAGAATTTATAAGGTACATCTCAAAGTTATTTTGAATAATCAAATATACTCTAAATTACTCAAAATGATATCTTTGGAAAGCTAAATCAATCTACTTTCAAATAAAATAAGCTTCATATAAATTGGAGGCCTCTACAAAAAGCTATAGATAGTTTGGCAACCAAAGGTCCGAAATCTTAGTCCCTGTTTTACATAATCCATAAGGTCTAACAAAATAGAAATTTTGATATTCACTTAGACTCTAAATCTTTTAATCCTAGTATCAAATGAAAGATTTATAAGTTTATTTTCTAATAAATCTATTGTTGCATAAATCAAAGACTCCAACAGAATGATATAAGCAATATAGTGATAAAAGATCGGGAGGTATAGACTCTATTTTATAGATTTTATATGCTCAATTGAAATAAATGTTTGGGCTAGTAAATGAACTCTAATTTCTTCAAACTTAGTTTCAAAACAAAGATATGTGAATCTATTTTTGAATAAGCTAAGATTTGTCTAAATTAGATATATGTACTAAAAGTTATAGCAAGAACAAAATAGATAGGTCATAATCTTGATAATATTACAGATTCATACTTAAGTATCCAACAAAAGAGATTTCAGTTTTATCCCAAATTTTTCTCATAATCAAAGTAAGAACAAGGATAAATTTCAGTAGAAAAAAGATAGAAGGTATCTTATAGGATGGGGTTAGAACACTTATCTTTACAAATTTTGATCCTAAAGATGTGGATTAGATCACAATCTCAAAATTCCCACTTCTTTCCTTCTCTTCTTATTCTTCTTCTTCTTCTTCTTCTTCTTCTTCTTTCTTCTTCTGCTTTTCCTCAAGTTCACGTTGTAGCCAAAACCTTTTTTTTTTTCTCTCTAATTGTTAATTATTTAAGCTAACATATGGGTTAATAAGTGATAAATATGCATGTAATGTGCTTATGTGTCACCTATACATATGCATAATTAGCACTACTTTAAACAAGATAGTGACACATGTCTTCATCATAATTTTTATTTTTTATTAACTTAATGTGAATCTTTCATAATTTATTTCATATTTTTAAGATTCACATTTAGGTCCCTAGTAATCAAATCTTAATATAAAATTATTTAATCAAAAGAATTAATAAACAAATCCTCAAATTTATAAATGGATTCTTATAAATAATTTAACATATATCATTATAAATATTTTAAAAATAAAAAATATTATAATATTTCTTAAGGTCAAAAGAAGCCAAGCAAGTTCTATTCTTCCCTCAATACTTGTGGTAATAGCTTCGTGAATTGAAAGGTGGAAAGCCAAAGCTGGTTGGTTACTTAGAGTAATAAAGCTGGCAAGACTATTTTTATTTTAATAAGACTAGGATTGGTGGGGAGACCAAATGATTTTAGGGTTAACTTTTTTAGGAGATTTCATTTGCCTATCGAGAGATTTCATTTACCTACCGGGCAGTGTGCATAAGCCTTTTTGAGAGAATACCTATCTTACTTGCTCATTTTCTTTCACTAAAGACTTCTTTGGATTGACTAACTTGACTAAAATGAAAATACCTAATTAATCAGCTTTACACTTTTTAGTTCATAAGGCTTGTGCTTGTTTTTATTGAATCACTTTCTATTTTTATTGAATCACTTTCTATTTAGGGAATTTAAGCCTGCAAACTCTTCCTTGGTATCGCTCTCTTTACTTTCTGAAATTACTTGTCTTATCCTAGTATGAGTGTTAAAGTACTCTTACTGCTATACCCGTATACCGAGATTACTATGACCTCTCCCACTATTGAAAGAAATCACACCTTAGATACTATAGGATATAGTCAGATTATAACTTCAAGGACCTTAGACCATTACACAATGGAGCACTTGCTTGCACCACTAGTTATATTACTGTATCACTGGTATTATTGTATCACTGGGAAAAGGGATCTATCTTGAAGAAAATAAATAAATGAGCAACTACTCTCGATGGTAAAAGAAAATGATAATATAGTCAAAAAGCACTTTCTTAAACAAAGGATTAACAAAGAAAGGGGAAAGAACAAACCAGCCTATTCGAGATACGATAATAGCTCCCTTTAGCTCTTATGCTCGTTAACCCAGGCAATAATATTATATGCTTAGTTATAGAAAGATGAAATGCATTTGGCGGAGGTCACCTAGAGACCCCATTCTATTGTCAAATTAAATAGATTTAAATAGGGAAATTCCATTATTTGATTTAGAGTTTAAAGAAAGGACAGTGTGCATAAGCGGGATAAGAATCAATTTTATTGCCCTGCGCTCGTTGAGTATCATATGGAATTTTATGAATCAGGATCAAGAGAATATTAAGGAGAGTTAGGGTCGATAACATCTCTGCTCAAAGTGGTTAGTTCGAGCATTGTCTACTGAAGAATAAGATGATGAATTTGGCAGTTGGAGTTGAAGTCAAAAGATTCACTGCTTACCTTAACTCTGAAACGGACAATCCTATAACGCAACCCAAGAGTAAGCATAAGCAAAAAAACTTGGATCTACCCTACCCCCCTTCCCTTGCTTTAAGAAAAGAATAAGGGCTGGAGACATGAACTCACATAAAGGAAGCTGAAGACAGTTGAGTTGAGTTCGCCAATCATTCAAGCATTAGTAGAAATAACAAAATAAGGTAACTAGAGGTGAGATAGAAGGAACAAACAATCAGATCTTCTGCACTCGACCCGAAAGACTCAATTACTGTTTGACTAGGCGCGTGAGGGTAAGTTACATTGTAAGCAGCAATTTCAGGTTTAGGTCAGGAAAGAATATCATAGTTACTTTGAAGCGTTAACGGGAGTTGTTGACCATACAGTGTCAGTTCAATTGAATTCTGCGCTAACATCTTTGAGTTGAGTGGTTCTGTGCGTGAATTCTACGCTAATATCTTTGAGTTGAGTGGTTCTGTGCGAGTTAAGGATTCCAAAGAAAAAGTATATGATGAAGTTGTTTCAATATCAGGTGAGGAGTGGCTAAAGAATCTAGAAAGTGACGCCCTATATTATATTACTCAACCACATAAAAATGAGATTATCGTGATGGATGTAACTTCTAAAGTCTCAAATTAAGTCTTTGCTGGCATATTCTTGGAGTGTTCTCACGGGTTCAGGAAAGGAAGAGGGGATTTCTTTCTTCTTAGTTGAAGACACTTACCTAAACAGACGTTGCACTTGCAGAGGAAAATGTTGCACTAGCAGGAAGGACAGAGGCAGAGTTTAGAGTTAGGTTAGCGCTAAGTGAGTAAGAAGTAAAGAATCAGTTTTGAAGCAATGCTCTGTGAAGTTACCCCTCACTTATAGAATTGCTAGGCGCTGAAGAATAGGTGTTGAAATTAACCCCTTTAATGTAACTCGCTAGGCGCTGAAGAAGTTGAACTACAGACAGCCTACTGGAATGAATGAGCTGATCTCCTTTATATAGACTCGGGAAAGCCTTATTTATTGTATTTCTCTGAAGCTGAAGCGCCATTATCGGTAAAGCAAGCTGCATCAATGAGTTCTTTATCAAGTAGAGCCAGGAGCACAGGACAATCAGTGGCATTACCAACCAGAGGTGTTACTTCGTTGCTTGCAGCTTCCTTTTTCACGGCAGATTCCTGAGTCGCCAACACAGATTGCTTGAAAACTGGCAATTATTCACTTAGAGCTTAAAAGCCAGTACCTAATCCCCATCCTTCTCCTGGTCGGTCCTCATGCTTGAACCGGATTCTTCTCTTATCAAAACGATATATATATACATCTGTTTTTTCTTAGCACCAAGACCTGACCTGAACTCTTCCCTTTCTACCGTATTGTATTAATTAGATATATGATTGTATTCAATTCCCTTATTTGTATTCCATTATCCGTTTCTCATTTCCATATTGACTTTCGTACAACAGGTATTTCAATTAGTAAAGAGACTGCTTCCCCATCTTACGAATCTGATTGATGCCAACAACTTATTCTTATCCTAGTTATGATCCTGAAGTCTGACTTATTTAATACGACAACACTTGAAACTGAACTCTCAAACACAGAGATCCTTGCTCGAACTCAACAACTAAAGTACACCTAGCTTCAACGCCACATATCAATATTTCTGTCTTCTGCTACTTAGTAGAAACTTTAAAAACCAAATAGGTGCATGCGCATCCATCACTCCATTTTGGGAATCGTTTGTTAACTTATAATTTAATATGATCTCTATTGCTATAAAAGAAATTAAAGATATAAGTATATTGTCTATTGATGAATTATTGAGCTCTCTTTTAGTTTATGAACAAAAAGTGAACATATCTTCAGATGAAATTTCAGAACATGCTCTTCAAATGAAGATAGATCAGAGAACAATTCATAAACCAGTTCTCAAGGGAGAGATCAAAATGGTAGAGGACAAGGCAGATTAAATGAAGGTAACAAAAAAACTTGATAATATTTTTGTTGTAAAAAAATATGACATATTAAAAGAGATTGTTGGTACAAAAATAAAAATTCAAATGTTCCTCTATATTTTTACTATAAAAAGTATTACCATCTTGAAAAGGACTATTGGAACAAGAATAAAACAAACTATTATGAGGAAATGATAAAAGAGATGAAGAGAATATTTTCTTTATAGCATCCCATAAAAAATATTTTAGATCTATTTGATTTTTGGATAGTGTATGCAGTAATCATATGATAGGGGATAAAAGTTTATTTCAGAGGCTTGATCATTCAGTCAGATCTACTATACAGATGAAAAATGATAACAAAGTTCAGGTAAAAGAAAAATGAACAATTATAGTAAAGATCAAATCTAATAAAAAAGGTATTGATAATATATTGTTTATTCATGATTTTAAATAAAATCCTATTAGTATATGACAAAGAAAAGAATATTATATTATTTTTATGATAAAAATACCTGATTTATGATAAGAAAATCAAAAAATTGATAACAACTGTAATGATGATAAAAAAATAAAGTGTTTCCTTTATTATTTTTGGATTTTGTGACTCCTGTTTATGAATCAATATTATAGTATAAAAATTATGATTATCTAAATTTGTGTGGATTTATGCAAACTCAAATAGTATAGGTCATGATAATTTGGAAACTACAGTTAAGAAAATACATCCATAGGATAAAGATGAGATCCTAAACTCCAAGGGTAACAATGAAGGTGTACATACAGGGATGGTAGAAGTTTCTGATGATGTGAAGAAAGCTAAGAAAAAGAAAAAAAAGAGTAAGTCTCCACATCCAAAGGGATTTAATCCTACAAATATATAGTCTCCATCAAATTATCAAAGATGGATGTCAAAGAGAAAAATATAAGTTATAGACCTAAGCAGAAGCATAAAACAATCATTGCAACATCGAAGATCAATTTATCGACATCTTCACAAAAAAATTTGAACAAAAATTATTTCTCTAAAAATAATTTTAAATTATAACTACTTGAATTAAGGAGGTGTGTTAGAAATAATTTAAGTTGTTAAGATTAATTTAAGTAGTTAGGATTAAATAAAATAATATAATAATATAGTTTAGATGAAGATGAGATTAGTTTAGATGAGGGTGAGATTTATTAAGATGTGATAAATTTTTTAGTACTTAAATAATCTGTATTCTATTTTTTAGTCAATATAAATACATGTTCTTGTTTCATTCCAAAGCACTAAGCACTATAGATTGAAATTACTCTTAATTTTTTCTATTATTCTCTTCTCTTTCTTCCTAAAGTTCTATAGAAAAACCAACCGCTCTAAGATCAAAGACTACACTCACCTGTCACTTATTCTTCTTTAACTTTACACTTATTCTTCTGTAACTAGTATTCTAAAGTACTTTGTTTGAGCATAAGCGGCATTGACTCACTACTCAGGTGCACCTTTCCTATTCTCAACTTAAAGACTGACTATCCCCGGCGGAAGATCTCTTATTCCTAAAGGATGTGTTGCTGTCTTTGTTTTTACTAAATTCTATACATGTTCCTCAATAAGAAATGTAAGTTGCTGTCTATGTTTTTACTAAATTCTATACATGTTGTTCCTCAATAAGAAATGTAAGTTAGTTGTTGCTTTAACACTCGAAATAGTGGAATCAATTTTGAGTTTATTGCTCGAATGCAAAGTAGATGAGATGATTCTTTGTTGCAATAGAGTTTTGTTCTTCCTATCTGCCCCACATTAGAATCTGTTTATGCAATAAATAAGAGATTCTTATGCTTCATAGAAAGAAAGAAGTAATTGGCTATAATTCAGGATCAGAAGAAATCTATTTATTATTACTACTACTTTCGTCTAACAAGGAGAAATCAAATTAAGAGCTGATGAGAATAAAATAGGAAGAAACTTTATATATGAATAAATACTAGTAGACCGTCACACACTACAGAATCAAATAGAAATCACAATAAAATGAATACGAAGATTTATATAGAAAACCCCTTCAACTCGAAGGGTAAAAACCACGGGACAAACAAAAAAAAATCCACTATCAAAATAATGAATATACAGATCTCAAGGCTTCTTGCCCAAACCCAAGCAACAGCTACAACCAAGCAACAGCTACAAGATAATCATAGGAATACAAGGACTATATTAATAAACACAATATCTAAAATCTTCCCAAGAAATCATAGTAAGAATCCACTACAAACTGATCTAATCTGATATATGGATAATTGAGAATAGTGTTTCTTTGTCCTTGTCTTTTTCTCTTTTCTGGATCTCATGTTTTCTATCCTTTACTATCAAGCTGCAGCATTCTTTCTCCCATATTTTTCAGTCGTCGCTGCCTTCTTTTCACAACACTTAGCTCCTAAAACTAGGGTTTAGGTTAAGATAAATGAAGATTAAGGCTGTTCGCTTCACTAAAGCCCATTATAGGTTGAATCTGGGCCATCTACCTATCTACCTAACAACCTCCACCTTCAGCCTAGAAGGGAGGCTGTCTCATGACTCCTTAATGTAAAGCAATGCTGATCAGCTATCGGCACATCTACTATCTCTTTTTTAGTAAGGTCTTTATCAATATGTCTGCCCCATTATCATCTATGTGAATTTTTTGAAACTATAACTGTTTCTTTTCAAGCACACTTCTAAGACAGTGATATCTGACATCTATATGCCTTGACTTGGAATGAAATGTTATATACTTATATAAATGGATGGAACTCTGGCTGTCATAATACATCACATAGTTTTTCTATTTCAGTTCCAATTTTTATAAGAATTCTTTTATCCAAAACATTTCTTTGTAAACCTCTATAGCAACAATATATTATGCCTCTATGGTGGAGAGTGCAATACACCTTTGCAATCTGGACTGTCATGACATAGCTCCCCCTATAAAAGTAAGTACAAAACCTGATGTGGACTTTCTTGTGTCAATATCTCTTGCCATATGAGAAGTAGTCCACCTCTAAAACTTAAACAAACTTTAAAACTTCCTCTAAGACATCTAAAAATCAACTTCACTACTGCCCAGTACTCTTTGCCTGGATTTGTAAGAAATCTGCTAGCAACACTCACTGTATATGCAATGTCTAGCTTCATACATATTATTGCGTATATTAAACTTTCAACTACTGAAGTATAAGGAACCTTTTATATTTTCTCCTTCTCCTCATCACTTGACGGGCTCTACTCTAAGCACAACTTAGAGTGACCTGCAAGAGGAGAACCAACTGGCTTTGCATTGCTCATACTAAATATATCCAAGACCTTCTCAATGTATTTCTTTTGTGACAACCAAATCTTCTTATTTATTCTGTCATGAGAAATCTACATGTCCAGCATTTGCTTTGTTGGCCCAATGTCTTTCATTATAAAAGACTCACTCAGTTCATTCTTCAACCTATCAATCATAGATATATCTTTCCCAAGGATAAGTATGTCATCAACATAAAGTAAGAGAATAATAAAATCTTCACCAAACCGTTTGATGTTCACATAATGATCTAAAGGTATTCTTTTATATTTATTTTTAATTATAAATAAATTAAACTTTTTATACCACTGTCTTAGAGCTTAGTACAGCCTATACAAGCTCTTCCTCAACTTGCAGATAAGATTTACTTTACCTTTGACTTTGTAGCCTTATGGTTGCTCCATATAAATTTTCTCCCCCAAATTACCATGAACAAAAGTTGTCTTCATATCTAATTGCTCAATCTCCAAGTCTAGGTTAGCAGTAATACCAAAAGTAACACAAATAGAATATTTTAACAACAAGAGAAAAAATCTCTTCAAAGTCAATACCTTTCTTTTGACCAAAGCCTTTCACAACCAATCTAGCTTTATACTTTAGTTGAGAATAATGTTCTTGAGTCTTCAACCTGAAAACCTACTTGTTTTTCAAGGCCTTACTTCCCTCTGGTAGTTGCACCAAATCATATGTGTGGTTCTTCTATAAAAAATTCATCTCTTCTTGTATAGCAACAAACCACTTCTTTTTCTGCTCACTTTCAACTGCTTCCTGGTAACTCTCTGGTTCACCTGCATCAGTAAGCATCACATACTCATCTATAGATTATCTTTTAGAATGTTGATGTAGTCTAGAAGATCTTCTTAACTGAGGTTCTATGGGAACTTGCTCTCTTTCTTCTTCTTGCTTAATATGTCCTGCAAGTAAATCAACATTTGGCTCTACACTATCTTCCTACACATTTTTTCCATCACTCTGATATACTAGAGGAATAACTGAGTCATAGTTTATAAATCCCTCTATAGAAGTCTTAGTTGGTGCCTCCTTCTTCAAATCCTCAATAGTTTGATCCTCAAAGAAGACAACATCTCTGCTTCTGAACACCTTCTATTTTTTTAGATCCTAAAGCCTATAACCAAACTGATCATGTAAGTAGCCAAGAAAAATATACTCTTTTGTCTTACCATCTAGCTTGGACCTCTTATTATCTAGAATATATGAAAATACATGACAATCAGACACTCTTAAGTGTCTGTAGTAGACATCTTTCCCTAACCATATATACTCTACAACATCACCATCTAGAGCTGTACATGGTGACCAGTTGAACACATCAACTACAGTCCTAAAAGCTTTATCCCAAAACCTTTTAGGTAATTTGGCCTATAAAAGTATATATTTGATCTTTTCCATAATGATATGGTTCATCCTCTCTGTAATTACATTATGCTGAGGTGTACTAGGAACTTTCAACTCATGCTGGATGTCATATGACTTATAATAATCATTAAACAATCCTATATGCTCACCATAATTATCTGATTTTATATATTTTAATTATCTTTCTGTCTCCCTTTCAACTATGACATGAAACTCCTTGAAGACATTAATAACTTAATCATTAGTCTTCATAGCATATGCCTAATTTTTCTGAAAAAATCATCTATAAAAGTAACAAAATAAAGTGCACTACTAATACTAGGAATATTAATAAATCCACCATGAGTTTTTGTCCTCAAAGGACCACACACATCTGTATAGACACAATCTAAGACATGCATTTTTCTAGATAAACCATGACTAGTAAAAAAAACTCTATATTGTTTGCCGGCCAAACAATCAATATAAGAGTTCAGATGTGTACCTATGAGGTCTGACAATACCTCTCTCTTGGAAAGGGCTTGTAGCCCCTTCTCGCTCATATGTCCTAGTCGCCTATGCTTCAACTCTATGCTGAAGTCTTTCTCTATAGTATTCAACTGCTTACCATAAGCTTTAGCCTGCAATCTATACAATGTATGATA
This sequence comes from Ensete glaucum, assembly GCA_021527575.1. Taxonomy (NCBI): domain Eukaryota; kingdom Viridiplantae; phylum Streptophyta; class Magnoliopsida; order Zingiberales; family Musaceae; genus Ensete; species Ensete glaucum. Next base: position 32,110,218 of record CM038557.1, read on the forward strand.
TTTCTTCCCATTAGCTACAATAAGAGAACCCTTACTGAGCTTCCACTACCCTCTGTGAATTCTGACATCAAAATCTTCATCATCTAGCCTTTCAATTGAAATTAAATTTAGCCTTAACTCAATCACATGACTCACATCCTTAAGCACTAACTAGCAGCCAAGGTTAGTCTTTATATGGATATCACCCATGCCAATGATGTCTGTTATGTCATAGTTGCCCATCTTAACAACATCAAAATTTTCAGACCTCCCTCCATGGTATAGCATGATAAGAAGCACCTATGTCAATTATACACTTAAGATCCTAGCATACACAAGAAAAAATATCATTAGAAGTAGATAAAATCAAATAATCACTACCTTGCACTATAGTTGTGATATTCTTTTTTGACTCTGTATACTTTACTCCTTTCCCCTTTTCTTGTTCTTCTTAGGTTGCTTGTACTAATTTTTATAGTATCATTTCTCACCATAATTATCGCAAACAATATATTTTCTTGATCTTGACTTACTTCTACCCATGCGTGAACCACTTCTATCCTTTAACTTTGACCTTCCTCTATTCTCTGAGACAAGTGCTTGTGAATCAATTTGAGAAGTTGCTGAATTCTTTCTCCTCAACTCTTTATTCAACAAACTACTTGTTACTTAATTCATGGTGACAACACTATCTGGCGCAGAATTACTGAGGGAAACCACCATTATCTCCCAACTTTCTGGCAAAAAACTGAGAAGTAATAATATCTGTAACTTATCATCAAGAGATATTTTCATAGAGGCTAACTAGTTAGTAATACTCTGCATTTCATTCAAATGCTCAGGAATAGAAGTACCCTATTTATATTTCAAGTTCACAAGTTTTCTGATCAGAAAAGCTTTGTTGCTAGTCGTTTTTCTTTCATAAAAACCTTCGAGTTTTTTCCAAAGAGAGTAAACAGAACTTTCAGTAGAAATATGATGAATGACACTATCATTAAACCATTGACAAATAAATTCAATTATTTTTCGATATATTCTCTTTCACTCATCATCTGTCATAATTGTGGACTTTGCACTATCTCCTTGCAAAGGTCCATATAAATCTTTGCAATATAAAAGATCTTCCATTCTTAGTTTCTATATCATCTAATTGTTTCTATTAAAACTAATCATGTGAGAAACATTATCGACCTCCATATTCGAATACAAAAATGAGGTGCTACTAAAACCCTGCTCTGATACCAATTGATAGGAATAAAACAGGAAGAAACTTTGTATACGAGCAAATACTAGCAGACTGTCATACACAGCAGAGTCAAATAGAAATCACAATCAAATGAATATTAAGATCTATGTGGAAAACCCCTTCAACTCAAAGGGTAAAAACCATGAGACAGGCCAAAGAAAATCTACTATCAAAACAATGAATATACAGATCTCAAGGCTTCTTGCTTAAACTTAAGCAACAACTAGAAGATAATCACAAGGATACAAGGATTATATTACTAAGCACAATATCCAAAACCTTCCCAAGTGATCATAATAAGAATCCATTGTAAATTGATCTAACATGAGATATGGATGATTGAGAGTAGTCTTTCTCTGTCCTTGTCTTCTTCCCTTTCCTGGATCTCATGTTTTCTATCCTCTATTGTCAATCTGCAGTCTTCTTTCTCTGTCCCACATTTTTTAATCCTATGGTTTAGGTTAAGATAAATGGAGATTAAGGTTGTGAGCTTCACTAAAGCCTATTATAGGCTGAATCTGGGCCATCTGCCCATCTGCCCAACAACCTTCCCCTTCAGCCCAGAAGGGAGGCTATCTTATGACTCCTTAATGTGAGGCCCTGTCGACCAGCTATTAACAAATATCTTGTCTCTCTTTTAGTAAAGCCTTTGTTAATATGTCTGCCCCAATATTATCTGTGTATATTTTTCTGAAGTTGTAACTGCTTCTCTTCTAGCATATTTGTGATCTAGTGATATCTGATATCTATATACTTTGACTTGAAATGAAATATTAGGTTCTTGCATAAATGGATGACACTTTGGCTATCATAATATACTATATAGTTTTCATGTTTCAGCCTCAATTCTTATAAGAATCCTTTCATCCATAATATTTTTTTGCAAACCTCTATAGCAGCAGTATATTCTACCTTTATAGTGGAGAGTGCAATACACCTTTGTAATCTAGACTACCACGACACAACTCTCCTGCAAAAGTAAGTACAAAACCTAATGTAGACTTCGTTATGTTAATATATCTTGCCATATCTGCATCTGTGTAACCTATCAACATCGGTGATCCACCACCAAAGCTTAAACAAACTTTAGAACTTCCTTTGAGATATCTAAAAATCCACTTCGCTGTTGTCTAGTGTTCTTTGTATGGATTTGTAGGAAATTTGCTAGCAACACCCACTGCATATGTAATGTCTAACCTCGTACATACCATCACATACATTAAACTTCCAACTATCGAAGCATAAGGAACCTTTTAGATTTTCTCCTTCTCCTCATTACTTGACGGACTCTGCTCTGAGCACAACTTGAAGTGACCTACAAGAGGAGAACCAACTGGCTTTGAATTGCTCATACTAAACATATCCAAAACCTTCTTAATGTATTTCTCCTATGGCAACCAAATCTTGTTATTTCTTGTGTCACGAGAAATCTACATGCCCAGTATTTGCTTTGCTAGCTTCATATCTTCTATTGCAAAAGACTTCACTTAGTTCATTCTTCAACCTATCAATCATAGACATATCTTTCCCAAGGATAAGTATGTTATCAAAATAAAGTAAGAGAATAATAAAATCCTCACCAAACCATTTGATGTACATACAATGATCTGAAGCTGTTCTTTTGTATTCATTTTCAATCATAAATGAATCAAACTTTTTAAACCACTGTCTTGGAGCTTACTTCAGCCCATACAAGCTCTTCATCAACTTGTAGACAAGATTTACTTTACCTCTGATTTTGAAGCCTTCTAGTTGCTTCATATAAATTTCTTTCTCCAAATCACCATGAACGAAAGTCTCTTCATATATAACTGCCCAATCTCCAAGTCTAGGTTAGCAGCAATACTAAGAGCAATATGGATAGAAGACATTTTAACATCAGGAGAAAAAATCTCTTCAAAGTCAATACCTTTCTTATGACCAAAGCCTTTCAAAACCAATATAGCTTTATACTTTGGTTGAGAATAATATTCTTGAGTCTTCAACCTAAAAACCCATGTGTTCTTCAAAGCCTTACTTCCCTATGGTAGTTACACCAAATCATATGTGTGGTTTTTCTATAGAGAACCCATCTCTTCCTGTATAATAATAAATCATTTCTTTTTTTGCTTACTTTCAACTACTTCCCAATAACTCTTTGGTTCACTTGCATCAGTAAGCATCACATACTCATCTATAGAGTATCTTCTAGAAAGTTGACGTGGTCTAGAAGATCTTCTTAACTGAGGTTTTATAGGAACTTGCTCTCTTTCTTCTTCCTACTCAGTATGTCCTATAGGTATATCAACATCTGGCTTTATACCATGTCCCTGCACATCACCTCCAATTTTATAAAACCCTACTAGATTATAATAAAGTCATTCCAATTTTATAAAGGAGTATAGCTAGGGTTTAGATTAGCCCTTAGGGCTTAGTGGCCGTCGCCCCCCTTACTAGGTTGGTTGGCCAGGGTTTCCCTTGCTTAGGTTGGCTATAGAGCCAACCTAGCCATCCCCTATTCTTATTAAGGCAGGTTGGCTATAATAGGGGAAAAGGGATAATTTTACTTAGGCAAGCACCCCCCTTAGGCTAGGGTTTTGATCCCTATATAATGATATAGTCCTCCCTCTCTTGAATCAAGCAATCTATAATTTTATTTCAGCCTTTTGTTGAGTTTAGGAGGGAAGAACCCCTACAGCGTTCCAAGGGTTGATCCCCCTTAAGGATCAAAATCTATATAGCTCATTCTAGGATGTTATAATTTAAAAAGTTTCAGATCTAGTATAGCTAGTTATCAGGATTGGTAGCCAACCTTACGAAGGTAATTGAGTGTCAATAGAGGATCATCCACTCTTGGTATCACAAGAAAAATATCTTATATGTGCTTGCTCAGAGAAATCCCTGGCCAGGGTTATTCAGATTGAGAGAGAAAAATTTCTTCAAGAGAATCTGATTAGAGCGAGACTATGATGAATTCTATATATGGCCTGATAGTACCATATCCAATATATGGTCTTTGGGATATTAGTTGGATGAGAGATTATAGATACATGGTAACTGTGGATAGATAGGTCCGATGGATTTGATCCCTCTGTACCTTTTGGGACTATGGCATAGTGGCCTAGTACGTCCATAGTCGATGAGTCGAGTGAATTATTATGGGGATAATAATTCACTATATCAGAAGGAGTTTTGATGGGAGTGACTCACGACCATCTTGGTATCGGGCCTAGAGGTTCACACACATATGTAGATACTTCAGTAAATAGATGATTGGATAGAGATCCAACAAGCCCCTATTCCCATTAGATGAGACTCTATGTTGATGGGCTCCTTGATTAAGGCCCAATTAGAGGCCTAAGCAGATTATTAGATAGTGATCCAATAATGCAAGGTTAGTGGGTAATTGGATGGAGATCCAATACCCACTAAAGCAGGAGCGCTAGGATTTTTGGTGGCTCTCTATAAATAATAGGGGAGACTCATGGTTGATAGGCTGCAGCTTTGGCCACCACTTCCTATTCTCCTCCCTCCCTATGCACAAGAGCTGTGAGATCAGATTGGAGGAGTTCCGCTATAGAGATCCATCATGTGGATACTACTAGAGAAGAGGACATTTGACCTTCTTCATCTTCTCTATTTGGATCTGGAATACAGGGATATATGATCTCCTTAGGTAAAATCAATCTCTCACATATCATGTTTTTCAGATTTTTGTGATTTTTTTTGCGACCCCAATCTTTTGCATGACGATTTGATCTGTGTGGGAAACCAATTTTTGTTTTGATTTTCGCTGTGCATGTGATACTCCCACTGAGGTTTCCCAACATTAAGTACCTATAGGAGATATCTTTTCCTAACTATACATGCTCTGCAACATCACCATCTAGGGTTGTACATGGTGACAAGTTGATCACATTAACTGTAGTCCTCAAAACCTCATCCCATAACTTTTTAGGTAACTTGGCCCGTGAAAGCATATATCTGATCTTTTCCATGATGGTGTCGTTCATCCTCTCTGCAATTATATTATGCTGAGGTGTACTAGGAACTATCAACTCATGCTAGATGCCATGTGACCTACAATAATCATTAAACAATCCTGCGTACTCACCACTATTATATGATCTTATAAATTTCAATTGCCTTTTTGTCTCCCTTTCAACTTTGGCATGAAACTCCTTAAAGACATTAATAATTTAATCTTTAGTTTTCATAGCATAGGCCCAAACTTTCTAGAAAAAATCATCTATAAAAGTAATAAAATAAAATGCACCACTAATACTAGGAATATTAATAGATCCACCAGAATTTTTTGTTCTCAAAGGACCACACACATTTGTATAGACACAGTCCAAGATATGTATTTTTCTAGATAAAGCATGACTAGTAAAAGAAACTCTATATTGTTTGCCAGCCAAATAATCAATATAATTATTTAGACATGTACCTCTAAGGTTTGGCAATACTTGTCTCTTAGAAGGAGCTTGCGACCTGTTTTTGCTCATGTGTCCTAGTCGCCTATGCCATAACTCCATGCTGAAGTCTTTCTCTATAGCATTCAACTGCTTACCATAAGCTTTGGTTTATAATCTATATAATGTATGACATTTCTTCCCATTAGCTACAATAAAGAACCCTTATTAAGCTTCCACTGCCCTCTATGAAATTTGACATCATAATCTTCATCATCTAGCCTACAACTGAAATTAAATTCAACCTTAAGTCAACCATATGACTCACATTATTAAGCACCAACTTATAGCCAAGGTTGGCCTTTATATGGATATCATCCATGCCAATGATGTTTGCTGTGTCATAGTTGCCCATCTTGACAATACCAAAATTTTCAGACTTGCAAGTAGCAAAGAACTCCCTTCGTGGTGTAGCATGATAAGAAACACCAGTGTCATGCTACACCACGAAGGGAGTTGACAAAATCAAAAGTTGACAAAATCAAATAATCACTACCTTGCACTATAACTGTGATATTCTCTTTTGACTCTGTATACTTCACTTTTTTCCCCCTTTTTCTTGTTCTTCTTAGGTTGCTTGCACTGATTCTTATAATATCATTTCTTACTATAATTGTAGTAAATAATATCCTTTTTTGATCTTGAGTTACTTCTATCCATGCGTGAACCACTTCTATCATTTGACTTTGACCTTCCTCTGTTCTTTGAGACAAGTGCCTGTGAATTAATCTGAGAAGTTACTGAATTTTTTCTCCTCAACTTCTTATTCAACAAACTCTTTATTCAACAAACTGCTTGTTACATGATTCATTGTGACAACATCATCTATGAAGAATTACTAAAGGAAACCACTAGTGTCTCCCAACTTTCTAACAAAAAACTAAGAAGTAATATCATTAAGAGATATTTTCATAGAGGATAACTGGTTAGTAATATTCTGTATTTTATTCAAATTCTCAGGAATAGAAGTACCATCTTTATATTTCAGGTTCATAAGTTTTTTAATCAGAAAAACTTTATTGCCAATCGTTTTTCTTTCATGAAGACCTTCTAACTTTTTCCAAAGAGAGTACAACTTTCAATAGAAACATGGTAAAAGACACTATCGTCAAGCCATTGACGAATAAATCTAACTATTTTTTAATCTAACCTATTTCACTCATCATCTGTCATAGTTGTGGGCTTTGCACTATCCCATTGCAAAGGTCCATACAAATCTTTTCTATATAAGAGATCTTCCATTATTAGTTTTCATATCATCTAATTATTTTTGTTCAAACTAATCATGCGAGAAACATTATCGACCTTCATGTTATTATAAAAAAATTAGATGCTACTAAAACCCTACTTTGATACTAGTTGATAGGAATAAAACAGGAAGAAACTTTGTATATAAAGAAATACTAGCATACTGTCACACATAACAAAATCAAACAGAAATCATAATCAAATGAACACCAAGATTTACGTGAAAAATATCTTCAACTCGAAGGATAAAACTAAGGGATAAGCCAGAGAAAATCTACTATCAAAATAATGAATATACAAATCTCAAGGCTTCTTGCTCAAACCCAAACAACAGCCACAAGAGAATCACAGGGATACAAGGATTATATTACTACCGGTCTAACCTGAGATATAAATAATTGAAAATAGTATTTCTTTGTCATTGTCTTTTTTACTTTCTTAGATCTAATATTTTATGTCATCTAATGTCAATCTATAGTCTTCTTTCTCTCTCTCACGTTTTTAAGTCATCGCTGCTCTCTTTTCATAACCCTTAGTCTCAAAAATTAGGGTTTAGGTTAAGATAAATGAAGATTAAAATTATGGATTTCACTAAAATTTATTATAGACTAAATCTTAATTATCTGTCAAACAAAATCAATTTGTATCTTTCTTATGTCCCAAATTCAATAGAAGTGCGTATCTGCATCCCGGGCTTTCCAACGATGTTGTAAGGGGAAGGAAGTAGGCATATGTTGAACATGTGCCGCTTCTTTTCTTTTCTTTCTACTGACAAAAGAAAAGAAAGATCTTAGCGTATAAATGGCACTGCTTATCAAGGCTACTCTTGAAGGCTTTATCCATCCATTCCATAACTTTTTAATGTACCTATCTTATTTCGAAGGTAAATATTAGTCCATCGACTGTTGAAATCTAGGGTAGGCATAGTTAGCACAATGGGAACAGTTGCTGTGGGACGTATAGGCTTGCTCGAGAATCTTTCCATTCCATACAAATTAAAATAGTGCTTGCTTTAATGCTGGCTCTAATGCAGGAAGGTAGTAACTCTTACCATTGACATCTCTAATAGAGAAAGGAGCTTTTTCCCTTGTTTTAAAAATAGTTTTTTTCCCTTATGTAAGTAAACACCATAATAGATAGAATTCACTAGCTATGAGAATCATCCATCTGGCCATAGTTCTAATTAACAAGTTTTCAAAAGAAAGGTAAGTGAGGCCAGGCCGGACAAGGAGCTCCGTCGAAGAGCGTAACCAGTTTTTATATATTAGGAAAAGAGAATCCCATTGATTTTGTATCTAAGTTGTCAAAGAATTGGCTATGAAAGTTTGCTGCTTCCTGGAACGAAGGAGCTGGTCTCATAAGACTAGGAAGTTAGGTTGAAACTGGTCTGATAGGGCGAGGAAAGTTTTTGCTTGGTGTGCGAGCTAAGCTTGGTCAGAGCAAAAACTGCCCTTTGTGGAGAGTGGTTGACGATATAATGCGCATTGTGTAAGGCTGTTATACATTAGTTGCTACAAATTCTTTTTCAAAGATTGGATGTCGAAAGACTTGATCAAAAGAGAAGTGAGGGAGGGAGTCATATGTCTTTATCTTCACTTAGAATTATGTATTACTACTTTACAAGGAATTATACTACAAGAAAGATTCCGTGCTGAACTGAACTCCTAATTTGTATTTATCGAGAAATCACCCACTTCTCACTCAATCAATCATTGATTCAAGTAAGAATTGCCAACTTCCCCACTTTTTTAGGATAAAAAGGTATCAAAAGACTTCTTCGTTACTGCTTCCACAACTCAGAGTAGAGCCAACCTGTAGTAACTTGTCTAATGAGCCAACCCATAACCCATCTAATGAGCTTAGCTTCATTACATCTACCCTGCTTCTTTTCTCTCTTTGCATCTCATTCTTAAGCGCCGCTGGCCCAGTATTCTACTTGCTTTTGCCTTTATTGCTTTTAGAACGGATAGGGAAGCTGTCAGTCTAGCGGAATAGGATGGAATCAAAGCTATAAGTTTGAATAGAACTAGTGTCGTCATAATTTGGGTATTAGGGTAACAGAGTAATAATCTTACTAAAAAGGAGATTCGGAGTAATGAAAATCTAAGTAATAAGCTACTACTAACCAATCGCTGACATTGATGGATCCTCCTACTCTATTAAATAGGGACTTGGCATAGAGAGGTAGACTCGGCATCTGGCTCACCCTGCTAAAACGAATTGATAAAATGGCTTCTTTCCTCCCCAGCGCCTACCTATAAGAGTAGAAAGGTTTCAAAGTAGAAGACAGGCTGGAGCAAAATCTTAATTGATATAGAAGAATAGAGAGTAGTGTGAAGTGATTGCTAGCTCTTCTCTTGTCCTTGAAGGATTCTATCAATTACCGAATCATATTTGTCCGGCGGGTGAATAATATTTGAGAGCGGCATCCCCAGTATAAGCATACGATGAGAGTGGGGTTTGCCCTGGTTAGTTGTATTTGAAGGTAGCATTACCAGCTTACATTGGAAAACGAAATGCTAGATCAATCCCGCCGCTAATGGAGGCGTCGTCCTCCTTTCACAACTAATTACCAAAAGATGGTGGATCTTATCTTATAGGAGAGTCAATGTGGGACCAATAAGCTAGGGAACTTAGGTAGAGCAGCTTACCAATTTTGAATTGGGGAAATCAACAATAGCTGGACAAGAATAAATCCGATAATAAGGACTATGTACGGGATTCTACTTTTGGCAATCGTTGGCTTGAGTTCATACTGGGCAGCAAAGGTCTTGCTCGAGCTCAGCCCAATAAAGATAGATTTTAAGAAAGGACACAGTAATAAAGTACTCTTGTCGTAAAGAAGGCTCGATCCCCATACAGGAAAAGACAAGATGCATACATCCGGAGGTTGGTAAGGTGAGGTAAAAAGAGTTAATAAGGGGCTGAAGCAAGCTAGAGATCAGGGATAAAATCAAAGAGTGATTAAATCAAAATGCAGAGGAAATAAAGATTCTAATGACTTTGGCCTTATCGATACAAGTATTACGCTCGCTCCTTTCTTTTAGTCACCTATCTTTCTTATTCTATATTAGGATAAAGTCAACGAAGTTAGTTAAGAAAGAACAATTCTTTGTCCTTCTCCGGTATATATTTATTAATAAAAATATTAATTCATTTCTAGGTTAAATAAGCTACATAGGCTATAAGTTATTTGTTAGAATCTTTATATATGATTTTTATAGGGAATCGATCTTCTTGGAATTTTATAGGGATTCTTCCCTTCTTGATTTTCTACACAGATTAAAAATAATCGATTTATTGATAATAGTGATATGATTTCTACTCAAGACTTATTACAATATTATTTATAGAGCTTCTAAACCCTAACTCTTAATATGATTTCTAGTGAAGACTTATACTCCTAATAACTCCAACTCCAACCCCAACTCTAAGAAGCAATTCCTAATTCCAATAACTCCAACTCTAAGAAGCAACTCCTACTTTCAAGTAAATCAAGACTCATACTAAACCAAGACTCTTTTGTCCCTCAACTCCTAACCCCTAATCAACTCCTAACCATGATGTGGTTGGTGGCTATAAGGATCTCCAACTCCTAATTTTATTCCTATTCCATTATAGAGAAAGTCCAAACTAAATGGAACTCTCTCCCTCTTGCCTAGCCGATCTCTCTTAAGAGGAGGCGGCGATTAGGAGACTCTCATTCCATAAGGACTCTTTCATAATCCTAGTCAACTACTACTTACTAGGGGTGGTGGTTAGATTAAGATTTATTACATTCATGACTCAATTAACTCTGACCCGTATCCAACTTTGACTCCTAATCAGACTCCAGTTTAGCTGAATCCTAACCCTACTTGGATTTAGGCTGATTTATTATAATAGTCTCAAATATTCTCCTAGCTGACCTAATGTTAGGTCTAGGTTGGTCAACAAGGCCCAATCTAAGGAATCGACTCAATCGACTATGACCTGGCTCAACTAGGGTCATAACAGATCCGCCCTCTTCAAATCAATCTTATTCTCAAGGCTTAGCTCCACATCTTTGGATCCTGATCTGTAACTCCTCATGAGGCTCCCTCGTGGCCCCTATAGTAGGTACATCCTACTCCTACGATCTAGCGTTAATAGTAGGGACTTGACAGTGATGTGTCACGATCCTGCGATCCTATGCAATCATCAGTTGAACCTGGGCCCTCATCAACTTGGGTGTTGGGTGGATAGATCTAGGCTGAGTCATCTTATCTAAACTTTCATTTGTGATGAGATTCTTAGAGGATCAATTATAATTTTGAATTAGTGTGTCGATCCGATCCACAAGTTATAGTTCCAATATGATCTTCAATTTTGTAGGGTCCAAAGAAACTGGGAGACCACTTCCGTGAGGCTCGAGTCTTCATAAATTTCTATTAGTAGGGATGAAGATGAAGGAAGACTCAATTTTTAATTGCAAACTTCCTTCTACTCTGACGTTTGTCGGGCGGCTCTTTCCTTCTTGCACGGGTTAGCATATGGTTGTTCTTTAATGGTAGCCAAGCTTTTTTTTGTGATGGTGGTTGCCCTCTAGTAGAGTCTATGATAAGGTGAGCCTGATATAAGTTTGGAGGGAGTAGAAGTTGTAAATTTTCAGGACTTAATTTTATCTCCTCTTTATGTTGTTGTCCTGTATCATACCAACTCATAAATTCAGCATTAGTTAGTATTTTCTCATCGTATATTGATAGCTTCAGGTGATATGGGGAGAGGGTTTTGCTGATATAGGCTAGGGGTCAATCATATTGTATGTGGATAACATAAATTCTAGCTCCTGATACATCAATCATAAATACTTTATCAAAGTCGGGTAAAGCTAGCACCGACAAAGAGTAGGGGCTACAACATAGCCGGATGGCCCTTTTTTCAAGTATCTCCTCTTTAATCCTGCTATTTTAGCTTTCTGGAGGTAAAAATAATAACATGGCTAAGTATTTGCTATAGGTTTGCCCAGGAGAATTAGAATTGGATGGTCATGCCAGTGGGTAGAAAGTAAGCTATGTGGTTCAACGAAAATGTTTGAAAATTTAGCAAGCGATTGTAAAAAAGTTTGGGTCTTCAATTTTTATTAGCTCTCCCATAGAATACTGCTAAAGTTGCATCAAGAAACTGTTGTTCACTTTGTTCAAAACTTTCTTCGTTTGCTATATGTAAATCGTCGCTACGTCGCTCCCACGTTTCCTGCATAAGATCTCCTGTTTCTCATGGCTGAAATATTTCATGGTAAATTTGAAAAAGTTCCAGGGAACATCATATAGCGTAGTTAGCAATTTAATATTAAGCATTGCCTAATAATCATCAAGAGGAAGGAAGAAAAAATTAGCAAGTATCTCTTGGTCCTGCCGTAATAATTTTACCCGTGGGCATCTTTGGTCGTACTTCAAAATTTGGCCATCAGCAACCTCAACGTCAAACCTACTATAATCTTCATTTTGAGCATCAATTGAGTAGCAACCTTACTGTTCATAAAGTTATTAGTGCTCCTAGTCTTGATGAGGATGGTGACGGGATGCTGCTTGAGAGATTTCTCAACTTTTGTTACATGACCAACTAAAGCATGAGTCATGTAATTGGCTGACTATGGGTCTTCCTTCATGTTTTCCTCCTCAGGTTCCTGGACATCTTCTTCAGATTCTTCAATATATTTTATCATGGAAAGCTCTCTCATTTTGCAGTGATGGTTGCAGCTCCAAAGTTTGTTGCAATGCCAACAAAGGCCCTTTATTGATTTATCGCACAGCTCTTCTCTTATCAATTTTTTTGGTAACAAAGAATGGCTGAGAGCAGAGGAAGGTTTATATGCTGTTGGTCTAAAAGTAATTTTCATCCGCCGAGCATCTTGGTTCATCCGTTCCTCTTAGATTCGGGAGAAAGAGATTGCAGCCTTCACGGTAGGGGACTACCACGCTTTAACCTCTCCTTTAATTTTTAGCAGTGCTTTCTTAAATTGTATTCTCATCAGAGCTCCATGGGTGTATTCAAGCTGATTGTACCACTGAATTGCATCTCCTTCGAGGTGGATAATAGCGGTGTCCACCATTGAATCCACTGGTGTTTGGTAATAGTGGAAGTAATGTTCAGCACGCGAAATCCATCCCGTCGGGTCTCCTTCCCATCGAGGAAAGTTCGCCCTTATGCTGTTAGGATCAATTGACACTAAGAGAGGGGGGGGAGGAGGCATGGAATTAGTGCAAGTGTAAATTCTTATTTTAAACAAAAACATTTCGTTTTAAGCAAGATAAGAAGATCCAGAACTTTTTATTCAATTAAAGCAAGTGAGTAATTAAAGAAAATTATTAAATTATTTACTTATAAATTACTTAATAAAAATAAGGAAATCCCAAAGATAAGTAACATTGTTAGTGAAGTGCTTTATGTAAAAACCTTACTTTCAAGGAGTAAATCAAATCAGAAGCGTCAAATGGCTTTAGAAATTAGATGGGCCTATGTCTACTCCCGAGTCTTCCTCCTTAAGGTACAACATCGTCCACTATTGATCTTCTCTGAGTAAAGACCAATCTCTTGTGCTTTTATTACAAGGGAGACTTGATTACAACTCTTTGATCACTCCCTTACCTCTTTTCTTTTTTCTTATAAATTATATAAGATTTTTAACATAATTTTATCCCCAAAATTATTGTGTGGAATTGAAAAAAACTTGAGGTATTTATAGGCCTCAAATGACTTTAGAAATTAGAGCAAAAAATTAAAACATACCCGTAAAATATGGGTATGGGTGGTTCAGCCGCAAGCCTGGGCAGGTCAATCCCGAAAGCACCCAGAATCCTGGGTATGAGCAATTCAGCTGCCACTTGGGCAGTTTACCTATCATTAGTCACCCGAAAACTAGGTATAGGCGGTTCAACCGCCAAGCGGTCCAACCACCGCTCATCGATAATTTACCTACCGGAATCTCTAGAAAAGTGGTTTCCTCCACTTTATGAATTTTGGCTAGAATGTGATGTTGACCAATTCTTTGGTCAACTAATTGAGCTCAACCTTAGCTCAACTAAATCCCATAGTGGACCTGGTTGCTTTATTGAGTTGATTTGGATTCCATCCAAATCAAACTTAATTTGGACTCAAACCCTAATTATGACTCAATGATTACAACCCTTAATGACCAACAAACTATATCAAGACCTAACTCCTGTCAATCCGACAGCCTCCCGTATTCCTATGGTGAGTCTTTTGGTCTTCTTCCGGCAATCTCCTAGCGTGTTCCTAGCGAGCTTCTAAATCCCTTTGGCGAATCTCCCAACGAACTTCCGGCGAGGTCCCACTACATCATCCGAACTCGGCCCGATGCCCAAGCTTGATCTTGGTCCATCATATAGTTGTAACTCAATTGCTCCTATCATAGATAGACCTACACAATACTAACTACGATTATAATCATGACCAACAAGTCCACTTGAAAATCTTACCAACTCTTGGTAAGCTTTTCGGCTATCCCCGACAATCTTCTGGCAAGCTCCCGACACCCTCAGCGAACTCTCAATGCGCTCCAGTCAAGTTCCCAAATGCATCATCCTCCCTTCGGCCCGATGCTTGAACTTGATTTTGGCCAATCTTCTGATTGTAATCTATCATAGTTAATCCTGCATCAATCAACTCTAACAGCACATGTTAGATCAATAACCCATCAGTTGATTTCATCATCAAAATTCGAGATTCAATAATCTCCCCCTTTTTGATGATGACAATCAATTGATGATATGAGTTAATCATAACTCTCCTTAAATCCATACCACTTAAATTTAAGAGAATCACACACTCTTAAATTTGAAGTCTTTTTAAGCAATCAACATTCCAAGTAAATTTCAACAAAAATTTGCATTAAATCATCAAATCATGAATTTCCAAAAGAATTATACATCTATATCCAAGATATCTAAATATATCATCAAAATCATGTTTCATTAATGTATATCATTAATATTATATATCATTAATATCTATTTATCCTCATTTGTTATCAACAAAAAGGTGAAATATAGGGCTAAAGATTTTAATGCACATTAGTTTTTGCTCCTTCTTTGTAAAATACGACATGCGTTATAAAAAATTTTCTTCCTCTTGTAAAAAAGAAGGAAAGAAAATAAGAGAAGAGTTGTAAAACATCATTAAGTAGAGCTCTTAGCAAATTTTAAAAAGAATACTAAGATGAGCTCAAAAGTCTAAGTTGAAACTATTTTCATCACATCATATGCAATACATCATATTATCATAAAATCATGAGTATTGCATGCATTATTCCAAATCATCATGTATATTTTTAAAATCATCATCACATGCATGATCAATACATGATTTCACATCATCATACCTTCTCCCCCTTTGTTATTAACAAAAAAATGAGAAGTGCAATTAGCAAGTTTTTGAGATATGAAAGCTTAGTAATTTATCAGATTTTTCATTACTTTAGAAGAGAGTTTTTTCTTTTCTTTTGAGAAATGCAAGCTAGCAAATTTTTGTTTCCTTTGCAATGTTCAAGCTAGCAATTTTATATCACGTAAGCTAACAAGTTTTCCTCCCCTTTTTCATAGTAAAAAAGAAGATATAGTTATAATGGTGTAAAACATTTTTCATTATATTATTTTTTAAATATATATCAAGAAAAAATAATATGGTGATGATATATTCAATTCATGAAGACAAATTATGAATATCAAATCATAGGAGAAACAAATAAAATATTTTGATTCATACATAAGAAATCTCAAGTTATCAAAATCATGATTTATATAAAAATCTCCTTTTAAATAATATGAGAACATATAATAAGAGATTTTTATTCATAAAAGATTTTTAGTTATAATTCTTAGAAATCAAAATCATGATATAGGTAAAGAACTCATTCAAAATGATTAAAATCACTTTCAAGAGATTCAAAATCATCAAGATCACTTTCAAGAGATTCAAAATGAAATTAATATACTTATCGATCTCTTAAAATGCTAGTGATTTTCTTTCTCTACTTTTGTAAACAAGAAGGTAGAATCAAGATAGAAAAGTAAAAAATATCACAAAAATACTCAATTTTATAGATGTAAATTACAAAATCCAAGAAAAAAAATCAAGAACTACCCTTGTAATTTAATTTATCTTATACAAATTTTAACCAAGTTAGCAAATAAAGCAAATTATGTATTTTGTATGTATTTAAAAAATTTAAAATTTAAAATTTTCTTCTAAGTAAATTATTTCTCATTCAATGTTATTATATCCAATTTACTTCTAACCATACTAATAATTTTATCTCTCACTTTTTGTCATTGTCAAGAAAAAAACATGATTGCATAATTTCTTCTTAACATCCATATTCAAATTATGCCCAAAAGTATATGGAGACCATGTCATAAAATCAAATCTCTAAGTACCAAAAGATATGATTTAAATTAATAAATTTGCTCCTCTTATTGTTTGTGAATTTCAACAAAAGTAATCAAGAAATCTTATATATCCAAAATTTCAAGTAAAATAGAAATCCAATCATGCAAATCTCATGTATTTAAAATTTATAATTTTTTTTAGCAAATAGCTCCTCATCCAATGAAGGTTTTTTATAATCAAAGTATTTAAATTTATTATTACAAAAATATCACTTTTGTCTCTTCCTTAGTTGTTATTAAAGTAACAATTAAAATACAATAATACCAAATTTTAATATTATAACTTTGCCAAATGAGATATGGAAATATAGGATCTCAATTTACATATGTGATTTCAAATTATCAAGATCATTGTTTAGATTCATGTTGTAGTTCAAAATAGATAAACTTATGATTCATTTATAAACTTATTCAAACAAACTTGATTTATGTAAAAATCTCAAGTTTCATTTTCTAAACTTTGCCAAAATCAATTTCAAATCATCAAAATCACTTTCATAGTTCAAGAGACTAAAAAAAAAGAACATAATCGATTCATTAATATATTTTTTAAAAAATTATAAGATAGATAAATTTTTAAGAAAAATATATTCTCTTTTTATTTTATACAAGCATGTCTTTATCTTTTAAGCCAAATAAAAATATGTATCTTCAATTAAGGCCGAAAAGAGCTTTCATTATGGCAAAGATCAATAATGGGAAGTTTTGATTTTTATGATGTATAGTGATCATGCTTAATAAGTTTATATGTCGAAATTATATGATCTTTATATTATGGGAAGTTTTGATTTAGGTACCCATTTAAGTTTGGGTCATTTATGATATATTCTTCCTATTTTCTCTAATGACTTAAGGTTGTTTATGATTCCTTTAGGAACCCAAATTAATTTATGTGGACTATAATTTTTGAATAGACATTTATAGGCTTTATATCCTAATTTTTCACAAGAATTATATTTAACTTTTGATGGTAAATATAATGTAGGTCCCTTAACAAAAATGATTGACTTTTATTGAATGTTACTAATAAAACCTATGCTATTTCTTCTATTAATATGACCCTTATTGGCAAGGATCATATTTAAGGATTTGTTCTCGATTTCAAATTTTTTTAATGTTGTTTAAGCATGATATTCTCTTCTTTAACATTATCTAATATATCACATTTAGAACATGGGTTATATGATACTAATGAACTATGCATTTTATTAAGTCTACTAACTAACAAATCATGATCATTCTTAAACAACTTAAAAGATTTGCTAATTTTTCTAAACTCATCAAACAAATTATGAAACATATTTAATAACTCCGGAAAAGAAACACTTAATGAATCACTAACCTCGGATCGCTTCTCCACTTCTTGATTGTGCACTTCATCTTCGGAGCACTTCTTGCATTCATAACAAGAGGTTTTCTCCCTTTTAAGGTTATTTTTAAGATTCATGTTTATTAATTTATCCGGTTCATGTGTCAAAGGTTCAAAGTCCTCATCACTTTAGATTTCACTCGATGAGTCATATGTTCTTCTCGGTTCACATTCCTTCCGATTCTTTGGAAGGTATTCTTGGGTTCTCAATGTCAAATTATTAGGAAGTTATTCTTCTTGTTTATTTTTACAAGTTATTTTACTTAATGATTCTTTTTGATTAATTATGCTTTTATGTATGACTTTCAATGTATGCCAAATATTGAAAGTCGAATCACAAGCGAAAACATGATTAAACTCATTATTGTCAAGAGCAGAAAACAAGGCATTCACAGCCTTGACATTTAAAGAGAAAGTCTTATTCTCCAAATCATTCCAATCGTTTATCAGAAGAGAAGACATTTCAAATCCATTTTCAATAATATTCTATAAATCAAGATTCAAGGAAAGCAAGAAAACTCTCATATGAGTTTTTTAATAAATATAGTCCGTCCTATTGAACATGGGAGGACGAACAATAGAAAAGCCCTCTTGAAAGCTGAAAGAGCTATTTCTCTTGGGTGTTAAACCAAATGAGAAAAATGTGGCTCTGATATAAATTGTTAGGATCAATTAGCACTAAGATGGAGGGGGTTTTGTGAATTAGTGTAAGTGTAAATTCTCATTTTAAACAAAATTTTTTCGATTTAAGCAAGATAGGAAGATCCAAAGCTTTTCGTTCAAAGCAAGTGATTGATTAAAAGAAGATTACTAAGTTACTTAGTTACAAATTATTTAAGAAAGAATAAAAAAATCTCAAAGATAAGCAACATCATAAGTGAAGTGATTGATGTGAAAACCTGACTTTCAAAGAGTAAATTAAATCAGAAGTATTAATATAAAATTATTAAGCAAGGAAAGCAAACGAAGAACTCATAAGTTTTATGGAGGTTCGACACCAACGGGCGTACGTCCACTCCCGAGTCCTCCTCCTTAAGACACACCGACATCCACTACTGATCTTCTTTGAGTGAAGACCAAACCCTTACACTTTTCTTATAATGGATACTTGATTACAACTCTTTGATCACTCCCTTACCCCTTTTCTTTTTTCTTACAAATCACATAAGTTTTTTCATAAAATTTTATCCCCAAAATTGTTGTGTGGAATGCAAAAAAACTTGGGATATTTATAGGCCCCAAATGGCTTTAGAAATTGGAGCAAAAAATTCAAACATACTCGTAAAATCTAGGTACGGGCGGTTTAGCCTCAGGCATGGGTGAGTCAACCGCTGAAAGCACCCGGAATCCTGGGTATGGGCGATTCAGCCACCCAGCCTAGGCGATTTACTGGCCATTAGTCATCCGAAAATTAGGTACAGGTTGTTCAACCATTGGCAACCGCCTTATTTCCAGGGCACAAGTGGTCCAGTCATCACTTGTCGACGGTTTACTCATTGAAATCTCTAGAAAAGTGGTTTCCTCCACTATTCGAATTTCGGCTTGAACCTAATATTGACCAATTTGTTAGTCAACTAATTAAGCTCAGCCTGAGCTTAACCAAACCCTATAGTAGACTCAGTTGCTTCATTGAGTTGATTTAGATTCCTTTTATATTAAACTCAGTTTGGACTTAAACCTTAACTATGACTCAATGATTATAACCCTTAATGACTAGCAAGCTAAACCAAGATCTAACTCCCATCAATCCGATAGCCTCTGATATTCTTATGGCGAGTCTTCCGATCTTCTTCTGGCTATCTCTTGGTGTATTCCCAGCGAGCTTCCCAATCTCTTCGGCGAATCTCCTAGCGAACTCCCAGTGAGGTACCATTGCATTGTCCGAACTCGGCCCGATGCCCAGGCTTAATCTTGGCTTATCATCTGATTGTAACTCAATTGCTCCCGTCATAGTTAGACCTACACAATGCTAACTACGATTACAATCATGACCAACAAGTCCACTTGAAAACCTTCCCAACTCTTGGCAAGCTTATCGGCTACCCCCGATAATATTATGGTGAGTCTTGGTCTTCTTCTATCGAACTCCCTTCTGCCATTCTAGCAAGCTCCCGACACTCTCGACGAGCTCCTGATATACTCCAGGCGAGTTCCCAAACACATCATCCTCACTTAGGCCTGATGCTTAGACTTAACTTTGGTCAATTCTTTGATTATAATTTATCATAGTTAATCCTACATCAATCAACTCTAACAACATATATTAGATCAATAACCCATCAATTGATTTCATCATCAAAATCTGAGATTCAGCATATGCGTGGTTATATCATATCTGAGGGTTGTCCCTCCTTCTCTGAAGGCCTCTCTAAACTTTCTCCTTGAATTTTATTGGGCTCAGAGATTGGCTCAATTCGAATTCGATGAATAAGACGCGTAATCTGTCCGCCATGCGTGATTCAACCTGTGATTCAAGTGCCTCCAACTTGGCTCCGAATAGATCTCCTAATGACATGATGTAAAACTCCAAATTTGTTGTGATAAGATCCTTCTCTTGTTATTAGATCACTGGTATGGATTGGTTGGGTGGATTGGTGTCCAAAAAGTATAGATGACTTAAGGTAAAAGGCTACGTACGGTATGCTATTGTTTTGGGCTATGGTTTTAGGTGCTATTTGGGTTCTGAAAATAGGTTATCATGGTAGCATCTTAAGGCTAGAGGGGTGCCCTAAATATGACATAGTTGGTGGTAGCAAGATTGATAGGATTTTGGGGGTTTGGGTAAAGAACAACAAATGTACAATAGTAGAATTTTTTGTTGAGAAAATTTCAACAGTAGAGATGTAATTTTTTCCAATGGTTCAAAATAATGATTTGAGTAAAACTCAAGGGGAATCCACTGGTAAGGGAGAGATAATGCCATAAAAAATTTCATGGAAGAAAATGACAACAAAAAATTTGGCAATATCAAAGATCACGAGAAGGTACTATGGTAGAATTTTATGTCTAAAGTGCAGCAGTTTAAATGTAAAAGTTCAATGATTTATATTAAGAATTTTTTAACAAAACTAAAAGGAAATTTACCATAAAGAGTGCCAAAGCTGTAGTAAAAAACTCGTGGAAGATTGGACAAAAAAATCATTGCAGCAAATATCATATAGGCAGCGCTATGCGGTTGAAATTCTAAAGTGCAACTTTCGTCGTAGAGATGGAAACTTTGTGAAAAAAAGTTTATGTAAAAAGATAGGAATAACTTTTTTGGGTTTTTGGAATAAGTCTAAATATACCTTCGACTTGTTAAAATATTTTGGTATGGAAAATGCTAAAGTTATAAACACTCCTATGAGCACATCTACAAAGTTAGACTTAGGCAATGAAGGAGAAAATTTTAATCAAAAAGCTTATAGAGAAATGATAGGTAGTTTGTTATACTTAACTACTACTAGACCGAATATCATATTTAGTGTTGGATTGTATGCAAGATTTCAATCCAATCCTAAGCTTTCTCACCTTAAAGAAATTAAAAGAATATTTAGATATTTAAAAGGAACTTCTAACCTAGGATTATGGTATCCAAAATGTCAAAACTTTGATTTACTTATGCAGATGTCGATTTTAGAGGATGTAGGGTAGATAGAAAAAGTACTACTGGGACATGTCAATTTTTAGGTCATGCACTTGTTTCTTGGTCTTCCAAGAAACAAAATTCGGTTGCTTTATCTACTACTGAAGCCGAATATATTGTAGCTAGCGTATTTTGTATCAAGTTATTTAGATGAAAAATACCTTAAAAGATTATGAAATTTAATAAAAAAATATCTCCTATAAAATGTGACAATACAAGTGCAATATGCTTAACTAAAAATCTCATTCAGCACTCAAGAACTAAGCATATTGATATTCAACATCACTTTATTAGGGATCATATGAATATGATAGGACTCCAATAGGGTTGAGTCCTAATCTCCCTAAGAAGTAGTCAATAAAACCCTGTTAGATTATAATAAAGTCACTCATCTTACAAAGGAGTATGGCTAGGATTTAGATTAGTCCTTAGAGCTTAGTGGCGACCACCTCCTTTACTGGGTTTGTCAACCAGGGTTTTCCCCTGCTTAGATCGGCTATAAAGCTAACCTAGCCGCTCCTATTCCTATTAAGGCAGGTCAGTTATAGGAGGGGTAAAGGGATAATTTTACTTAGGCAAGCACCCCCTTAGGCTAGGGTTTTGATCCCTATTTAAAGATGTAGCCACCCCCCCTCTTGAATTAAGCAATTATCAATTTTATTTTAGCCTTGTGTCGAATCTAGGAGGGAGGAACCCCTATAGCATTCCAAGGGTTGATCTCCCTCAAGAATCAAAATCTATAGAGCTCCTTCTAAGGTTTTATCATTTGCTATCAGAACAATGATCTTGCTGCCCCTACAGCCGTCATCCATGCCTCCACCTTCCTAAGCAATTCCCACAATTGCTTTTGACATTGCCTCCATCGTTGCTTGGTCCTAATTGAATTTATTTTGGAAAGAATCCAAATCAACTCAATGTGAGGCAATCAGATCCACAAAGTAGTTGGATTGAGCTTAGGTCGAGCTCAATTAGTAGAATTGAGAATTGGTTAACAGAAGGTATAAGTTGGGATTGGAAAAGTGAAGGGAATCACTTTTTTGAGATTCTCGATAGTTGTACCATTGGTGAGTGGTGATTATACTGCCCAGGCTGATGGTTGTACCGCCTAGGTCGATGATTTTACCGACACCACTTAGTATTCTGGGCTGCTTTCGGATGTAGCATCACTGGTGCTGACAGTGGTACCACTCGTACTCGGCTTTTCCTAATACGTTTAAAATTTTGGCTCCAAATTCTAAAGCCAATTGGGGTCTATAAATATCCTAAGTTTTCTTGCATTTAACATAAGCATTCACAGAAGTCATTGGGCAAAAAATCTATGAAAAAATATGCATGAAAATAAAAAGGGGCAAGGGAGTGAGTCAAGTGTTATATTTCTTGTAAGAGGTCTCCCTTGTGAGTTGAGATTGAAAAGCTTGTAAGGGTTTAGTCTTCACCCAAAGAAGATCAGTAGTGGACACCGATGGGCCTCGATGAAGAGGACGAGAAGCGGATGTAGGCCAAGATTATGGCCTAACTACTATAAATTATAAGTTCTCTTTACTTATCTTGTTTACTACTTTCTATTGCTCTTAATTAGTTCATAGAAAGATACAAGCATCAATCTCACGACTTCTCTTAAATCAGTTTCTTAATCATTTTCAATAAAGTACAAAAGATGCTTTTGATTTTATTTCTTTCACAAGCAAAGGTTTTTGAATCGAGAATTACCATATTTGCACTAATTCACCCCCCCACCCTCCACTCTTAGTGCTAATTGATCCTAATAAACGACACAAATAGGAGATAAAAATAAGTCCTGAAAAATTATAGCTTCTACTCCCTCCAAACATAGGCCGGGCTCACATTAATATGGACTCTACTAGTGGACATCTACCATCTTAGAAGAAAGCCTAGCCGGGCTCACTATTAAAGAATAGCCATACCCCAACCCATGCAAGAAATAAACAATCGCTCGATAAATGTTGGAGTAGAAGGAAGTTTGCTATTAAAGATCGAGTCTTCCTTCATCTTTAGCCATACCAACAAGAATCTATGAAGTCTCGAGCCTCTTGGACCCTACAAAATTGGAGATCATATTAGAGCCATAACTTGTGAATCAGATCTGCACACTATTTCAAAATTATAACTGATCCTCCAAGAATCTCACCGTAAATAGAAGTTTAGAGAGTGTGATTTAGCCTACATCTATCCAACCGACATCTAAGTTGATGAGGAGGCCCAAGTTTAGTTGATGATCGTGTGGGGTCACAAGATCGAGACATATTACCGTCTAGTCACTACTGCTGATGCTGGATCACAGGAGAAGGATGTGCCTATTATAGGGGCACGAGGGAGCCTCATGAGGAGTTATAGATTAGAATACAGAGACATAGAGTTCAGCCTTGAGGATAAGATTGATTTGAAGAGTGTAGGTCTATTAGCACCCTAGTTGAGTCGGGTCCTAGTCGATTGATTCGAGTCCTTAGATTGAGCCTTGTTAGCCAGCCTAGACCTAACATTAGATTAGCTATGTGGAGATTTGAGTCCATTATAATAAATCAGTTCAAATCTTAATAGGGTTAGGATTCAACTGAATTGGAGTCAGATTAGGAGTCAGAGTTGGATTCAGGTTAGAGTCAACCAAGTCATGCATGTAATAAAACATAAACTAGCCACCACCCCTATTGAAGAAGTAGTCGGCTAGGGTTAATGGAAGAGTCCTCGTGAAGAGGGGGTCTTCTACCGCCTCCCTCCTCTTATAAGAGGTTGGCTAGGGTGAGGATTAGAGTTGGATTAGTATTAAGAGTTGGTTAGCTGTCGGCCACTCCTAGTAGAGGTCGACTAGGGAGTTGGTAGGAGTTGGAGTTCTTGAGTAGGAATCATATTAGGCGTTAGGGTTTAGAAGCCCTATAAATAGCCATATATTCAGCCCTCTTTTCATCATAAATAAATTAATTATCTTTTAGCCTTTGTGTAGGAAACCAAGGAGGGAGGAACCCCTATAGAGTTCCAAGGAGGTCGATCCCCTATAGAGATCACCCCAAGATTAGAATCTACAAGGGTTCTAACACTCGTGGGTAAATCCCTGATCAGGTTGGTTAAATTAAGAGAGAAGTTCTTTAGGAGAATCCAATTAGAGCGAGACTTAGATGGATTTCATATGTGGTCTAACAGTATCATACCCGGTATATGGTCTCTGGGATATTAGATAGATGAGGAAATATATATATATGGTAACTGAGGACACATAGATCCAATGGATAATATCACATGTACCGTTTAGGGACTATGATGTAGTAGCCTAGTACATCCATAGTCGATGATTCAAGTGAATATTATGAGATAATAATTCACTAAGTTAAAAGGAGTTCTGACATAGAGACTCACGACCAGCTCAGTATTGGGCCTAGACGGTCATACACATATGGTGGATACTTCAGCAGATAGATAATTAGATAAAGATTCAATTAGCCCCTATTCTCATTAGATAAGACCTGAACATTGTTGGGCTCCTTGCATGAGACCCAATTAGTGGCCAAAAGAGATTATTAGATAGAGGTCCAATAATCTAAGTTTAGTGGGCAAATGGATGGAGATCCAATACCCATTAAGGCAGGAACCCTATGATTTTTGGTGGCTCTTTATAAATAGGAGACAAGAGCGGCTCTTATGTGATAAACTACACTTTTGGTCGCCCCCTTCTATTCTCCTCCCAACATCTGCACAAGAGTTACAAGATTTGTAGCAGCAATTAGAGGAGTATCGCTGTAGTGATCCATTTATTGATAATACTAGAGAGGAGGACGTTTGACCTCCTTCATCCTCTCCATCTGGATATGAAAAAATATGGATATACGATCACCCTAGTTAAATAATCTTTCACATGATACAATTTTTTAGTTTTGCGGCTTTCGTAGCACCAATCTTTACACGACGATATTGATCTATGAGGGAAACCGATTTTTTTTTTTACCTTCCACTGTGTATGTGATGCTCCCACTAAGGTTTTTCAGCATATCTAATAATCTCAATTTGCCTTTAATTGGGCCTCATACAAAGAGTCCATTAATATTGGGTCTCATCTAATGATAACATAGGCTCATTAGATAACTCATATCCAATCCTTTACTCGCTATAACATCTACTTTAAGTTTGATTGACACAATAATTGCAATGTGGCAAGCATATATAAGAGAAACTTAGGTGTCACTCATGCAATAAGCATAAGTGGTACCATCTTTAGGCTAGTTAATTTACATGTCTTCCTATTTTTTTATTTTTTTGAACATAATATGAATATTCCCTAATTCATAATTCATTTGAAATATTTGAAAACTATACAACAAGAGATTAATCTTAGATTCTTGGACTCTACTTATGCATTCATGAATGACTTCTAGTGTGTGACAAATATCATGTGCAGTGTCACACATAGAAACACATAAATTTATTTTTATCTAAAGCATAAAACAAAGCGTTCGTTGCTTTAGTGTTCAAAGAAAATATTTTCTTTTCAAAATTATTCCAATTATTCATTGGTTTAGAGGATCTTTGAAAATCACATTCAATGACATTCTATAAATTAAAATCCAAAGAAACCAAAAAGATCCTTAATCGTGTTTTCCAATAAGTGTAGTATGTCATATGGCACATATGAGTACAAGCTATATAGTGACCTTGTTGATAGCTAAAAGAAGTCATTCAATCTCTCCTGGGTGTTAAACCAAATGAAAGAAACTTGGCGATGATACCAACTGTTAGGATCATGTCGGCACTAAGAGGAGAAGGAGGGGGGGTGGTGGGTGGGCTTGGTGAATTAATGCTTTCAAAAAATTACATCAATTTAAAAAATCATTCGATGAAACCGTATTAAAAATACAATTTGACTTGGAAAGTGAGTAAAGTGGTGTGAATAATTAAATCAGTAAGCAATAAGAATGAAAAGCATAAGGAAAAGAGCACACCAGATTTATAGTTGTTTGATTGTCGTGATCTATGTCCACTTCTGATTCCTCCACTTAAGGCCACCGACTTCTACTATTGATCTTTTTTATGATGGGCGAAGATCAACCACCCTTTACAACTCTTTCTCCTATTCGCAAGCTTAGGAGAGAATCTTTACACTACCCTTTTACAAGTATTCCCTCAAATACCACCCTTAGGACAATCTCTAAACTCTAGGAGGAAGGACTCAACATTTTAAGAGAGTTTATAACCTTAGAATCACAGGGTTTTTGTTCCTTTTTTTACATACCCAAGCAAGAATTAGTGAGATATTTATAAGCCCCAAATGACTTTAAAAATAGAACCAAAATTTAAATTTTCAAGATTTTCAGTGTACTAGAAGTACACTACCTATAGTGGATGGTACTACTGCCTGCTAAAGCCTAGGAGACCGAGCCCTAGTGGTACTACTACCAGCCTATACTACCAGCTTGGGTGATACCACCACATATAGTATTAATTATTGGTAGTATCACCGCCTAGTCTGGGTCATACACCACTTGGCAACATAGGGAGCGTTGCCAGCTCATAGGCAGTTCCACTGCCTATTCTGGCAGTGCCACCGCTTGATCCAATTGTGGGTCATTGAATAAGCCTCTTAATGAGCTTAAATAAGCCTCAATTAAGACCCAATGGGCCCTTAATTGAGTTAATATAGTTACACTAAAAACTAACTCAATTAAGACCTAGACTATGATGATCAAGACATAATGATTATAAAATAAAAATACTATATTGTTTGACATGTCATTGGTTCATCAAATACTTCATTCGAACCTTCGATACATCATCCTCAACTTTGACGTATTGCCTGATCCGTCAGCATGTTGGCCTCATATAACATCCGATCTTCTTGGCACAATGTCTGATCCTTTTGGCCTGATGCCCGAACTCATAGCATGAAGTCTATCTTTCGACACGTTAACCAATCTCTAACATGATCTATTCTAGCCCAACGTCTGATTCTTCCTACTTCAATTGATTTACCTTTTTAGATCAAAATTAGTCCTGCGTCACTTAAATGTTCATTGGATCATAACTTTATCAATTGATTTTATCATCAAAATTTGATATTCAATAGCTATCTTCTCCATATACAAATAAAAGATCTTTAGTCCTTCTCTAGTACTTAAGAATATACTTTACCGCCTTTTAGTATTCCAAACCTGGATTTGCTTGATACATGTTCGTGACACTTAGAGCATGCACTATATCAGGCCTGGTACATAGCAGAGTATGCATGATAGATTCTATCGTTGAGGCATAAGGTATCTTATCTATGTCTGACCTTTTCTTAAGAGTCTTTAGGGACATACTCTTAGAAAGTAATATTCCATGTCTCATCGGTATGAGACCTCTCTTAAAATTTTTTATGTCAATCCTTTTGATGATGGAGTCTATATACTTAGAATAGGACAAGCCAAATATCCTCTTAGATCTCTCTATAGATCCGAATCCCCAAAATATATGATACTTCCCCTAAGTCCTTCATGGAAAGGTTTTTGGATAACCAAGTCTTAACTGTGAAGAGCATTCCCACATCATTCCCTATGATCAGGATGTCATCCATATATAGTACCAAGAAGGTGATAGCACTCCCACTTACCTTTCTATACACACAAGGCTTATCTTTATTCTTAACAAAGTCATAAGATTTGATCGCCTTATCAAATCTTATGTTCCAACTTTAGAAAGCTTACTTCAATCCGTAGATGGACCTAAGCAACTTGCACACCTTATCTAGACTCTCTTTGGATACAAATCCTTATGGCTGTATTATATATATCTCCTCTTCGAGGTTGCCATTGAGGATATGGTTTTCACATCCATCTGCCAGATCTTGTAGTCATAGTGTGGTGCAATAGACAAAAGAATTATAATAGATTTAAGCATGGGTGCAGGTGAGAAGGTTTCATCATTGTCAACTTATTATCTTTTATAATATCTTTATATTGAATCTCAGATTTTGATGATAAAATCATTTGATCAGTTTTATGATCTAACTTATGTGTTAGAGAAAGTGATGTAATAAAAACTACGATGGTGAAAAAGAATTATAATTAGATGTTGGGCTGGAGTTAAGTTCGGGCATTGGGCCAAGGTTTGAATGACGCAGTGGGAGCTCACTATGAGTTCACCAAAGGTGATTGAGAAGCTCGTTGGGAGCACACTGGGAGTTCGATAGAAGATGATCAAGAGACTCGTTGGAAGTTAATTGGAGGATGCTAGGAAGCTCATCAGGAATTAGAAAGGTCATTTAATATGTCAGTCACAAATGGTTGTAATTATATAGTGAGTCATAGTTAGCATCGTAAATTGAGGCTTAATTGAGTTAGATTTGGAGAAATATAAATTCACTTGATGTGAGGGAACTAGGTCTACTTTAGGTTAGACTTGAGTTCAGGATTGAGCTCATTTCATTAACCTAGAAAGGGGTCAATAGGAGATACAAGTCGAGTATACAAAATTACTAAAAGCACATTTTGCAAGATTCCCGATGATATTATCATTAGTGGGCAATGGTAGTATCGCCTAAATGATGGTAGTACCACCAAGGCGGTGGTAGTACCACCATCGCCCCTATTTTTGGGACACTTTTGATGGTAGTATCGTCGATGCAAGTGATAGTATTGTCCGTACCCGAGATTTACGGGATTGGTTAGATTTTGGCTATATTTTCTAAAACCAATTAGAGTTTATAAATACCTCAAGTATTCTTGAATTGGGTAGCAAGAAAAAGAGTAAGAAAGTGTATCAAAAAAGAGGTGAAAATTCTATAAAATTTGAGAGCTTCCCTTGAGTGCTTCAAGTGTTAAGTGAGTCTAAGGGAAGAGATAAAAACTTATAAAAGGTTCCTCTCTTGAACCTGTGAAAAGGAGAGGAACCTGTGTAAGGGGTTTAGTCTTTATCCATGGAAGATCTTTAATGGACACTGATTGGCCTCGAGTGAAGAGGGATCGGGAATGGATGTAGGTCAATGTTTTGATCGAACCACTATAAAAATTTATAAGTATTCCTCTTCTATCTCTTCTTTAATTTTGCTATTAAATTTAGTTGTTGTTAGCTAATTTGGAGAAAAGCACGAACATCTTCATTCAGCTTCAGTTTAAATCGCTCAGTTGTTTGCTCTTAACGGATTCCTAGAAAAGCTTTTAATTTCAATTTTACTTTAAGCAATATTTTTCAAACCAAGGTTTTAACACTTGCACTAATTCACCCCCCCTCTTAGTGCTAACTTGATCCTAGCAGTTGGTATCAGAGTAAGGCTATACTCAATTTAATTAATACTCAAGTGAGTAAATAACTTTGTTTGACATTAACGAGGGACATTATGTCATATATCCTCCCATGTTCAATGGGACTGATTACACTTATTGGAAAACTAAAATGCATATCTTTTTTGTTTATATGAATTTAATTTTATGACACATTATTGAAAATAATTTTGAAAAGTCTTCCAAACCAATGAATAAATGGAATGATTTGAAAAAAAATACTTTCTCTTTGAATGCTAATTCTCTTTGAATGCTAAGGCGATGAATGTTTTATTTTGTGCTCTTGATAAAAATAAGCTTAATCGGATTTCTATATGCGAAACTACACACAAGATTTGACACACACTTGAAATTACACATGAAGGCACTAGTCGAGTCAAAGAGTCTAAA
Organism: Ensete glaucum; assembly: GCA_021527575.1. Taxonomy (NCBI): domain Eukaryota; kingdom Viridiplantae; phylum Streptophyta; class Magnoliopsida; order Zingiberales; family Musaceae; genus Ensete; species Ensete glaucum. The sequence continues at coordinate 32,140,218 of CM038557.1, forward strand.
ATTAATCTTTTAGTGCATAGCTATGAGTTGTTTTGTATGAAACCAAGTGAGACTATTGGAGACATGTAAACCCATTTTATAGATATCATTAATAATCTAAAAGCACTTGGTAAAAGTTTTTCTAACTTTAAACTTGTTAACAAGATATTAACCCTTCCAAAAAGTTAGGATTCTAAAGTAACGACAATTCAAGAAGCAAAAGACCTAAATAATTTTTCACTTGAAGAACTTATTGGATCTCTGATGACTTATGCAATGTGCTGTAAAGCTCATAATGAACTTGAAGAATACCTTCCAATGAACAATAAGGATATTGCCTTAAGAACTAAAGATGAACACCTACTAAAGAACATGAAGGATTTGACACTAAGAATAGTAGATGACTCTTCGAGTGAAATCTAGAGTGACGAGGACAATGATCTTGTACTATTAACAAGAAAAATAAAAAATTTATAAAAAATAAAAACATAAAAATAAAATATAAAAAGATAATATAATATATTTTGAATGTAAGAAGCTAGGGCATTTCAAAAGTGAATGACCATAGTTAAAGAAAAAGACACCAAACAAGAAGAAAGCCTTCTCAGCAACATGGGATGATTCAAGCTCATCAAATGAAGAAGACAACATCAAAGAAGAGGTTGCCAACTAAATCTTCAGATGTCTCATTTTTGTTTGATGAATTACTAAATGTTCATGAACTTTTTGATTAATTTAAAAAGATTAGTAAAACCTATAAACTATTTGAGAAGAAACATGCCTCACTAGTTAATAAACTTGAAAAAATGCATGAAGCATCACCATCACATGATTCTTGCACTAAATGTGAGATATTAGAGGAACTTAGAAAGGAAAATATCGTATTACAATAAACTTTAAAAAAATTTAAAATTAGGAATAAATCCTTAAACATGATCATTGCAAATAAGGGTCATGTTCATAGGAAAAAAGATATTGGCTTTATGGGCAATCATCAATAAAAGACAACTAACTATCTTCATTAAAGGACCTATATTAAACTCTTCACCTAAATTTAAATATAATTTTTTATGGTAGATTAGGATATTTTACCTATAAGTGTTCATTTAGAAAGTATAGTCTACACAAATTGATTTGGGTTCCTAAAGAAATTATAAACAACACAATGACCTTAGTTAAATAAGGTAGAGTTTTTTATGAGGGACCCAAAGTCAAATAGATTCCTAAATCAAAACTACCTTTTTTATAGGTTTGACTCCAAACATATGCTATGAGCACAAAATGATATCATGAAATTAGATGCTTAAGGCACATTGCTTGAGATCTAATACTCATTTCAAGCTCACTAGCCTAAGCAACAACAATAGAAAAAAATTATTGAAGTTAAAACTATTAACAAAAAAAGGGGGAAAAACTAGCTATGTTTAATTAAAAATTACTTATGTTGAAAGGGATTTGATGATGATTGAATATTAGTTTCAAAATTATTGGCTTGAATGTTGTTTGATTTAAATGTAAAGGCCATTATTGAATGACTTAAATATTATGGTATTTTTTTTAACTAGGTTAGCTTATAAATATTATTGTTGAATGATTGATTTAAATGTTATGTTGATTTAAATGCTATGATAATTGTATGTTGAAATGGGTTGTTTATTGTTGAAGATTGTATTTTGAATGAGGCTTGAAATAACATACATAAAAAAAAGAAGGAAAATAGTGCACCAATGGTAGCACCGGTGAACACACTGTCCACAGGCAGTAGCATCGCTCAGTTAGTGGTACCACTGCCTGTAACCCTACCTATATAAGCAACATTTAGGGCCGATGGTATAATTGCCCTAAAGTCCTTCCACACTCTTCTAAAACTCTCTCATCTCTCTTTCCCCTTGCCTCTCCTCTAGAAACCCAAGAGAAACCCCTTTATTTTTCAAATTTAAGGATCAATATCTATCCCTAGGAGATCATAATAAAGGTAACTCTTAAACCTTGCTCTTAATCTATTCTTTGATCTTACTTTTTGCTTGCAATACATGTAGTTCAAATGACCTCAGAAAGATCCTCAAGGGACAAAGGAAAGAGGAGATTAGATGAAACCTGACACTATACTCTTGAGTACCCATGAACATGCCTTAAAATTCTAATCCCTTAAAGTTAAAAATGTTCATAAGGGTAAATATGTAGATCTAGAAGATTTAAGAGATTTGGAACTAATCCAATAGTTTGCTAAGTTAGATGCCCTTCCTATCCTTCAAAGAGCGAACCCATTTATTTGAGACTTGTTAGTTTATTTTACAATAACTTGCATGTAGATGATCAAGATAGTGTATCTACATATCTCTTGGGACATCATATAGCTATTATAGATAATTTAATTTACAATCTCAAAGGAATCCCTTAAAAAGAAGAGGTTACTACTTTAGAGGATAATTAGACATTGAATCAATAGGGGTTACTTACTCGAAGCCTTAGATACCATCTTTAGAAACCCAAATCTGTTTGTTGTTCCTAAAAGTTGTGAGCACATGCTACCCTTCAACACAAAACTACTTCATTAGATAGTGATTAGTATTCCACTCCCTAAATAATTTCAACATGATGAAATTAGCTAAATGGAACTAGGTACTATATACTGGATTATGATAGGACATCATTATTATTTTGGATATTTGTTGAGGTAAAACATGATTAAGCTTTCAACTAAGGATATGTATGATGGCTTAATAATTAGATTAATACATGCACACAATATAGTTATTCCACCAAATGAAGAAATAATAAAGCTAGATAGATACAATTTCATTAATAAAAATCTGTTAAGAAGATTAATATGCATTGTAAGAAATAGTATATAGATTATATTACCTAGGAGAAATGATCTTCCCCCACCTGAGTCAGAACCCAACCTATACATAGGGGAAGTCTATGTCCTCCTACTAGCCTCTTTGAGGCAACACCCGTGATGCAGCTAGTACCCTCATCATCTAACGATTCTGTAGTGACCCGACTGGATCGAATTGAACTGCATCAAGACCAAATATTAACCGCAATACAGCAAATCCATCAACATCTGAATATTTTATTTAGGCACCTTGGATTACCACCACCCGAACAGTTTATATGTTTATAACTGTGAGGAAGAAGTCGATGGTGCTTAATGTATTATACTTATTGCACTCTTATGCTATATTCTTTGATGATATATACTTTTTAAGACTAAGATATACTTTTTGATGATTTTGTGATACACGCAACACTTTATAATAGCATAATATTAGACATCATCTTATTAGAAATCATGTGAATAATCATAACATATCTTTGGAATTTATTAATACTAAGTATTAATTAGCGGATATCTTCATCAAGCCATTAAATGAAGAATAATTTGACTTTATTAGAAGAGAGTTAGGAATGCTAAACCATCCAAAGCACGATTTACTATTTTTTGGATTTCTTGATTTACTATTTTTGGTTGAAATTTAGATAGGATAAATCTAAATACATGAATAGCTCTTAATTCTTCTTCGATTTCTCAGTTTTTTAGCTTTCTTCCGAAATGATTCTCTTTGAAATTGATGTTTACAAGAATGAGATTCGAAGTTCTTTTTGTGATGAGATATTTTTATCCTTTCTCAAAGATTCTTTTGATTCATGGATCTTGATGAATATTTTTTAATGTATCTCCCCTACTCAATATTCAATTTTTTTATATACTAAAATTTTTTATCTTCGATATCAACTTCTTCTTCTATTTTATTTACAAAGGGGGAAAAAGCAATCTCTTTATTTCATTAATGGTTAACAATGTTAAAATTATATCTCCTTTTTGTTGATGACAAAGGGAGAGAAATAACATAGTTGATGACATAAGAAATGTTTTAAGATGTTTGAAATGTTTAAAATGGATGTTGTATCATGATTGATGACATGGTTATCTTGTGAAACATAATGGTTGAAATCTTTATGTGATACCAAGAAGATGAATGGTTGAAAATTTTATAATTTATGGTTAAATTGTGAAAAATCATCAAAATGTTTGAATTCAAAAGTGGTGGGTTTTTTTGAATTAAGCTTATTTTATTTATCCTATGCTATATACATAGAGAGACTTAAAGTTAACTCCCGTCATCAATTGGTTGTCATTATAAAAAATGGGGAGATTATTGAATCTCAGATTTTAATGGTGAAATCAATTAATGATCTTTATGATCAAACTTATGTGTAAGAGAAAGTGATGCAGGATTAATTACAATAGTAAACAAAAATTACAATCAAATGTTGGGCTGGAGTCAAGTTCAGGCATCTGGTCGATGTTCAAACGATGCAATGGGAGCTCATCGGGAGTTCACGTAAGGTGATTGGGAAGCTCACTGGGAAGCTCACTGGGAGCACGTTGGGAGTTCGTCGAAAGATGATTGAGATGTTAGGATCAATTGGCACTGGGGGGGGGGGGATGAATTAGTGTAAGTGTAATAGTGCTTATTTAAAAACTTTCTTTCGTAAAGTAAAGAGTTGATAATAGAAGCTTCTTTTGATATTTTCATAAAATCGATTTAAAATCGATTGAGAGAAATTGTGAGAATGATGCTTGTAACTTTCTTGAACTAATTAAAAATAATAGAAAGAAGTAAATAAGGAAAGGAAAGAGCACTCACAATTTATAGTGGTTCGGCTCAATCGACTTACGTATACTCCTGAGTCTTCCTTTTTGAGGCACATCAACGTCTACTACCAATCTTCTTTGGGTGAAGACAAAACCCTTATATTTGAGCTTACAAGGGAGATAATATTTACAACTCTTTGATCACTCCCTTACCCCTTTCCTCTTTCTTACAATCCACATAAGTTTTTCATAAAAAATTTCCCCTAAACTTTCGTTAGAATGTAAGAAAACTTAGGGTATTTATAGACCCTAAGTGGCTTTAGATTTTTGGAGCTAAAAATCGAACTCACTCGAAAAATCCGAGTATGGGTGGTTTACCCATTGATCTGGGCGGCTCAACTGCTCGAATACTAGGGTATAAGCTATTTACCCACTAGCCCTAGGTGATTTACTTGCTGTTAACCGCAAAAGTGGTTCCCTCCTCCACTTTTCAAATTTTGGTTTGAACCTGATGTTAACTAACTCTTTGGTCAACCAATTAAGCTTAACCTGCTCAATCAAACCCCATAGTGGAACCAGTTACATCTTTAAGTTAATTTTGATTCCATTTAAATCACACTCATTTAAGACTCAATCTTAACCTATGACTTAAAATTACAATCAAAACATGACCATCAAGCTTAATGACCTTACTCCCCCAAACCGGCAACCCTCCGGCTTCTCCAGCAACGAGTCTCATAGTCTTCCTCCCGTGATCTCTCAGTGTGTTCCTAGCGATCTTCTCGATACCTTCGATGAAATCCTAGTGAATGCTTGACGAGCACCTACCACATCACCCAATCCTTAACCCGATGCCTAAGCTTGATCCTGGGTTCATGTCTGATCTATAACTCATCCCGTCATAGTTAAACCTGTACGATACTAAATATGACTTAATTACATAAAATCATAATGGACAATACATTTATTACAAGACCATCCCAACTCCCGATAAGCTTTTCGGCTACCCTCGACAATCTTTCAGCAAGTCTCAGTCTTTTTCTAGCGAACTCTCTTACGCCATCCTAGCAAGCTCCCGGTACCCTCGATGAGCTCCCGATGCACTCCTGGTGAGTTTCCAACCATATCGTCCGAACCCTAGTCCGATGCATGGATTTGACCTTAGCCAATCCTAATTGTAGTAATCTTTCTATCATAATTAATCCTACATCAATCAACTCTAATAACATAACGATCAATAACCTATCAATTGATTTCATTATCAAAATATAAGATTCAATAATCCTTCCCTTTTTGATGATGATAATTAATTGATAATAGAAGTTAATCGTAACTCCCCTTAAATCCATACTACTTAAATTTAAGCGAAACACACACTTTTAAATTCAAGCAATCAATTTCAATACAAATTTCAACATAAATTTACATCAAGTCATTGAATCATAAGTAAAAATAATTATGCACTCGTATCTATATCCAAGATATATCAATCCATATCCATATCAAGATATCCATATATTTTAACAATATCATGTGTAATTAATGTATTCATCAATTAATATCATGCATCATCAATATATATTTCTCCCCCTTTGTCATCAACAAAAAGGTAAAATGTATCGCTAATAATTTCAAAGCACATGATGACATTACTCCCCCTTAGTATATTGATTATAAAATTTTCTTCCCCTTTATGATTAATAAGGAGAGAAATAAGGGAGGTGTTATTGAATCATTTCATAATAGAGAAGAGCTCTTAATAAATTTTAAAAGCAATACTAAGATGAGGTCAAAAGTTAAAGAGATCTAAAGATCATTTATGTATTTCAAATGTAGCAAAAGTCATCTCTTGATATAAAAAATTATCTCTTGTAAATTTCAAATGTGGCACATCTTCAAGCAATTTTTCTATTTTTTTGAAAATAATAAGATAAAATCATGGAGAAAGTTTTCAAAAATATTATCATAAAAAGGCTTCATTTCATAAAATCTATATTAGTAATTTATATATTTTCATGATTTAGAGTTTCTAGGTCTTAACCTCAATCTTGTATATATAAAATTTCGAATATGAGCTTAACAAATCTTTCTCATATAAATTTTAAAAAATATAGCAAATAAATCCGAACAATAACAAATTGTTATCTTCTTATAGATTTTTAAAATCATCATTACATGCATGATCATCATACCTTTTCCCTCTTTGTCATCAACAAATAGGAGAAGTACAATTAGCAAGTTTTTGTTATATGAAAGCTTAGTAATTTAACAAATTTTTTATTGCTTTAGAATATGCAAGCTAGTGAGTTCTTTCTTCTCTTTAAGAAGTGTAAGCTAGCAAATTTTTGCTTGCTAGCAATTTTACATCATGCAAGCTAACAAGTTTTGCTCCCCTTTTGTCATTGTAAAAAAGAAGGGATGGTTACAATAGTGTAAAACATTTCCCATTACATCATTTTTCAAATCATCACATGAAATATATCAAGAAACATTAACACAGTGATGAGATGTATAATTCATGAAGACAAATTGTGACTATCAAGAGACAAATCATAAGAGAAATAAATAAAATCTCTTGATTCATTTATAAAAAATATCAAGTCAAGTTCATGATTTGTATAATCTCTTTTTAAATAATACAAAAATATATAACAAAAGATTTTGATCCATAAAAGATTTCAAGTTATAATTCCAAGAAATCAAAATCATAATATAGGTAAAGAACTCATTCAATTTCAAAATCATCAAAATCAATTTCAAGAGATTCAAAATGATATTGATAGTCTTATTGATCTCTTGAAATGCTAATGATTTTTTTCTCTACTTTATATGAATAAGTGGGCAGAATCAAGGTAGAGAAGTGAAAAACATCACAAAAATACTCAATTTTATAGATGTAAATTTTATAGATGTAGATTCCAAAATCCAAGAAAAAATCAAAAGCTACCCATGCAATTTAATTTATCTTATGCAAATTTCAAGCACGATAGCAAATCAAACAAATAATAGCTCATATATCTTTTGATAATAATCATCATGAATTCCAAAAAAAAAACATGATAGTAAATTAAGCTCAAATTGTAAATCCAATATTTTTCATTCATTTAGAAATTTCTAATTTTCTTCTAAGCACTTGTTCCTCATTCAAAGTTATTATATCCAATTTTCTTTCAATCATATTAGAAATTTTATTTTTTTCTTTTTGGTCATTTTCATGAAATATGATGACATAATTTATTTTCATTCATGTTCAAATTTATGTCAAAAAGTATAAGAAGATCATGTCATTAAAGATAAAATCAAAATTTTGAATATCAAAAGACATGATTTCGTTTAATAAGTTTTTTTCTATTTTTATAAATAATAAAAATGAGTCTTAGGGGATAATCTTAATCCAAGATAAATCTTTTTAATAAAAAATGATCTTGATAAAAAAATAATTATAATTGTTAAGATCATAAATCTTATTTTTATTAAAAAGAGAAAATCATAAAGATCAATAATGTGATTCTCATAACGTAAAAGTCAAGTCAAGAAATTAAGAGAATACAAATCTCTTTCAATTTTTAACTTATCACAAATTTGAGAAATACTAATTTTGGTGTAATGAATATTAATGACATGATTTAATTTAATAAATCTCCTCTTAGATAATAAAAATTTTAGGAAATCATTTTTGTAAGCAAAATCTTAATAGATGAAAATTGTCAAGTGATATGATTTTGCAAAATAAGACATAGAAATATTGGATCTCAACTTATATATGTGATTTGAAATCATCAAGATCATTGTTTAGATTCATATTATTATTTCAAAAATATAGACTTATGATTCATTTATAAACTTCTCCAAACGAACTTGATTTATGTAAAGATTTCAAATTGTAATTTTTCAACTTATCAAGATCATGATAAAATCATCAAAAGTATCAATAACGTGGGATAGATTCATTAATTTATTTTTAAAATAAAATTATTTAAAAATTATCCAAAATCATCATAAAAAATTGCTTTATGAAATATTCAAGGAAGGCATCATAGATTGTTTTTAAATAGCTAAAGTTCTCTAATCCATTTTTATAGTTTAAGAGATTCAACAATAATAATATTATTTTGTCTCTTATTAAAGGATTAATGGAATAAAAATTCTTTCAAGAATAATTATCCTTCTTTTAAAATTTATTTCGAGAATGCAATGTCATTTTAAAGTCAAAAATAAAATTTTATCAAGATCATTGTAATAAAATATTTTTAAATAAAAACTTTCATTTATTTCAATTCCAATAATTATTAGACTTAGTGTAGTAAGTTATCATGCTTATTTCATTCTCATTAAATATATTTTTAATTTATAAAAATACTAGACAATGAAGCATGATTTTTCTCTCCCTTTTCTATATTGTTTTATGCTAAAATTTTATCATTGAACACAATCGTTCAATTATAGCATTTCAATCAATATAATATTCAAATCAATTATTCCATGGACTTTGTTAATATTTGAACTATTTAACAATAGTCTTTACATTTAAACCAATATCCAAGGTAATGATTTTGAACCTATTATTCATTTATTATCAAAATCTCATTCATGTAAATTTTAATATTTTTTCAATAAATAAGGTTCTTTGGTTCTAATTCATTTTCATACTTGTATGTTCTAACTATGCATCATCAATATTAATTATATATTGATGAGCCATCAAAAGATTCATTATCAATAATTTTAATTTTAATAATTTTCTTATTATTACTAAGGCTAGTGAGCTTTGAAAGAATATTAGATCTCAAGTCATATGCTTTGAGTATCTACTTTTAAAACATAACTTAGTGCTCCTAGCCTTGTTATGAGGCTACTTTATATTATGGGAGGTTTTGATTTAGGTACCCATTTAAGTTTGGGTCCTTCATGATATGTTCTTTTCATTTTCTCTAATGACTTAAGATTATCTAGGAATCCAAATTAATTTATGTGGACTGTAATTTTTAAATAGACATTTGTAGGTTTTATGTCTTAATCTACCATAAAATTATATTTATTTCTCGGTGGCAAATTTAATGTAGTTCCTTTCACAAACATGGTTGATTTTTATTGAATGTTACCAACAAAGCCTATATCATTTCTTCTATTAATATGACCCTTATTGGCAAGTATCATATTCAAGGATTTATTTTCAATTTCAAAATTTTCTAATGTTATCTTAAGCATGATATTTTCTTCTTTAATATTGTCTAGCATTTCACATTTAGAACTAAGATTATGTGATGCTAATAACTTATGCATTTCATCAGCTTTACCAACTAACAAATCATGTTCATGTTTAAGTAAATTAAAGGATTTACTAAGTTTTCTAAATTCATCAAACAAATCATGAAGCATATTTAATAATTCAAAAAAAGAATTGCTTAATGAATTACTAGTCTCATCGTCGATGGTCATAAGAGCAAGATTTTCCACTTCTTGGTTGAGCATTTGATTTTTGGAGCTCCTTGACTTCTTGAGTTCATAACAAGAGATTTTGTTCATCTTAAGATTATTTTTAAGATTTAAGTTCATTTATTTTTTCAGTTTATTTGTCAAAGGTTCTCATCACTCGAGATTTTACTCGATGAGTCATATGTCATTCTTAATTCGCAATCCTTCCTATTCTTTGGAAGTTGTTATTCAAGTTCATTTTTATAGATTATTTTATTTAATGATTTACTTGATTTAGTTATGCTTTCATGTGTCATTTCTAATGTATGTTATATATCAAAAGCCGAATTATAATGAGAAACCCGATCAAATTTATTTTTATCTAAGGCATAAAACAAGGCATTCATAGCCTTAGCATTTAAAGAGAAAGTATTCTTCTCCAAATCATTCCAATCGTTCATTGGAAAAGAAGACTTTTTGAATATGTTTTTAATAATAGTCCATAAATCAAGGTCTAAAGATAGTAAGAAAATTCTCATCCTAGTTTTTCAATAAATGTATTCCGTCCGATTGAATATGGGAGGATGAATGATAGAAAAACTCTCTTGAAAGTCAAAAAGAGCCATTCTCTTAGGTATTAAAGCAAATAAGAAAAATGTGGCTCTGATACCAATTGTTAGAATCAATTGGTACTAAGAGAGGGGGTGAATTAGTGCAAGTGTAATAGTACTCATTTAAAAACTTTCTTTCGTAAAGTAAAGAGTTAACAACAGAAGCATCTTTTGATATTTTGATAAATAGTATTTAAAATCGATTTGAGAGAAATTGTGAGAATGATACTTATAACTTTCTTGAACTAATTAAGAGCACTAGAAAGAAGTAAATAAGGCAAGAAAAGAGCACTTACAATTTATAATGGTTCGGCCTCAACCAGCCTACATACACTCCCAAGTCCTTCTTAAGGCACACCGATATCCACTATCGATCTTCTTTTAGGTGAAGACCAAAACCTTACACTTGAGCTTACAAGGGAGATAAGATTTACAACTCTTTGATCACTCCCTTATCCCTGTCCTTTTTCTTATAATCTACGCAAGTTTTTCATAGAATTTTTTCCCTAATTTTTTTTTGTTTAGAGTGCAAGAAAACTTAGGGTATTTATAGACTCCAAGTGGCTTCAGATTTTTAGATCCAAAAATCAAACTCACATAAAAAATCCAGGTACGGGTAGTTTACCCGTCGACCTAGGCGATGGCGGTTTACCCGTCGCTTACTAGCGGCTTATCCGTTGAAATCTCCACAAAAGTGCTTCCCTCCACTTTTTGAATTTCGGTTTGAACCTAATATTGACCAACTCTTTGGTCAACCAATTGAGCTCAATCAAAATCCATAGTGGACCCGGTTACATCTTAGAGTTGATTTGGATTCCATCCAAATCACACTCATTTAAGACTCAATCTTAACTTATGACTTAAAATTATAATCATAATATGATCACCAAGCTTAATGACCTTACTCCCATTAATCGGTAATCTCCGGCTTCTCTAGCGCACGGTCTTCCTTCGACGATCTCCCGGCATGTTCCTAGCGATCTTCTCGATACCTTTGGTGAAGTCCTAGCGAACGCTCGACGAGCTCCCACTGCATCGTCCAATCCTTAGCCCGATGCCTAACCTTTTGGTTCTTGGGATGATAGGAATAATACCCCTAAGTTTCCTTGGGGTATTCCATGAACTTGCATCGCTCCATCCTTAATTCCAACTTGTCGGGGCTATATCTTCTAAGGTTGGTAGGGCAGTCCCAAATCTTAACAACCTTAAGATCAAATTTTTTCCCTCTCCATATCTTATATGGTGTAGACACTACCAAACTATATGGAACTCTATTTGGAAGGTAAGTTGTGGCCTCTAGTGCGTATCCCTATAATGAGACGGGTAGGTCAACAGAACTCATCATAAACTACACCATGTCTAATAGCATATGATTCATCCTTTCTACTATACCATTGAGCTGAGGTGTATAAGGAGTTGTTCATTGGGATAGAATCCCATGGTCTCTAAGGAAATAGGTGAAATCTATACTTAACTACTCTCATTCACCTCATCTCATTTCCTCTTAGATGCACTTTTATTCATGATTTGTGGAATTAATCTAGCTCAAATAAACCATTATATTATGTTCATCTAGTGACAACCTTATCATCCAAAATTAATAAATTATTATTATTTTTAAAAACTAATTTATATCTCATAACTATCAATCATAAAATGAAAATAATGTTTTTCATGATATAAGGAACATAATAACATAAATCTAATACAATAGTAGCTCTACCAAACAAATGTAGGGTGACCTTATTAATAACAACTGCAGCAACTCTTGCACCAATGTCCATCTTATGGTCCATCTTGCCTCTCGCTAGTCTCCTTGGCCTTGTTAGTACCTATAATAAATTATAAATATGATAAGTACTACCATTATTCTATGCCCATGTGTTATTATGAAAATCTGACAAATATAGACATATCATGAATGTACCTAAAGCTTCTTTAGGCTTCTGTTTCACCTTCTCTACAAGATACCATTTGTAGTTTCTCTTCTAATGCCCATCATTACCATAGTGGAAGCACTAACCTTTATCCTTTGTCAAGTCTTTCTTAGCAACCTTTGTCTTGCCCGGTCTGCCCTTGCCCTTGCCTTTCTTAAGAGACTTATCAACCTTCCTTTTCTTCTTGGTCTCACCAATATAGAGAACTAGTTTCTCTTTCTTGATGGTGTTATTAGCTTCCCTCAATATATTGAGAAGCTCAAGGAGAGTTAAATCAAACTTGTTCATATTAAAGTTCATAATGAACTAAGAAAAGAAATTTGGCAGGGATTGAAGTATAAGATCAACATAGGTTATCTTCTAGGACCATTCTTAGACCTATGAGTTTCTCAGTCCACTTTATCATGCTTAGGACATAGTTCTGAACTGATATCCCCTCTATTATCCTGGCTTGGAAAAGACTTTTGGATATCTCATATCTCTAAGTTCTTCCCTATTTCTCAAATAGTTGGTGAAGATGAAGAAGCATTGAATTGGCATCTATGCTCTCATGTTTCTTCTATAGCCCAAGAGTCATAGAGGCTAACATGTAGCATTTAGCCAACGTAAAATTGTCTATGTACTTTATATAGCAATTGATCTTATCCTCGCTTGCCTCTTTTTTTTGCATGGGTAGAATCGTGTAAAGGACGTATGCAATTTTCTCTACTGTTAAAATAATTCATAAATTGTGGAGCTAATCTATGTAGTTTAGACCAATGAGGCCATTAGCATCAAGTATACCATATAGTGGGTTTATAAGCAATATATTTCTAACAAACAAGATGTAGCATAAATGACTAATATATAGATTTTACAGAAAAGTAATAATTAAGATACAAACTTCTATCTTAATCTACTCCCAATATATTTCTTACAAATCATGCAACACCCTTAGTATATGAATAGAATTCTTCGGCAGACTTTTAGTGGGATTGGGATCCAGTCGACGTCTTAGTTTAACCTCAAGGGACTCGACCAATTACACTAAGCCTAAAAAAGGTAGGTAACCTTACCAATCATAAATCCTTGTGATTCCCATCTTGTTCGATATCTGAACCATCATGGCCTCAAGGAATTCGACCAACCATGATGTTTATCAATTTTATAACAAGATGAGTATAATTTGATGATATACCCTCGAGAGACTGGATCAAGCATACCATATCCTCATATCATCGGTGACATCTCTATATAGTAGGCAAGATCTCAAATCACAAATGTAAGTGAGCCTCGAGGGACTCGACCAACTCAACCTATGTTGAGATTTAATTTCTTGCTATAACGATGGAAGGCCACGTGGGTGAATCTTATTGTCTCAAACTTACCAACTTAATATTATTAAAGGATGAGATTTTGTTTTGTTTCAATTTCTTTACATGTTGTGTCACACATATATATATTTAATATATATCTACATCGCATGAATATATATATATATATATATATATATATATATATATATATATATATTAGGTGTATAATCAATCACATATCACATATGTATATTAAATTAAATGATCATGAACCGTCACATAATATGATCAGGCCCAAGCTAGTGAGCCTAATCACTCATAATAGGATCTATATGTATATCGACACATCTCTATGCCCTGTGATCGTCCATCTCATCATCATCAATTCCATTGGCTCCTTGACGTATCACTATACATCATGATCGCTCGTCTTGGCATCGTGGGTCCCGTTGGCACCTTCACACTCCCATCGGCACCTCCACACTCCCATCGCACTACTTCATGTAATTATATTATAATCACAGGCACTCAAGCCCTATAATAAACGAGAAAAATGAAAGCTTGTAGGCCCTAATAATAATAATTATTATATATACACGCATCACATCACATAATCTATGATCATCCGTCCACATCATACATCACATGTACACATATCATCATGTAGGACTACTAGATTATAATATTTAATTAAACATTTTAATTAACTATATTTTCTGAAATTTAGGATATATAGGAAATTTTTTGAATTATGAAGGATATTTTTAGAATTAGGGTAGAAGGATAGACTTCGAGATTTCTCAAATATCAAGGGGCAAAATCATCTTTTTCTTAAAAACCTAATTCCCCTCGCTTTCTTGCGGTGGCGCCACTTCAAGGCGCCCCCCTACCGCCCTCTTCTCGCAAGTGGCTTATTGCAGGGGCGACCACGACGCCCTTCCCTTGCTCGTAGGCAACCATGGTCACGGGCGACCACCCAAGCAGGCTGCCTGTCCGTAAGTGATCGCCCCTGGAGGGTGCCTGGTCAGGAGCGACCACCCTTGTAGGTTGCCTGCCCGTAGGTGGTTGCTGTTGCCCGCAGGCTGTTTGCCCGCGACGCTACCTTCGCGGCTAAGCATGCATGCTAACTCTTCGCAGGCATCTTTGGGCATAGCAAGAACACATAGAATAATTCTGTATAATTCAATCTCATCATATATAGTTTAAAAGTAAATCATTACACAAGCAACTTGGCTCTGATACCAATGTTGGCGGAGTAGAAAAATAAAACCAAAGGTGTCCTATATTTATCATATTGTTATGCAATGATTGGTGCGTAAAAAAATATAAAATTTAAAATTATGAATCGTGTAAGATTTGTTACCTAAGGAGATAATATTTCCTAGAAACTTCTAGATCTAGTAGGAGAGGATGAAGGAGGTCAGATGTACTCCTCTCTAGTGGTATCGACATAGTGGATCGATGCAATGATGCTCTTCAAATCATAGCCAAAAGCTCATAACTTTTGGGAACCTTCTTCGCAGCTTTTGCACACTACCTTGTAGCGAACGTGGAAGAAAACATCCTATTTTCTTCACTATCCTCTCATAGTAAGGAGAAGGGAGGTTAATTGAGAAGAGATGGGAGGGAGGAGAATAGGAGGGGGTGACCAAAGATGCAGCCTATCACCTTTGTTGGCCTCCCCTGCCTCTTATTTATAGAGAGACACCAAAAACCCAAATCGATCTAGTCTTAGTGGATATTAGATCTCTATTCAGTTACTCACACCTCTGGATTATTGGATCTCTATCTAATAATCTCAGTTTGTCTCCAATTGGCTCTCATGCAAGGAGAACATTAATATTGTGTCTCATCCAATGACAATAGGAGCTTATTGGATAACTCATATCTAATCTTCTACACACTGTAATCATCCACCGTATGTGTATGACCCTCTAGGTCCAATACTGAGGTGGTCATGAGTTCCATCCATTAGAACACTTTCTAACTTAGTGAATTATTATCCAATAATAATTCACTCAACTCATTAACTACAGATGCACTAAGCCACTATGCCATAGTCTCCAAACGGTACAGAGGATCTAATCCATTAGACCTATCTATTCTCAGTTACCATGTATTAATAGTCCCTCATTCATCTAATATCCCAAAGACCGTATATTGAGCATAGTATTGTAATGCCACATACATAATCTTTTTAAGTTTCGGTCTAATCAGATTCTCTAGGATGTTAGGATCAATTGGCACTAAGACGGGGGGGGGAGGGCTGGGGGGCGTGAATTAGTGCAAGTATAAAATTTTAATTTAGATAAAAACTTTTCGATTAAACCAAGATAGGAAATCTGAAGCTTTTCGTTCTTAGTGAAATGAGTGAGTGACTAAAAGAAAGTTGCTAAGTTAATAAGCAAACTGGAAAAATAAGGAACATTTGAAGGAAATAACTTATTGTGAAAACTTTGCTTTTAAAGAGTTGAGTTAAATTAGAAGCATTAATACAAAAATATGTCAGCAATGAAAGCAAGGAAACACTCATAATTTTTATAGTGGTTGGGCACCAACGGTCTACGTCCACTCCCAAGTCCTCTTTCTTATGGCACACCGGTGTCCACTACCGATCTTCTTTAGGTGAAGACCAAACCCTTACACTTTGCTTACAAGGGAGATAAGATTACACTCTTTGATCACTTCCTTACCCATTTTATTTCTCTTACAATTCTCACACAATATTTTCTCAGAATATAATCTCTAAAATTATTATATAGAATGTAAAAAAACTTAGGGTATTTATAGACCCCAAATTGACTTCAAAATCAGAGCCAAAATTTAACCGTATCCAAAAAATTTGGGTACGAGCGGTTCATCCACCGGCCTGGGCGGGTCAATCGCTGAAAGTACCCAGATTACTGGGTATGGGCGGTCTAATTGCCCAGCCTAGGTGGGTCAGCCATCGTCAACTGCCCGAAAGCCTAGGCGATGGTGGTACACCCGTCGCTCACCGACAGTTTACCCATCAAAATTTTCACAAAAGTGGTTCCCTCTACTTTTCGAATTCTGGCTTGAACCTGATGTTGATAAACCTCTAGTCAACCAATTGAGCTCTTTTGAGCTCAATCAAACCCCAATAGTGAATCAGTTATTGAGTTAATTTAGATTTTATCCAAATTCAACTCAATTAGGACTCACTTCTAACTATGACTCAACAATTACAACGCTTAAAGACCACAAGCTTAAACTAAGACCCAACTTCTGCCAATCCGATAACCTTCGACATTCTTGTGACAAGTCATCCAGTCTTCTTCCGGTGATCTCCCGATGTGCTCCCAACGAGTTTCTCGATCCCTTTGGTGATTCTCCTAGCGAACTCCGATAAGATCCCACTACATCGTCCGAACCCCGGCCCGATGCTCAAGCTTGATCTTGGCCCATCATCTAGTTGTAACTTCATTGCTCTTATCATAGTTAGTCCTGCATGATGCTAATTATGATTTAATTAAATATAATCATAATTACTAAACATCTATTATAAGACCATCTTAACTCCTGGCAAGCTTTTCGACTACCGCTGATAATCTTTCGGCGAGTCTCAGTCTTCTTCTGGCGAACTCCCTTACGCCATCCTGGTAAACTCCCGATACTCTCGGTGAGCTTTCGACGCACTCCTGGCGAATTCTCAACCACATCAACCCGATGCATAGTCTTGACCTTGGCCAATCATGATTATAATAATCATTCTATTGTAATTAATCCTACATCAATCAATTCTAATAATCCTATTAGATCAATAACCTATTAATTAATTTCATCATCAAAATCTGAGATTCAACAGTCTTCCCCTTTTTGATGATGATAATCAATTAATGACAGGAGTTAATCCTAACTCCCCCTAAATCTATGCCACTTAAATTTAAGAGAAGCACATACTCTTAAATTCAAGCAATCAATATTCTATGCAAATTTCAACATAAATTTGCATCAAGTCATTAAATCATAAGTAAAAAAGAATTAAGCATCTATATCCAAAATGTTCAATTTATATATCCAAGATGTTCAATTTATATATCCAAGATATACATGTATTTCAACAAGATCATGTGTCATCGATGTATTCATCATGTATCATCAATATATATTTCTCCTCATTTGTCATCAACAAAAAGGTGAAATATAGTTAATAATTTCAAAGCACAAGATGATATTACTCCCCTTTAGTATATGCATTATAAAATTTTCTTCCCCTTTAATAAGGAGAGAAATAAGGGATGTGTTGTTGAATCAGTTTATCATAGAGAAGAGCTCTTAATAAATTTTAAAAACAATACTAAGATGAGCTCAAAAGTTCAAGAGATTTAAATATTACTTATATATTTTAGATATAGCAAAAATTATCTCTTGATATAAAAAATTATCTCTTGTAAATTTCAAATGTGGCACACTTTTATGTAATTTTCTTTAAACCAATAAGATAAAATCATGGAGAAAGTTTTCAAAAAATGGTATCACAAAAAGGTTTCATTTCATAAAATCTATATTAGCAATTTATATGTTTTCATGATTTAACATTTTTAGGTCTTAACCTCAATCTTTTATATATAAATTTAGAATATGAGATCAACAAAAAATTTTCATGTAAATTTTAAAAAAATATAGTAAATAAATATGAATAATATCAAATTATTATCTTTATGTAGATTTTTAAAATCATCATTACATGCATATTCATCATACATGATTTTACTTTATTATACCTTCTCCCTCTTTGTCATCAACAAAAGGAGAAGTGCAATTAGTAAGTTTTTGATATATGAAAGCTTAGTAATTTAACAAAAATTTCATTACTTTATAACATGCAAGCTAGTGAATTTATTCTTCTCTTTTGAAAAGTACAAGCTAGTAAATATTTGATTCCTTTATATTGTTCAAGCTAGCAATTTTATAAGCTAACAAGTTTTGCTGTCCCTTTGTCTTTGTCAAAAAGAAGGGAAGGTTAGAATAGTGCGAAACTTTTTCCATTACATCATTTTTCATAAAATAAATCAAGAAATATACCAATCATCATATAAAATATATCAAAAAACATTAACATTGTGATGATATATTCAATTTATGAAATTAAATTGTAAATATCAAGAGACAAGTCATAGGAGAAACAAATAAAATATCTTGATTTATCCATAACAAATCTTAAGTTGTTAAGTTCATGATTTGTATAAAAATCTCCTTTTAAATAATATGAAGATACGTAATAAAAGATTTTAATTCATAAAAGATTTCAAGTTATAATTCTAAGAAATCAAAACCACGATATATATAAATCACTCATTCAATTTCAAAATCATCAAAATCACTTTCAAGAGATTCAAAATTTAATTAATATACTTATTAGCCTCTTGAAATGCTAGTAATTTCCTTTCTCCACATGTGTCACCAAGAAGGTAGAATCAAGATGGAGAAATAAAAAATATCATATCATAAAAATACTCAATTTTAAAGATGTAAATTTTATAGATGTAATTTTTAAAATTAAGCTTAAAGCTTTAAGATATTCAAGGAGATTCAAAAGTTTAAGAGCTACCCATGATTTAAAATCATCTCATGTAATTTCAAGTATAGCAAAAAATTATCTATTATAAATTTTGATAAAAAGCATCAAGAATTTCATAAGAAGGCATGATAGTAGATCAAGCTCAAATTGTAAATCAAGTATTTTGCATGCATTTAAAAAATTCTAAATTTTCTTCCAAGCAAATTATTACTCATTCAAGGTTATCATATCCAATTTACTTTTAATCATATTAATAATTTTATCTATCTTTCTTTTTGTAATTATCAAGAAAGAAATATGATGGCATACTTTCTTCTTAGCATTCATATTCAAATTACGCCAAAAAGTACAAGGAGATCATGTCATTAAAGATAAAATCAAAATTTTGAGTATCAAAAGACATGATTTCATTTAATAAGTTTATTTCTCCTTTTGTATAAATAATAAAATGACTCTCAGGGGACAATCACAATTCATCCAAGATAAATCTTTTTAATAAAGAAGAATGATATTGATAATAATTTCAATTAATATTGTTAAGATCATAAATCATATTTTTATTTAAAAGATAAAATTATAGAAATCAATAACGTGATTCCCATAACATATATATTAAGTCAAAAAATAAGGGAATATTCATGATAATACAAATCTCTTTCAATTTTTAACTTATCATAAATTTAAGAAATATAAATTTTGGTGATAAGTTATGTCATTCATGAGTTTTAAAATAAATCATGTCAAGATAAATATTGATATCAAAAGCTATCATGAATATTAAAGACATGATTTAATTTAATAAATCTCTTCTTAGATGATAAAATAGAAGATTTTCAAGTTTTATTTTCTAAACTTACCAAAATCATGATAATAATCTATTCAAGTTCAAATCATCAAAATCACTTTGATAGTTCAAGAGAGTCATAAAAATAGCATAATCGATTCATTAATCTCTTTTTAAAATAAATTCATTTGAAAACTTATCCAAAATCATCATCAAAATTTGATTTTCAAAAAATTCAATGAAAGCATCATATATTATTTTTCAATAGTAAAATTCTCTACTCCATTTTTGTATTTAAGAGATTCAACAATAATAGTATTATTTTATTTTTTATCGAAGGATTAATAGAATAAAAATTATTTCAAGAATAATTGTCCTTCTTTTGAAATTTATTTCAAGAATGCAATGTCATTTAAAGTCAAAAACATAATTTCATCAATATCATTGTAATAAAATATTTTCAAATAAAAACTTTGATTTATTTTAATTCCAATAATTTTTAGACTTAGTGTAGTGAGTTACTATGCTTATTTTATTCTCATTAAATATATTTTTAATTTACAAAAATACTAGACAATGAGGCATGATCTTTTTTCTTTTCTATATTGTTCTATGCTAAAATTATATCATTCAACACAATCATTCAATCATAACATTTCAATCATTTAAATCAATCATTCTATAGATTTTATCAATATTTGAATCATTTAATAATAGTCTTTATATTTAAACAAGCCATTGATTTTAGCATTCACTCTAAATATGTTCTTCAATAACTAAGGTTCTTTGGTTCTGATTAATTTTTATATTTATACATTCTAGCTCTGCATCATCAATATTAATTGTATAATGATGAACCATTAAAAGATTAATTATCAATAATTTTAATTTCATTAATTTTCTTATTACTACTTAGGTTAGTAGCTTGAAGGAGTGTTAGATCTCAAGTAATATGACTTGAGCATCTACTTTCAAAATATTTTTATTCTCCTAGCCTTGTTAACAAATAACTTTATATTAAGGGAGATTTTGATTTAGGTACCTATTTATTATTGGGTCCTTCATTACATGTTCTTTCCATTTTCTCTAATGGCATAAGATTGTTTATGGTTCCTTTAAGAACTCAAACTAACTTATGAGGACTATAATTTTTAAATAAATATTTGTAAGCCATATGTCATAATCTTCCACAACAATTACACTTGATTCTTGGTGACATATTTAAGGTTAGTCCTTTAACAAAAATGGTTCATTTTTGTTGAATGTTACCAACAAAGCCTATGTTATTTCTTCTATTAAAATGACTCTTATTTGTAATAATCATATTTAGGGATTTGTTTCCTATTTCAAAATTTTCTAGTGTGGTTTTAAGTATGATATTCTCTTCTTTAATATTATCTAGCAAATCACATTTAGAATATGATTTATGTGAAACTAATGAATCATGCATTTCGTAAGTCTTTTAACTAACAAATCATGATCAACTTTAAGCTATTTAAAAGACTTGCTAAGTTTTCTAAACTCATTGAATAAATTATGAAACATATTTAATAATTCTAAAAAAATATTTAAAGGCTCACTAACCTCATCGTCATGGCCATAAGAGTGAGGTTCTCCACTTATTGGTTATACATTTTATCTTTGGAGCTTCTTGGCTTCTTATGTCCACATCAAGAGGTTTTGTCCATCTTTATATTATTTTTAAGGTTCAAGTTCGTTAATTTTTTCGGTTCATTTGTCAAAAGTTCAAGGTCCTCATCACTCGAGATTTCACTCGAGGAATTATGTGTTCTTCTCAGTTCACATTCCTTTCGATTCTTAGAAAGGTGATCTTCTTGTTTATTTTTAGAAGTATTTTTATTTAATAATTCATTTATATTAAGTGTGCTTTTATATGTTATTTTTAATGCATGTCATATATCAAAAGCTGAATCAAAACAAGAAACCCGATCGAATTCATTTTTATCAAGAGCACAAGCAAGGCATTCATAGCCTTTGCGTTTAACGAAAAATTCTTTCTTTCCAAATCATTTAGTTCATTCATTTGCTTGGAAGATTTTTCAAATCTATTCTCAACAATACTCCATAGATCAAGGTCCAAAGAGATAAGAAAAATATGCATCATTGTCTTCCAATACGTGTAATCTGTCCCATTAAACATGGGAAGATGTGAGATGGAATGTCCCTCATTCATACCAAAATAAGTTATTTATTCAAGTGGATGTTAATCAAAAGAGTAAGTACTTTACTTTGATATTAATTGTTAGGATCAATTGGCACTAAGAGGGGGGGGTGAATTGGTGCAAGTATAAATTTTCGGTTTAGATGAAAACTTTTCATTCTTAGTGAAATGAGTAAGTGATTAAAAAAAAGTTGCTAAGTTAATAAGCAAATTGAAAAGATAAGTAACGTTTGAAGGAAAGTACTTATCGTGAAAATTTTGCTTTCAAAGAGTTGAGTTAAATCGAAATCGTTAATACAAAAATATGTAAGCAAGAAAACACTTATAATTTTTATAATGGTTCACCGCCAATAACCTACGTCCACTCCCGAGTCCTCCTTCTTGAGGCACATCAACGTCCACTACCGATCTTCTTTGGGTGAAGACTAAACCCTTACACTTTGCTTACAAGGGAGACAAGATTACACTCTTTGATTACTCCCTTACTCTTTTTTTTCTTACAATTCTCACATAATATTTTCTTAGAATATAATCCTTAAAATTGTTATATAGAATGTAAAAAAACTTGAGGTATTTATAGGGCCCAAATTGGCTTTAAAATTGGAGCCAAAATCCAATCGTATCTGAAAAATCCGAGTACGAGCGGTTCACCCGCCGGCCTGGCCGAGTCAACCATCGAAAGTACCCAGATTCCTGGGTACGGGCGGTTCAACCGCCCAGCCTGGGTAGATCAACCACCTGAAAGCATAGGCGGTGTCGGTACACCCGCCACTCACCGGCGGTTTACCCACCAGAATTTCTACAAAAGTGGTTCCCTCTACTTTTCAAATTCCAGCTTGAACCTGATGTTGACCAACCCTCTAGTCAACCAATTGAGCTTAACCTGACCTCAATCAAACCCCAATAGTGGACTCAGTTGCCTTATTGACTTAATTTAGATTTCATCTAAATCCAACTCATTTAGGACTCACTTTTAACAAAGACTCAATGATTATAACGCTTAAAGGCCACAAGCTTAAACTAAGACCCAACTTCTACCAATCTGGTAACCTCCGACATTCTTGCGATAAGTCATCCGGTCTTCTTTCTGTGATCTCCCGGCATGCTCCTAGCGAGCTTCCCGATCCCTTCAGTGAATCTCCTAGTGAACTCCGGTGAGATCCCGCTACATCATCCGAACCCCAGCCCGATGCTCAAGCTTGATCTTGGCCCATCATCTGGTTGTAACTCCATTGCTCCTGTCATAGTTAGTCCTGCACGATGCTAATTACAACTTAATTAAATATAATCATAATTGCCAAACATCCATTACAAGACCATCCTAACTCCCGACAAGCTTTTTGGCTGCCCCCAATAATCTTTTGGCGAGTCTCGGTCTTCTTCAGGCGAACTCCCTTGCGCCATCCTAGCAAACTCCCGATACCCTCGGCGAGCTCCCAACCGCATCGACCCGATGCATGGACTCAACCTTGGCTAATCCTGATTGTAATAATTAATATATCGTAATTAATCCTGTATCAATCAAATCTAACAATCCTATTAGATTAATAACTCATCAATTGATTTCATCATCAAAATTCAAGATTCAACACACGAGAACTCCTCTCTCAATCTGAAAAACCTTAGCTAGGGATTTGCTTAAATAATAACACACAGGATATTTCTCTCATGATACCGAGAGTGGATGATCCTCTATTGACACTCAATTGCCTTTGTAAGGTTCACTACCAATCTCGATAATCGGTTATACTATATTTGAAACTCTCCATACCTGTATGTTCAGCATCAAAGTAAGGAGTACTTAAATAAGGTATCCTTGGTGTCTTAAGTCTATGAACTTGACACATAATTAGGACTACAAAATTATTGTCTGATATTAAATATCATTAACCATTCAGTATTTCATAAGTGGATCAATAAGTGAACTCATTCTCGAATGAGCACCTGTACTATACCCTTAGTGTCCCCACACGAGCGGTTATGAGACCAGCCACCTCCATCATACGGACTAGTATACAGTACACCGGTATATTCGATTATCTTGATGTCCCTCTCGAGTAACTTATAACTCGGATTATTTAGGGTTTATATTTAAAGGCGAGTAGGTCTCATTATCATAATCTCATCATGATCTGATTTCCATTATACAGATCCAAGAACATTACAGTATATGAAACATATAATATAAAGTGAGAATATGCTAAAAAATATAATAAGTAAAATGATCATACAGCAAATCACACGTGTCATCACTCACATGATTGGATTGCAGGGCACCTGTAACTAGCAAAAGCTATGAGTTTTCTACACTATAAGGGATGAGCATTACCACTTCTTCTAACTACTAGAGAGGACATATGTCTTCCTTCATCCTCTCCATTAGATATGAGATTTTGTAGGGATATATGATTTTCCCAGGTAATTGTTCTAACATATGTTATGTATAATTTTTTGATTTTATAGTTTCTCATGCACCAATCGTCATATGACAACTTGATATAATATTTAGAAAATATGATTTTTAATTTTGTGAGGTTTCCCAACAAAAGTGATATTTTGTTAGGACCCCAACTGAGTCATGTCCTATTCGATTGAGTCGAGTCCTTAGATTTGGCCTTGTTGGCCAACCTAGACCTGACATTAGGTCGACTAGGAGAAGATTTGAGTTTATTGTAATAAATCAGCCCAAATCTTAGTAGGGTTAGAATTTGGTTGAATTGGAGTCGAAGTTAGATTCGGGTTGAAGTCAACCAAGTTAAGCATATAATCAACCCAATTGGGCACCTACCTTGATGAGGGGAAGTTGACTAGGGTTGAGTTCCTTCTAGTGTTGGGACTCTTCTAGAGTTAAGACTCTTCTAGTAGAGTCTCACATAGCTTAGGACTCTCTCTAGAGTTAGAGAGGAGTCCTCATGGAGTGGGGGTCTCGTAGCCGCCGCCCCCACCTATTAGGGAGGTCGACTAGGGTTAGAGAGGAAGAGCTCCATTTAGTTAGGACTCTCTATGGCTGATTAGAAGTTAAATTAGGAGTTTGAGTCTTAGTTTACTTGGAGTAGGAGATTCACTAGGAGTTAGAGTCTTCTACTTGGGAGGAGTCATCAAGGAGTATGAGTCCTATTAGGAGTTAGGGTTTTGAGACCATTTATAAACACTTATAGCCTCAACCCTTTTTATCATCAATAGATCAAATTCCTTTCAGCCATTGTGCAGAAAACCTTAGAGGAGGGAACCCTATAGAGTTCCTGGAGGCCGATCCCCTATAGAGATCAACCCCAAGTTTAGAATCTGCAAGGGTTCTAACACTTGGTATCAGAGCAGTATTCTTGGTATCTCACTGTCTTTCCTCAACCGCCCATTATCCTTCCACAGCCGCCTAAGCATTTCCCATAATTGCTTAGATCATCGTTGAATTTCATCATCATCTCCACTACCATAGATCATCTCTCAATCCCCCCAAAGAATTGCATAAGGTTATGGTAAATCTACCTTACTGTTATTATAATTTAGTTATCATCAAATCAAAAACCTAAAACCTATTCATCTATTATGCTACACAACTCTTCATCGCAAGGTTACCATCTTTATGATGAAAGTTATTGACAGAACCCCGGAATGAGCTCTATAGGTTTTGACCCTTGAGGGGGATTAACCCTTTGAATACTGTAGGGGTTCCTCCCTCCTAGACTCGACATAAGGCCAAAATAAAATTAATGATTGCTTGATAAAAGAGAGGGGGTGGCTACATCTTTATATAGGGCTCTAAACCCTAGCCCATCAGGTGCTTGCCTAAGTAAAATTATCCCTTTGCCCCCTTCTATAGTTGTCCTACCTAAGAGGGAATAGGTGGTGGCTAGGTTGGCTCTATAGCTAAGCAGGGGGAAACCCTGACCGACCAACCCAGTAAAAGGGGCTACTAAACCCTAAGGCCCTAATCTAAACCCTAATTATACTTCTTTATAGGATAGAAGTGGCTAGGTGGGGTTTTATTATAATCTCACAGGGTTTTATTGACTACTTCTAAGGAGATTAGGACTTAACCCTGTTGGAGTCCTATCAAGTCCGATCTCTTAAAATCAGTCTTGTCCTCAAGGCTAAAGTTCCATGAACTCAGTGAACCATGTCTTTAATTTCTCATCAGCTTAGGTGTCATTTGGAAGAATTTGAGCTGAGTCATCATCTTCAAATTTTCATTTGAGGTGGGATACTTAGACGATCAACTGTAATTTTGATCTGGCGCACGGATCTGACCTCTATATTAGGACTCCAATATGATCCCCAATTTTACAAGGCCCAAAGAAATAGGGTGACTAGTTCATTAAGGCTCGAGTTTCCTACTAATCGGGCTAGAAATGTAGGAAAACTCGATCTTCAATTTTTCGTCCATTCTGAAGTTTATCAGGAGGCCGTTTCTTCTTTGCATGTGTTGTCATATGGTTAGTCTTTAGTGATAGCCAATCTTTCTTCTGGGATGGTGTCTTCCCTTTGGTATGACTTAAAAATCTAGAGTGCTATATTGAAGGTGAAGAGTGTATCTCATGCAAAATAATCTGGATGCAAGGGGAAGAAGGAACAATCATAATTCAGCTTTTGTAGTATAGGTCCTTCAAATCTCAAGTGTAGTAGCCCATGGAACCCGGATCCTTCTCAATTTTTCTGTGATATCTCAGGTCTCTGAGTCATTCTTTCATTCCTCCGTAATATCTTTGAGGAAGTCGATGGAAGAAAGGGAGATGGCTGAAATTTTGGCTTATCCTGGTGGCAAGGAGTTTAGTTACTCATCATTGCTACTCCGGGGAGGATATTTTCTACTCCAAAAGATATTTAAGGCTTCAGTGGTAGGTCTCCACTTTGTGACTGTGTGTGTGATGGTAAGCATTTCTTTATCATACATAGACATTTTAAGATGTGAAGGAGATAAAGCTTTGCTGGTGTAGGCAAGGGGTTATCCATCTTGCATTAGAACAGTCTCAATACCAACTCCGGATGTGTCAACCTCAATCATGAAAGTTCGACTGCAATCGGGTAGCACTAGGACAGGCGTCGTCGTCATGGCGGCCTTGAGACTTTCAAAGGCTGCGGAGGCTTAATCCAAAAATGAAAAGGAGTCCTTCTTGAGTAAGGACATGAATGAGACACTGATCTTGCCATAATCTCTCAATAACTTCTGGTAGTAGTCCGTGAGTCCAAGGAAATCGTGTAGTGATTTTACATTTGTAGGTCTCGGCCATCCTTGCATTGCCTCGATCATTGTCGGGTTTGTTGCCACTCTATCTTCTGATATAATGTGCCCTAGATACTTCACTTTATATTATAAGAAGCTACACTTTGACTATTTAACATAAAGAGTATTCTCTCAAAGAATGGTTAAAATAGTTCGTAAGTACTCAAAATGTATATCAAGCGTAGGGCTATAAATGAGAATATCATCAAAGAATACCAATATGAACTTGTATAGAAATCTTTAGAAGATGTTATTCATCAAGCTTTGAAATGTAGAATGAGTATTTAGAAGTCCAAAAATCATTACCAAAACTTGTAGTGGCCGTTATACGTGTGGAATGTAATTTTCAGAATATCTTTAGTGCATACCTGAATCTGATGGTATCCAGATCGAAGATCCAATTTAGTGAAGACTCGGACTCCTTTTAATTCATCCAAGAGTTCATCTATGACTGGAATAAGATATTTGTCCTTGACGGTGATGGCGTTTAGAGCCCACTAGTCCATGTACATCCGCTACGTACCATCCTTGTTGCGCACTAACAGCACCGGTGAGGAGTCAGGGCTACAACTTGGATGAATCACCCCACTGTCAAGCATCTCCTTAATGATATTCTCATTCTTGTCCTTCTGTAAAATAGGAATGTGATGGTCATAAATTTGCTAGAGGTTTGCTTGGTAGAATAGGAATGCGATGGTCATGCAACCGTTTAGCAAGCAGCCCGTGCGACTCCATGTAAACATCTGTGGATTCATCCAGTAAGAGGGCAAGCTTAGGATATGAGTTTTGTATGTTCTCTTCCTTGGATGGCTGTTGGATATGCATCAAGAATCTACCATATACTTTGTGCAAAACTTTCTCTATTCATTGCGACGGAACGGTGGAAATATGGCTCCCGCGCTTGCCTCGTAACATGACCTGTCTCCCTTTGCAATAAGTTTCATAATTAATTTAGAAAATTTTCATGAGAAATTAACTAGCATTGTGAGCCATTCCATCCCGAGTATGGCTTCATAATCATCGATGGGTAGGATGAAGAAATTAGATACCACTTCTTGATATTGGAGGAGTTGTTTCACCCGCGGACACCATTGGTCGTAATTGAGGATTCGGTCGTCGACGACCTTTATGTCAAACTTGTTACAACCTTCGATTTGAAGTGCCAAATGTACAATAAACTTACTATTGAGGAAGTTATTTGTGCTTCACATGTCGATAAGAACGGTGATGGGTTGTTGTTTCAGAAGTCCTCCAACTTTCATCGTTTACGGGTTGGAGTAGTCGACCAATGCATATACTGCATAGTCGGTCAGTTGGGACTCTTCCTCGACTTCTTCTTCAAGTTCAAGGGCTTCTTCAGATGGTTTATTATCCTCATCCTCCACTGGTTCAATCACAAGGAGCTGGCCCTTTTTATAGCGATGTTCTTGGTTCCACGGTTCACCATAGTGCCAACATAATCCTTTGGCCGATCATTCATGAAGCTCATCCCTTATCAATTCTTTTGGTACAAGGGCTCAGATGGCAGTAGAGGGGGTTGTAGGCCTTAGCATGGCTAGTTAGGAAGTGACCCTTGTCTTTCATGCCTCTTGGTTCAATCATTCTTCTTGAATATGTGCGAAGGAAATCGTCACCATAAGAGTGTACGGTTGTTGCGCTTTTACTTCTCCCTGAATCTCCAACTTTAGGCCCTCAATAAAAGTCCCTAAAAGTTATTTTTCAGACTGATCTATAGTTTGATTAGATAAACATTCAAACCTTATTTGGTATTCTTGTATTGTGAAGGTTTGACGAATTTTTACCAATTGTCCGTCGATGTTATCGAAATCAGTTGGTCCGAAGTGGTTTAATAGTCCTTCTTTGAATCGCTACCAAGAGAGTCCTCCATGGGTATACTCAATCCAATTAAACCACTAAATAGTATCTCCCTTGAGGTGGATAGCAACAATCTCCACCCGTGTGGCATTGGCTGTTTGGATCTGATCGGGTCTCCTTCTTCCCATCTAGGGAAGTCAACCTTCATACATGGATTGTTGGGATTAGAGATGATGTGGCCACATTCTTGAGGATCATCTCACCGATCTGAAGTTTCTCCTTGCTGTGATTTCCTCGGGCTCGACGGTCGACCAATGCTAAATTCGGTGAAAAGGGATTGCATCTTCTCTTCCATGTGGCTTTCAAAGGCTTCAAACTTTACATTGATAGCCTCCTTTGATATTATAGTTTATGCCTCTAGATCTATAATATTGAAGTATTTTTTCTATTGTCAGGTTAGTGGCATGAGAATTTTAGAGAAGGGGGTGGCCAGTTGGAAGGTGAATCAATTTGGATCGGAGTAGGCTATGGTTTAGGGCTGATTTGGGTGGCTATTTAGGTTTTATTTATGGTAAGGTTTAGAAGAGTTTTTTTAGTGAGGATGGTAGGGTTTGCAGATAAGAGAAAGAGAATCCAAAATGCCATAAAAGATATCACTCAAATCCGATAGAATTCAACGAAGAAATGTGTTGCGATGTGCTATCCTTCTGAACATATTTTATGTTGGAGAAACAATGAATTCTTGACATAATTTCCAAAGAAAATTTCAAGAAAAAATATATAGAAACCCTAGGTTCAGATGTGATCAAGATCAATAAAAAGTTTGATAAAATTTTGATAGCATAACAGTAGGAAAATAGGACAAAAGACGGAAGGTAGATCCTTCGTCGTAAAATTTCAGCACTACGTTATGATGAAAGAAGGCACAATAAAACCGGTTCTAGAAGGAATGTTTTTCAGAAATAAATCTCAGATGAAAGCTAAGTTAATCTTTAGAATTTTATAAAGATTTTGGCTAGAAAGGAAAGAAATAAACTAGTTTCAAGAAGCAAATAAGCAATTAGAAATTTCAGTAGCATTTCACCTTCGCAACAATGATAACGTTTGCGACAAACGAAATTTACAACAGATAAAATTTGGGAAAGATATTCAACGTGTAAAGTAAGGAATCTTGTAGTATTGAAGAAGCATAGATGATAAAAATATACCCGATTTATAGATCATGCAAGGGGTGACAGTAGATAGATGGATCTGTGACTTGGTGGGCAACGGTGGATGGAAGTGACGTCAAAAACAATTCTGGAAATTGCATAGAACATGGAGCCATGGACAATGGCTATAGGGGTAGCAAGATTACTACTCTGATACCAGATGATAGAATCTCAGAAGGAGCTCTATAGATTTTGACCCTTGAGGGGGATCAACCCTTAGAACGCTGTAGGGTTTCCTCCCTCCTAAACTTGGCACAAGGCTGAAATAAAATTGATGATTGCTTGGTAAAAGAGAGGGGGTGGCTACATCTTTATATAGGGCTCTAAACCCTAGCCATGATGTGTTTGCCTAAGTAAAATTACCTCTTTGCCCCCTTTTATAGTCAACCTGCCTAAGAGGGAATAGGTGGTGGCTAGGTTGGCTCTATAGCCGACCTAAGCAGGGGGAAACCTTGGCCGACTAGCCCTATAAAGGGGGCGGCGACTATAAAATCCTAAGGCCCCAATCTAAACCCTAACCACACTTCTTTATAGGATAGAAGTGACTAGGTGGGTTTTTATTATAATATCACAGGGTTTTATTGACTACTTCTAGGGAGATTAAGACTCAACCCTACTGGAGTCCTATCAGTTATGCTGTAAAATTCAGCCACATACTACTGCATTGTTTTGATCTTGCTGCCATTATTTTTATGACCAATCTTCTACAAGTTTTTTATAAGAGTTTTGGCACTCCTTAACAGCATATTTCCTTTTGGCTTTATGCAAAAATTATTAATATAAACCACTTATCTTTTACATCCAAACTGCTGGAACTTTGATGTAAAATTCTACCGTAGCACCTTCTTTAATTCCTTGATCTTGCTGAATTCTCTGCTGTCGTATTCTCCCATAAATTTTTTATTGACATTACTTTTCCTCTACCAGTGGATTCCCATTGAGTTTTACTTGAATCCTTGTTATGAACTACTAAAAAAAATAGCATCTATACTGCTAAAATTTTTTGATGAAAAATTCTGCTGTTGTACCTTTTATCGTTCTTCTTCTCACAAACCACCAAAACCCTACCCATTCTGTTGCCACCAACCATGTCATCTTTAGGGCATCCCTCTAGCCTTAAGGCATTGCTATTGTAACCTATTTTTATAATCCATAGCCAACCCTAACAACCCCCAAAGCCCATAGCCCAAACAACACCCTAAACTGTAACCTTAAGCCACCCCTCTAACACTTTAGCCACCGATCCCTGCCAAACCAGTTGTTGCCATCAATAGCAACCCTAAGCCACCTCTCTAACCCTAAACCTTGCCACCAAACCCCCCTTATAACCTCTACAATAGCTCCAAACAGCAGCATCAATTGTACCCTCTTTGACGAAAAATTTTGCTACACTACCTTCGGTGCTACTTGTTGTATCTACACCCGATCCCTTCTAAATTTATTACTGTCATCAGTAGCAACCCTAAATTATTCCTCTATACTTAAACCTTAGCCATCATACCCTCTATACAACCCCTACAATAGCTCTAAATCATAGCCCTAATAACAACAAAAAATAGAAACCTGTCAGCCCCAAACCGTAACTATCTACCCTCGATCCACCACCTCTTTCGGCTATCAATCCACCTAACTAATTCATACCATTGACCCAACAACAAGAGAAGGATATTGATACCACAGATCTAGGGTCTCAAGGCATAGCATCAGTAGATCTGATCGGTGCTAAGTTGGAGGCCTTTGAGACATGTTTGGAGGACATACTACGCATTCTATTCGTCAAATTCAGAATTAGCAAATCTCTAAGCCCGAAAAAATTACAGCAATGTGAAAGTTGAGAGGCCTCTCAAAAAGGAAGAACAAGCCCCTAATTTGATGTAGCCATGCATGAGGGTGGACTTCCCTTGATGGGAAGAGGGAGACCCAATAGGATGGCTTTCGCACGCGGAATGCTATTTCTGTTATCACTAAATACTAGAGGCTTCCATGGTGGACATTGCTGCCATCCACCTCAAGGGAGATACAATACAGTGGTATAATTATTTGAATGGAGTTGCAACATAGAGGCAATTCAAGAATGGACTCCTACTCTGCTTTGGACCATCTAAGTACAATAACACGAACGACCAACTCATGAAGATTCGCCAAACCTCAACTATGCAAGAATATCAAACCAGGTTTTGGCATCTTTTAAATCAAATTTAAAATTAGGCTAAAAAATAGTTGCTAGGGATGATATCAAAGGATTAAAGTCAAATATCATATGCGAAGTTAAGGTATGAGAACCGTATACATTGAGGACTGCCATCTCTTTCGCCCACATCCAGGAGGAGCGACTCAACCAAGACACCCGAAGGATGAGGACCACTCAAAGACTAGCAACGTATAAACCTTCAACACCCTATACTCCTAGCTGCCCCTCGCTGCTAAAGAAATTGACAAGAGAAGAACTTTGCAATAGATAGGCGAAGGGCCTTTGTTGGCATTACGATGAACCATGGAGCCGTGACCATCGCTGCAAAATGGGATGCTTTCTTCTGATTGAATCCATTAAAGAATTAGAGGAGAAAGTCCATGAGCATGAGGAGGATATCAAAGAGGAAGAACAGCAGCCGATTGATTATATGATGCATTCTCTTACTGGCTATACGAACCCGTAGATGATAAAAGTGGGAGGACTACTTCAACAGTAACCAATCATCATCCTCATCGATACCAGTAGCACTAATAACTTCATGAACAATAAGGTTACTACTCGGAGGGCACTTCATATCGAGGATTATAGCAGGTTTGATGCTATAGTTGTCGACGGTCTAATTTTGAAGTGCTCGTAGGTTAAATTATTTCTATAGGGCTAAAGGATCATTACTAATTTTTTCCTCCTCCCTCTCGATGATTATGAGACCATGCTAGACATCAAATGATTGATTATGTTAGATTATATTTCCTAAAATTTTCTCAAATTTATCATAAAAATTTTCAGCCATGGGAAACAGGTGATCCTATGCGGGAAACGCGGGAGCAACGTAACGACAGCCTCAATTTAGCAAATAAAGAAAGTCTTGCACAAAGTGAATAGCTGCTTCCTAATGCAACTCTAGTAGCAACACATGAGGGAGTTGACAAAAATTGAAGATCCAAACTTTCTCCAATTGTTTGTTGAATTTTCAGATGTCTTCGTTGAATCGCACAGCCTACCTCCTACCCAATAGCATGACCACAGAATTTTAATTCTCCTAGGCAAACCGGTAGTAAACACTTAGTAATATCATTATTCTCACCCCTAGAAAGCTAAAATAGAGAGGATTGTAAATGAGATGCTTGAAACAGGGGTCATCAGACCAAGTTGTAGCCCCTACTCTTCGTCGGTGCTAGCTTTACCTGACTACGACAAAGTGTTTGTGATTAATACATCAGGAGCTAGAATTTGTATTGTCCTCATGCGAGATGGCCAACTCCTAGACAACATCAGCAAATCTCTCTCTGTATATCCATTTAAATTTTCATAATGAACTTTGAAAAATTCCCTTTGTCAAAAAATTTCATAATAAACTTCAAAAAATTTCAAGAAACATCACCTAGCTTTGTCAGCCGTTCAATGCTGAGCACTATCTCATAATCATCAAGTGGGAGGAGGAAAAAGTCAGCACTAATTTCCTGGTCTTGCAGCATCAACTTCACGTACAGGTATCTTCGATCGCACTTCAAAATTTGACAATCAGTGACCTTGACATCAAACTTACTATAATCTTCAAATGAAGCACCATCCGGGTAGCAACCTTATATTCATGAAATTATTTGTGCTTCCATATTGATGAGGATGGTGATTCATTATTATTTAAGAATCCTCCAACTTTCATCGTCTATAAGTTTACGTAGCCGGCAAGAGCATGTACCATACAATCGATTGGTTGTGGCTCTTCCTCCGTGACCTCCTTCTCATGCTCAAGGTCCTCCTTTTCATGTCCTGAATCATCAATGGGTCCAATCAGAAGAAGTCATCTCCTTTTGCAGTGATCACCGTGGTTCCATAGTTTATTATAATATCAACATAAGCTCTTTATCGATCTGTCGTGAAGTTTTTTTCTTATCAATTTCTTCGACTGAGAGGGACGGTTGGGAGCGAATGATGCTGGAGGTTTGTACATTGCTAGTCATGGTATGGTTCTCATCCTTCAAACATCTTGGTTGAGTCGATCTTCTTGGATTTGGGTGAAAGAGATTACGGTTGTCAAGGTATAGGGCTGTTGTGCTTTTACTTCATCTCTTAACTTTGGCTTTAGTCCTTCGATGAATGTCCCTAATAATTGCTTCTCAGACCACTCACATGCTTAGTTAGATAATCTATCAAACCTAGTCTAGTATTCTTAGATTGTGGAGGTTTGTTGGATCTTTGTAAGTTGACTATCAATGTTCTCATACTCGAATGGTCTAAAGCAGATCAACAGCCCTCTTTTGAATTGTCTCCACGCCGGAACTCCTTGGTTATGCTTAAGTAAATTGTACCATTGTATTGCATCTTCCTCGAAGTAGATGGTAGCAATGTCCACCATAGAAGCCTCCGGTGTTCAATAGTAGCGAAAGTAGTGTTTCACATGCGAAAGACACCCCATCGGGTCTCCCTCTTCCCATCGAGGGAAGTCCATCCTCATGTGTGGTTGTGCCAAATCTGTGGCTTGTTCTTCCTTCTTAGGAGGCCTTACTTTGTGATATGAACTTTCACCTTGCTACAACTATATCGGACTTGGAGATAGGCGAGTAAAAGTGTATAGTTTGTCCTCCATGTGCGATTTGAATGCATCTAACTTGGCATTGATTATATCCTCTGATGTTGGTTACACGTGCCCTGCAAGCCAATCACATGAGTGATGGCACGTGTGACACACTGTATGATCTTTTTGCTTATGATTAATATTAGCATATTCTCACATTATATTATC
Organism: Ensete glaucum; assembly: GCA_021527575.1. Classification (NCBI taxonomy): domain Eukaryota; kingdom Viridiplantae; phylum Streptophyta; class Magnoliopsida; order Zingiberales; family Musaceae; genus Ensete; species Ensete glaucum. The sequence continues at coordinate 32,175,753 of CM038557.1, forward strand.
TATTGCATATATATATATTGTGATGTCCTAAGTTCTATGCAATGGGAATCAGATCGTAATGAGATCACAATAATTAGGTCGATTTACCTTTAAACATATATCCTGAATAATCCTGGTCATAGGTTACTTGAGAGGGATATCGAAATAACTGGACAGATTGGTATACTATATATACCCGTCCATATGATGGAGACGACTAGTCTCATAGCCACTTATGTGGAGACACTAAAGATATAATACATGTGCTCATTAGAAAATGAGTTCACTAATTGATCCACTTATAGAATGTTGTATGGTTAATGATATCTAATGTCAGACAGTGATTCTATAGTCCTAGTTATGTATCTGGTCCTTAGACTTGAGACACCAAGGATGTCTTGTATGAGTACTCCTTTCTTTGATGCCAGACTTAGAGGTCTGAAAAATTTTAAATCTAGTACAGCTGGTTATCAGGATTGGTAGCCAATCTTACGAAGGTAATTGAGTGTCAACAAAGGATCATCCACTCTTGGTATCATGAGAGGAATATCTCGTGTGCTTACTCGGACAAATCCTTAGCCAAGGTCATTCGGATTGAGAGAGGAGCTCTCTCGGAGAATATGATTAGAGTGAGACTTAGATAGATTCCGTATGTGACCTGACAAGACCATGTCCAATATATAGTCTCTGGGATATTAGTTGGATGAGAGATTATGGATACACGATAATTATAGACAAACAAGTCTGATGGATTCGATCCCCCTGTACCGTCTGGAGACTATGGCATAGTGATCGAATATGTCTATAGTCGATGAGTCGAGTGAATTATTATGGGGATACTAATTCACTATATGATAAGGAGTTCTAATGGGAGCAACTCACATCCAGCTCAGTATTGGGCCTAGAGTGTCACACACATATAGTGGATATTTCAGTGAATAGAGGGTTAGATGGAGATCCAATTAGCTTCTATTCTCATTAGATAAGATCCTATACTGATGGGCTCCTTGCATGAGGCCCAATTAGAGGCCTAAGAAGATTATTGGATAGAGATCCAATAATGTAAGGTTAATGAATAATTGGATGGAGATCTAATACCCACTAAGGAAGGAACCCTAGGGTTTTTATTATGGCTTTCAATAAATAGGAGGGAGGTTCATGGTTGATAGGCTGCAGCTTTGGTCACCCCCTCTTATTCTCCTCCCTCCCTCTGTGCAAGAGTTGGAAGATCAGATTGGAGGAGTTTCGCTGTAGAAATCCATCATGTGGATACCGCTAGAGAGGAAGATACTTAACTTCCTTCATCCTCTCCATGCAGATCTAGAATACAATGATATACGATCTCCCTAGGTAAAACAATCTCTCACATGATGTGGTTTTTCATTTTTTATGGATTTCTTGAAACCCAATCTTTTGCACGATGATTTAATCTACATGGGAAACCTATTTTTATTTTTATTTTTGCTGCATATGATGCTCCTGCTGAGGTTTCCCAACATCTGACGTCATTACGTGCATCTCAGATCTAAAATGTTATGATCTTTCTTTTGTTAATGGGTCAAGGGCATTAGTCGGTGGAGGGATCGGTGGCCATAGAAGATAAAGATCGGTGATAGACAACTGTGGCTACAGTAGATCATTATTTGGGCTATGGTTTACACTACTGTTTGGGTTAGCTATAAATTTTCAAAAGAGGCTATGATAGCTGCATCTTAAGGCTAGAGGGGTACCTTAAAAATAATGTGGTTGGTAGAAGTGAAGTCGATAAGATCTGTTGGGTTACGTGGAAAAGAACGACAAAAGGTATAGCAGCAAAATTTTACATAAAAAATTTTAGCAGATTAGCAACGAAAATTCTAATAATGTTTTAGAGTATTAAGACAACAAAAAACCTATGAGCATAGCAGCAAGATAGATAGGAGTAGTGCCAACAACAAATTTGGTATAGATCAATTGTGTATGTAACAAGAAACACCAAAAACACGCAATGGCAAATTTTTACATCTAAAGTTCAATAGTTTGATCAATTGTGTATGCAGCAAGAAACACCAAAAACATGCAATGGCAAATTTTTACATCTAAAGTTCAATAGTTTGGACATAAAAGTTTTAGTGGTTTGTATCAAAACTTTTTACGCAGCACCCGAAGGAAACTCGTTGATGAGAAACACCAAAGATGTTGTAAAAATATATAGAAGATATGAAAGTAAAATTGTGACAGCAAGACCAAAAATAGGGCAATAGTATGTGGTTGAAATTTACAACGTAGCTTTTATCATTAAAATGATAACTTTATGATGATAAGTTTGTGCAGCATAATAGGGTAACACTTTTTTGGGTTTTAGATAGGTTTACACTGGATAAGTTTATGCAGCGTAATATAATCTTTCTTTTGTTAATGGGTCAAGGGCATCAGTCGATAAAGGGATAGGTGGCCACCGAAGATAAAGATCGATGATAGATGACTGTGGCTACAGTAGATCATTGTTTGGGCTATGGTTTACGCTGCTATTTGGGTTGGTTATAAATTTTAGAAAGAGGCTATAATGGCTGCATCTTAGGGCTAGAGGGGTGCCTTAAAAACAATGTGGTTAGTAGAAGCAAAGTCGATAGGATCTGATGGGTTACATGGAAAAGAACAACAAAAGGTATAGTGGTAAAATTTTACATTAAAAATTTTAGCAGACTAACAATGAAAATTCCAATAATGTTTTAAAGTATTAAGATAGCAAAAAAACCCATGAGGATAGCAGCAAGATAGATAAGAGTAGTGGCAACAACAAATTTAGCAGATATTAGTTGTGTATGCAGTAAGAAACACCAAAAACATGCAATGGCAATTTTTTACATCTAAAGTTCAATAGTTTGGACATAAAAGTTTTAGTGGTTTGTATCAAAAATTTTTACGCAACACCCAAAGGAAACCCATTGATGAGAAACACTAAAGCCATCATAAAAATACATAGAAGATATGACAGTAAAATAGTGGTAGCAAGACTAAAAATAGGGCAATAGTATGTGATTGAAATTTGCAACGTAGCTTTCATCGTTAAGATGGTAATTTTGCAATGACAAGTTTGTGCAGCGTAATAAGGTAACACTTTTTTAGGTTTTAGATTTAGGATAACTTAGTTGTAGCAATAGTAAGGTAGATTACCAGAACCTGATACAATTCTTATATGGACTGCAGGGATGATCTAGGGCAATGGTTATGACAGCGTAGTTGGCGATCATCTTAGTAATTATGAGAATTGCTTGAGCGGCTTGATGAAGATAATGGGTGGCTATAGAAAGGCAATGAAGCACCAAGGAAAGTTGCTCTGATACCAAGTGTTAGAATCCTTACGGATTCTAAACTTAGGGGTTGATCTCTATAAGGGATTGGCCCTCCTAGAACAAACACTATAGGGGTTCCCCCATCCAAGGTATTTGGTGCAAGGCTGAAGAAAGATTGATCTTATTGATGATGAAAAGGTTATGGCTATAAGGGTTTATATAGGGTCTCAAAACCCTAACTCCTAATAGAACTCCTACTTCTAATAGACTCTATCTCCTAACCAACTCCTAGCTTATAGCTGACTTCTCCTATAGGTGTGGTTGGCAGTTATAGAAGACTCCTAATCAATTTAAACTCCTCCTTAACCCTAGCTGACCCCTTTAATTAAGGGAGTGGTAGCTAGTTTAGGATTTACATGACTTATGACTCATGACTCATGACTCATGACTCATGACTCACAACTCCTATGACAATTAATTTTGGACCCGACTCAGCTAGGGTCCTAACAGTTGTCTATTTTTTGGTCTTAGTGTATGCTGATTGGATCATGATCCCCATTAGAAGTCTGCTGGAGACGTTCGTTTCATGTACTGAGGTCGTTACCTAATTCGCTAAGAACATAGTGGAAGTACATTAAGATTGAAGTCCATATCTTACTTAGTTTTTCTGTAAAATATGTATGTTATTTATTTATGCTATATCTTGTTTGTCAGAAATATGTCACTCATAAACCACCTGTATGGCATACTTGATACAAACTACCTCACTAATCCAAACTACATGGATTGGCTCTGTAATTTGAGAATTATTCTCACGATGGAGAAAATCATGTATGTCCTTGGTACGATAGTGCCTATGCCAAAAGAAGGGGCTTGCGAGGGTAAGATCACTCGCTATGTGAAGTATATAGACGATTCCACTTCAGTAAAATGTTATATGTTAGCCTCCATGACTCTCAAGTTATAAAGGCAATATAAGAGCATGGATGTCAATTCCATCCTTCTTCATCTTCATTGGCTATTTGAGGAATAGGGAAAAACTTAAAGATATGAGATATCCAAGATTCTCCTCCAAGCCAGGATAACAGAAGGAGCATCTTCAGAACTATGTCCTAAAGATGATAGAGTAGATCAAGAAACTCACAGGTCTAGGAATAGTCATAGAGGATAACATGTGCATTGATCTTATACTTCAGTCCCTACAATTCTTTTTCTCACTTCATCATGAATTTTAACATGAGCAAGTTTGAGGTGACTCTCCCTAAGCTTCTTAATATATTAAGGGAAGCTGAGAGTACCATCAAGAAAGAGAAGCCAGTTCTCTATATTAGTGAGACTAAAAAGAAAAAAAAGGTCAGTAGGATCATTAAAAAGGGCAAGGGCAAAGAAAGACTAGATAAGGCAAAGGTTGCTAAGAAAGACCCAACAAAAGATAAAGGATAATGCTTCCACTACGACAAGATGAGTACTAGAAGTCCTAGTGGACACCTCCTTATACACCTTAGCTCAATGGTGTATCAGAAAGGAGCAATCACATGCTATTAGATATGGTGTGGGCCATGATGAGTTTCGCTAACCTACCCATCTCATTTTGGGGATATACCCTAGAGACCGTAGTTTACCTTCTGAATAGAATTCTATCAAAGTCAATAGTATCTACACCATATGAGATATGAAAAGAAAAAAAACTCGATCTTAAGGTAGTTTAGATTTAGGGCTGTCCTGGCTATGTTAGAAAATACAACCCCCACAAGTTAGAATCAAGGATGAAATGGTGCACGTTCGTGGGATACCCTAAGGAGACTTTGGGATATTATTTCTATCATCTCGAGGACCAGAAGGTCTTCATTGCTAAAAGAAGCTGTGTTTCTTGAAAAGAAACATATTCTTGGTGGAAATAGTAGGGGTGAGATAGAGGTAAAGCGAGGTTATAGAACCTAGCTCAAGAACCATTCCAGAGTTTGAGTCAGTTCAGTTACCTAGTACACAAGTTTCAACTTTCATAGGTCTAGCAGAGTATCTCACTCTCTTGAAAGATATGTCAAACATATGAGTGAAGAAGACTCTCAGGATGTTGATCCTTAGACCTTTGAGGAGGCTATTATGAGTATAGACTTTGGAAAGTGGCAAGAAGCCATATGAAAATGATTTTATGTACTCCAACAATGTTTGGGACCTTATGGATGTACCTAAGGTTATCATACCCATTGGCTGTAAGTGGATCTTCAAAAAGAAGATTGGAGTAGATAAAAAGGTGGAGACCTATAAGGTAAGGATAGTGGCTAAAGAATATTGTCAAAGGTAAGGAGTTGACTGTGACAAAATATTCTCACCTGTACCTATACTAAAATCCATCAGAATTCTTTTGACCATTGCAGAACTCTATAACTATAAGATATAACAAATGGATGTGAAAACTGTATTCCTCAATGGCAACCTCGAGGATGAGGTGTATATGGTATAGTTAGAGAGATTTATATCCAGAGAGAGTCTATATAAAGTGTGCAAGTTGCTTAGATCCATTTATAGGCTAAAGAAGCTTTCTGAAGTTGGAACATAAGATTTGGTGAGATAATCAGATCTTATAACTTAATTAAGAATGAAGATGAGCCTTATGTATATAGAGAGGTAAGTGGGAGTGCTATTATCTTCTTGGTGCTTTATGTGGATGACATCATAATCATTGAGATTAATGTAGGAGTGCTCTCTATAGTAAAGACTTTGCTATCCAAAAATTTATCCATGAAGGACTTAGGGAAAACATCCTATATTATGGGGATCCGGATCTATAGAGATAGATCCAAGAGAATGTTTGGCTTGTCCTAGTCTAGGTACATAGACTTCATTATCAAAAGGTTTGGCATGAAAAATTCAAAGAGAGATCTCATACCGATGAGACATAAAATATCACTTTCTAGGAGTATATCTTCGAAGGCTCCTAAAGAAAGGATAAACATGGATATAATACCCTATGTGTCTACTATAGGGTCTATCGTGTATATAATGCTATGTACCAGACTTGATATAGTGTATACTCTAAGTGTCACAAGCAGATATCAAGCGGATCTAGGTTTAGAATATTGGAAGATAATAAAGTGTATCCTTAAATACTTGAGAATGACTAGGGATCTTTTATTAGTATATGGAGAAGGTAGCCTCCAGGTTGAGGGCTACATAGACTCGAGTTTCTAGTCTGACTTTGATGATAGAAAGTCTAGCTTAGGGTATGTCTTCACCCTTAATAGAGAAGCAATAAGCTAGAAGAGTTTTAAGTAGGATACTACTGCTAACTTGACCATAAAGGTAAAATATGTTACTGAAGTAAAGGCTTTAAAGGAAGGAGTGTAGATGAAGAAGTTTATCAGGGATTTGGGAGTCGTACCGAGCAACGTGGAGCTGATTCTCATATACTGTGACAACAATAGGGCAATCGCTCAAGCAAAGAGACCTAGGTCGCATTAGAAGTCTAAGCACATTCTAAGGAGGTTCCACTTAATTAAAGAGATTATAGCCTGGAAAAATATAATAATAGAAAGAGTTTTATCTAAAGATAATATTGCATATCACTACAAAGCTGTTGACTTATATTTTATTTGAGCGTCACAAGAGTCTGATGGGAATCAGACACATAGGTGATTGGCTTTACGTCAGGTGGGAGATTGATGGTTATACGGGCCCTACAAGCCCATCATGTAAGTGATGGCAGGTGTGACTCTTCACATAATCTCTTTATATCATTATTATTATTGATATACTCTCACATTATATTATATATATATATATATATTGTGATGTCCTTGGTTCTATACAATGAGAATCAGATCGTGATGATATCATGATAATGAGACTGATTCATCTTTAAAGACAATTCTTAAATAATCTCAGTCATAAGTTGCTTGAGTGGGACATTGAGACAACCAGATAGATCTGTATACTATATACTCATCTATATGATAGAGGTAGCTAGTCTTAAAGCTACTCATGTAAAGACACTAAGGATATAGTACATGTGCTTATTAGAGAATGAGTTCACTAAGTGATCCACTTACAGAATATTGTATGGTTAATGATACCTGACATCTATGTAATGATTTTATAGTCCTAGTTGTGTATCTGATCCTTAGACTAGAGACACTAAAGATGTCTTATTTGAGTACTCATTTCTTTGACACCAGACTTATAGATCTAGAAAGTTTCAGATATGGTATAACTGATTATCGGGATTGGTAGCTAACCTTATAAAGGCTATTGAGTATCAATAAAGGATCACCAACTCTCAGTATCATGAAAAGAATATCTTATATGCTCTCACTCAAGTAAATCCCTGATTAGGTTGGTCGCATTATAAGAGAATGAGTTATCCGGTAGAATCCGATTAGAGCGAGACATAGATAAATTCTATATGTGGCCTGAGAGTACCATTCCCGATATATTGTTTCGGAGATATTAGATGGATGAGGGACTATAGATACTTGGTAATTGAGGACAAATAGGTCCAATGAATAAGATCCCCTATATCGTTTGGGGACTATGGCATAGCAATCTAGTATATTTATAGTCGATAAGTCGAGTAAATAATTATAAGATAATAATTCACTTAGTCAGAAGGAGTTATAATAGGGAGGACTCATGACCAGCTCAGTATTAGGCCTAGAGGGTCACACACATATAGTGGATGTTTTAGCAAATAGATGATTGGATTGAGACCCAATTAGCCCCTATTCTCATTAGATGAGACCCAACATTGATGGGCTCCTTGTTTGAGGCCCAACTAGAGGCCAAAGGAGATTATTGGATAGAGATCCAATAATCCAAGGTTAGTGGGTAAGTGGATGGAGATCTAATACACACTAAGGTAGGATTCCCTAGGGTTTTTGGTGGCTCTCTATAAATAGGAGGTAGGGGTAGCTCTTATTTGATAGGCTACATCTTTAGATGCTCCTTTCTATTCTCCTCCTCTCTCTCTCCTTCTCAGTCGATCAGCCCCTCTCTTACATAAGAGGGCAGCGAAGAAAATAGAAAATCTTTTTTAAGTTCATTATGTGAAGCAGCACAAGAGTTGCGAGACTTAGGATTACGATTGGAGGAGTATCGTTATAGCGATCCATCGTATGGATACTGGTAGAGAGTTGGACATTTGATCTCCTTCATCCTTTCTATTCGGATCAGAAAAAATATGGATATAAGATCTCCCTATGTAATAATCTCTCATATGATGTAGTTTTTCGATTTTGTGACTTTCTGTATGCTAATCTTTGCATGATGATTTTGATCAACATAAGAAACCAATTTTGTTTTGATCTTTTGTTGTGCATGTGATACTCTCACTAAGGTTTCCCAGCACCTAGTTTATCCATAGTCGATGAGTCGAGTAAATTATTATGAGATAATAATTCATTGAGTCAAAAGAAGTTCTGATAGGGGGGACTCACAGCCAACTCGATATTGGGCCAAAAGGGTCATGCACATATGGTGGATGCTTCAGCGAATCAACGATTGGATAAATATCCAATTAGCATATATTCTCATTATATGAGACCCGATACTAATGGGCTCCTTGCATAAGACCCAATTAGAGGCCCAAGGAGATTATTGGATAAAGATCTAATAATCTAATGTTAGTGGGTAAATAGATGAAGCTTTTATACCCATTAAGGCATGACTTCCTAGGGTTTTTAGTGGTTCTCTATAAATAGGAGATAGGGGCGGCTCTTATGTGAGAGGTTGCACCTTTGGCCGCCCCCTCCTATTCTCCTCCTCTCCCTCCCCTTCTCAACCGATCAGCCCCTCTCTGGTGCGAGAGGGCAGCGAAGAAGATAGGGAATCTTCTTCTAAATTTGTTACGAGAAGCTGCACAAAATTTTTGAGACTTGGGGCTACGATTAGAGAAGTATCGTTGCAGCAATCTGTCATGTGGATACTACTAGAGGGGAGGCCACTTGATCTCCTTTATCCTCTCTATTCGGATCTAAAAAAATAGGGATATATGATCTCCCTAGGTAAATAATCTCTCACTTGATGTAGTTTTTTAGTTTTGTGGCTTTTTGTATACCAATTTTTATACGATGATTTTGATCTACATGGAAAACTAGTCTTATTTTAATCTTCCACTATGCATGTGATGCTCTCATTGAGGTTTCCTAGCAGTAGAGTCCCTTGAGGTTACACCAAGATGTTGATTGGATCTCGATCCCCACTAGAATTTTGCCAGATATTTTCATTTCATGTGCCATCACATGATTCGCTAGGAAAATAGTGGAAGTACATTAAGATAAAAGTCTATATCTTAGTTAATTTTCTACAAAATCTACATGTTATTAATTCACACTATATTTTGTTTGTTAGAAATATGTCGCTTGCAAACCCCCTACATGGCATACTTGCGCCAACCACCTCACTAATTGGCTCCGTAATTTAAGAATTATTCTCACAGAAGAGAAAATCGCATATGTCCTTATCACGATTCTGCTCAAGAAAGAGAAGTCAGCTCTCTATATTAGTAAGACCAAAAAGAAAAGGAAGGCTGATAAGTCTCTTAGGAAGTGTAAGGGCAAGGGTAGACCAGGTAAGACAAAGGTTACTAAGAAAAACCCGACAAAGGACAAAAGCCAGTGCTTCCACTATGACAAAGATGGGCACTAGAAGAGGCATTGCAAAGAATACCTTATAGTGAAGGTGAAACAAAAGCTTAGAAAAACTTCACGTACATTCATGACCAGTCTTTATTTGTCAGATTTTCATGATAACACATAGATATTGAATACCAGGAGTACTTGTCATATCTTTAATTCATTAAAGGCTCTACAAGGCCTAAGAGATTGGCCAAAGGTGAGATGGACTTCAAGATGGGCAATCGAGTATGAGTTGTTACAGTTGTTATTGGCGAGGTCACCCTTAATCTACTTAGTGAAGCTATCATTACATTAGATGCATGCTATTATGTTCCATCTATTATCAAAAATATAATTTTTATTTCTTATTTGATAGTTAACGGATATAAATTAGCTTTTGAGAATAATAGTTGTTCATTAATTTTGGATGATGAGATTATTATAAGAGGGACCTAATTAATGGCTTATATATGTTAGACTTCTTCACACATTATAAATATAAGTACGTCTAAGAAGAAATGAGATGAGATGAACAAGGCATACCTATGATATTATATGCTAGGTCATATCCATGAGGGAATGATTCAAAAGTTACTAAAAGATAGACACTTGGATCCATTCGACTATAAGTCATATGCAACTTATAAATCTTACCTTCGTGGAAAGTTGACCAACTCTCCTTTTAGTGGAACTGGAGAGAGGGCCACCGAATTATTAGAACTCATATATAGTGATGTATGTGGTCCCATGTCGACTCGAGATATAGGTGGTTACTCCTATTTCATTACATCCACTATTAATTTCTCTAGGTATTGATATATTTATTTGATGAAGTACAAGTCTAAGACCTTCAAAAATATCAAGAAATACAAGAATAAAGTAGAGAACCAGATTAGAAAGAGTATTTAGACTCTTCGATCAGATCTTGAAGGAGAGTACTTGAGTACACAGTTCACTCATTTCCTCAGGGACCATGAGATTCTGTCATAATGGACACCTCTCTATACACCTCAGCTCAATGGTGTATTAGAAAAGTGGAATCGTAAACTATTAGACATGATGCGGTCTATAATGAGTTTTGTCACTATACTCATCACATTCTGGGGATACACCCTAGAGACATAGCTTACCTTATAAATAGAGTTCTATCTAGATCGGTAGTATCTATACCATAAGAGATATAGAAATGAAAAAACCTCGATCTTAAGGTTATTAAGATTTGAGGCTGCTCTACCCACATTAAGAGATATAACCCTGACAAATTGGAATCAAGGATAAAATGATATAAGTTCATGGGATATCCCAAGTAAACTTATATGTATTATTTCTATCATCCCAAGGACAAGAAGGTCTTTGTTACTAAGAGAGCTATGTTTCATGAGAAGGAACACATTCTTAGTGAAACAATAGGAGTGAGATAGAGTTGAGCGAGGTTGGATAACCAAGCTCAAGCACCATTCCAGAGTCTGAGTTTGTTCAAGTACCTACCACACAAGTTTTAACTTTACGTACGTTAAGTATAGTATGTCATCTTCCTGAAAGATATATCATTGGAGAGGACACTTACGATATTGATCCTTAGACCTACAAGGAGGCTATTGTGAGTATAGACTCCAGGAAATGATAAGAAGTCATGAATTCTGAGATAGACTCAATGTACTCCAACAAGGTTTGGAATCTTATGGATGCACCTGAAGGTATCGTACCCATTGATTACAAATAGATCTTCAAAAAAAAAAAAGATCAAAGTAGATGAAAAGGTAGAGACGTATAAGGCAAGGATGATGGTCAAAGGGTATCATCAAAAGCAATGAGTTGATTATGACGAAACCTTATCACCCGTAGCCATGCTAAAATCTATCAGAATTCTTTTGGCCATTATAGTACACCATGACTATGATATTTAATAGATGGATGTGAAAACTACATTCCTCAATGACAATCTCGAGGATGAGGTGTATATAATATAGGCAGAGAGATTTGTATCTAAAAAGAGTTTAGATAAGGTGTATAGGTTGCTCAAGTCTATCTATGGATTGAAGCAAGCTTCCCGAAGTTGGAATATAAGATTTGCTGAGACAATCAAATCTTATGACTTTGTTAAGAATGAAGATTAGACTTGTGTGTATAGGAAGGTAAGTGGGAGCGCTATCACCTTCTTGGTGTTGTATATAGATGACATCCTAATAATTGAAAATGATGTTAAAATGTCTCTCTGCAGTTAAGGCTTGGCTATCTAGAAACTTCTCCATGAAGGACTTTGGGGAAGAATTCTATATTTTTGGGAATTCGGATCTATAGAGATAGATCCAAGAGAATGAATGGTTTATTCTAGTCCAGGTACATAGACTCCATTATTAAAAAGTTTGACATAAAAAATTCCAAGAGATGGGGTTTATCATGTATTTTATGCTATGTATTAGGCCTGATATAGCGAATGCTTTAAGTGTCATGAGCAGGGTATTAGACGGATCCAATTTTGAAATACTAAAAGGCAGTAAAGTGTATCCTTAAGTACTTGAGAAGAACTAAAGATATTTTACTGCTATATAGATGAAGAAGTCTCCAGAAAAAGGGCTACACTGACTCGAGTTTTCAGTTCGACATCGATGATAGCAAGTCAAACTCAGGATATGTCTTCACCCTGAATGGAGGAGCAATAAGCTGGAAGAGTTCTAAGCAAGATACTACTACAGACTTAACCATAGAGGCAGAGTATATTGTTGCAGCAGAAGCAACAAAGGAAGGGGTCTTGATGAAGAAGTTCCTCACAGATTTGAGAGTCACAACAACAATAAAGCAATAGCTCTAGCAAAGGAACCCAAGTCTTTATCAGAAGTGTTTTGAGGAGGTTCCAACTAATTAAAGAGATTGTAGCCCATAAAAATATAACAATGAAAAGAGTTCTACCTGAAGATAACATTGCAGATCCACTAACGAAACCGCTAGCTCAGACTATGTTTGAGCACCATAGGGTCTGATGGGGATCAGACATAGGTGATTGGCTTTCAGTCAAGTGAAAGATTGCTGGTTAAAGTTGTCCTACAAGTCAATTACGGGATGATGGCACGTATGACACGCTGCGCGATCTTTTTGCTTATCATTATTATTGATATATTCTTATATTATATCATCTGTTAAATATATATATTATAATATTCTTGATTCTATATAATGGGAATTGAATCATGATGAGATCATGATAATGAGATTAATTTATTTTTAAATATAGATCCTAAATTATATTATCCTGGTCATAAGTTACTCGAGAGGGACATTGAGATAGCCAGATAGATTGGTGTACTGTATACATATCTATATGATGGAGGTGGCTAGTCTCATAGCCACATATGTGAGAACACTAAGAGTATATACAGTATAGGTGCTCATTAGAGAATGAGTTCATTAATTGATCCCCTTACAAAATGTGAGATAGCTAATGATACCTATTATCAAATAATACTCCTGTAGTCCTAGTTGTATGTTTGGTCATTAGACTTGAAACATCAAGGATGCCTTGTTTGAGTACTCTCTTTGACACTAGACTTATAGGTCTGGAAAAGTTCTAAATTTAGTGCAGTTGGTTATCAGGATTTTGTAGTAATCTTAAGAAGGCAATTAAGTATCAATAGAAGATCAACTCTCTGTACCACGAGAGGAATATCTAATGTGTTATCACTTGAATAAATCCTCGGTCGGGGTCGTTCAGATTGGGAGATAATAAGTTCTCTGATAAAATCCAATTAGAGCGAGACTCGGACGGATTTTATATGTGACCTAATAGTACCATGCCCAACATATGGTCTTTAGGCTATTAGTTGGATAAGAGACTTTTGATACATAGTAACTGAGGATAGACAGATCTGATAAATAAGAACATTTGTACCATTTAGGGACTATATCATATTGGCCTCGTACTCCCATAGTCGATGAGTTGAGTGAAATGTTATGATCAATAAATCGGAATGCGTTCTGACAGGAAGGACTCACGACTAGCTTAATGTTAGGCCTAGAGGGTCATATACATATAGTGGATATTTCAGCGAGTAGATGATTAGATATTAGTTATCCAATTAACTTTTATTCTCATAAGATGAGACCTAGCATTGATGGATCACTACATGAGGCCCAACTAGAGGCTAATTAAGATTATTGGATAAAGATCTAATAATCCAAGATTAGTGGGTAATCGGATGAATATCCAATACCCACTAAGGTAAGATCCATTATGGTTTTTTGCTGGCTCTCTATAAATAAGAGGTAGGGTAGCACATTAGTGATAAGCTGCACCTTTGGTCGTCTCGTCCTATTCTCCTCGCTCCTTCTATGCAAGAATTGTGAGTTTTTGGGCTATGATTGGAGGAGCATCGTTGTAACGATCTATCGTGTAAATACTGCTAGAGAGAAGGATATTTAACCTTTTTTTCCTCTCTACATGGATCTGAAACAATCCTTTAGGTAATCAATATCTCACATAACATAGTTTTATTTTTTGTGGGTTTTTCATATATTAATCTTTGCACGATAATTTGATGATAGGACTCCAGTAGGGTTGAGTCCTAATCTCCCTAGAAGTAGTCAATAAAACTCTGCTAGATTGTAATAAAGCTACTCTTATCTTATAAAGGAGTATAGATAGGGCTCAGTGTTCAGCGCTCCCTTACTAGGTTGGTTGGCCAGGGTTTCCCTCGGCTTAGGTCGGCTATAGAGCCAACCAAGTCGGCCCCTATTTCTATTAAGGCAGGTTAACTATAGGAGAGGTAAAGAGGTAATTTTACTTAGGTAAGCACCCCCTTAGGCTAAGGTTTTGATCCCTATATAATGATGTAGCCGCCCCCTCTCTTGAATTAAACAATTATCATCTTTTATTCAGCCTTTGTGCCGAGTCTAGGAGGGAGGAACCCCTATAGCGTTCCAAGGGTTGATCCCCCTCAGCGATTAAAATCTATAGGGCTCCTTCTAGAGTCTTATCATTTGATATATATGGGAAACCATTTTTGTTTTGTTCTTTCACTGTGCATATGATGCTCCCGCTGGGTTTTTCAATATTATATTCTTAGTGTCCCACTCAAGTAACTGTGAAACCAGATACCTCCATTATTTGGACTGACATATAGCATACCAATATATCTAGTTATCTTAATGTCCCTTTCAAATAACTTATGATTGAGATTATTTAGAGTGTATATTTAAAACGAATTGGTCGATCCAATATCATCATAATATATACAATAAATAACATAATGTGATAAAATACTAATAATAAACATAAAGATTGTACAGCATATTACATATGTCATCATTTATATTATTCGCTTGTAGGACATATATAATCAGCAATTCAATACTATAAATATACAAAGTAAGAACGTATCAAGCAAAATTATTTAGGAAAAAGAGGTCAACGAGTGCTTTTTTGTGTGGGATGGTGACCGAGATATCCTCATAATTTTCATGACAATGATTCATCAAAAGAGTTGGTTTTTAAATTGTGTTTGTGGTCATCATGTTTGCTCTCAAAAATGATTATTTTAATTTACTAAATAACAAGATGACTAGTAAGTTAAGTTTGGAGGATGACTCTATAGTATACATCATGTGTGCGATTAAAGTAAAGATCAAAACGGTTGATTCAGTGGTGTATATTTTGGAGGATGTGGCTTGTGTTCGAAATATATAAATTTCTTTTAGTGTTTTAGATTCCCAAGGTTATGGCTACATGGCTAAAGGTGAAGTTTTAAAAATTACTTGGGGTTGCATGGTTTCAATAAAAGGAATATTGTATCAATGATTATATTATCTAGGAGGAAGTACAGTAAATACTTCAAAGTGATGGAAAGAAATTGCATGTGCAGAAGATAGTAGGTATCCACGACATTGAGCTTCATTTGTGATGCAAAAAATGAAGTGATATTTATGATTTTAAGGATGCATACAGTTGTGAGGGAAGAAACCCTATTGGCGGTAAATGGTGAGATGAAGGTCTATCTCTAGAATCAAATAGCACCATTAATTCGGTTTCAGTTATTGAAATCAAGTGATGGGCTATGAATTGATTCATTTTATGTAGCTATAGTAAATTCTTACAAGAGGTACAAAGTGAAAAAATACTCATCAAAATATTGATAAGTATTTGAGGAGTCCTAGTTAGATTCTTACTACTTGGGAGGAATTCTAATTAAATTCAATTTCCTTGATGGATTAAGATTTGAATTTAACAGGCATTCAAGTAGGAAGAATCTTTAGAGGATTATTACTATAAATATACTATTAAGTCTTAAAGTTTTGGTGAGTGGGAGAGTCAAAGCATTTTGATTACTTTTGAGGATGATCTCTAGCGTTTCTCGAGTGAATTGAGAGAAAAATTCTTGATGTTTATGTGAGAAGTGTACAAAGGAGTCATATTCGAGTGAGAATAATTTTAGAGTCTTGTAATTGATATTGTATACTGAAAAAAATTAATTTTCTTTGTGGAGATATACAAGAGTTACTGAGCCATATTAAATCTTGTGTCAATTTTTAAGTGTATTATTTCATTATTAATTTTTAAAGTTTTCTTTTCTGTTTGATTTTTTTCATCTTTCTCTCCAACATTTTGGTATATTTCAATGAAATACAATGAGATTGAGTATAAAAAATTATATTTTTTTGATTGACAACCAACAACTTACTTATGAATATATAAAGTAAAAACAATATTTTACGAGATTTTTTTCAACATTATTTTTTCTAAATCCTGACATAAATATTAAAAAAAGAGGTTTAGATTTAACAAAAAAATAGAATGTTATTTTTCTCAAATCGACAACATAAAAATTATATGTATCTTTTTAGGATTTGTTTTTAAAATTTATTGAGATTTTTATAACTACACTATTTATAAAAAAATAATATAGCTTTATTTTTTGATATTTTATCATAAAAGCCTTTACTATTGGCTTTTCGGTGCCTCGTTTTAACGTTGGAGTTTTTTTCACTTGGAAAAAAACACCTTATATTTTTGCTTAAATGATTTTATGTTCCTATCAAATGCAAGAATTGATTCTTTTAGGATGAATAATCCTATCTAGTTGAGCAAAACCCTGCCTAATTAATATATGCTGAAGATTAATTTAAGTTATACTTGATCATAGAACATATTAAAAAGATTTAATTTTGAAAATTATCATAAAATATTAAATAAAGGTACTAATTATCTTAAAATGTATCACAGTAGTTTTGTGAAAATTCTGATTGATTTAGTATAAGTGGAATAAGTTACATTCGAGTTTAAATTAAGTTATACTCGATTATAATACTAGTTAAAAAACCCCTAAATTTTGATAATTAACTATCATAAATTGTAAAAGTAAAAAATAATATTAATCATTTTAAATCATGTCCTAGTAGTTCTAAAAATTTACATTGGTTTGGTAAAAGTTGATTAAGTTATATTCAAAATTGAACTAAGTTAAACCATAAAACCTATTAAAAAAAGTCTTTAATTATGATAATTATTATCATAAAATCTTATAAAAATAAAAACGTAATACTAATCATCGTGCCCAGATAGTTTGGTAGAAAATATATGATAACTTGTAATCTTGGATGGTGATAAATTTTGATGATGTTAAAGCAACAATCATTAGATGATCATAAAGTTTGATGGATATTGCGAGAACATGCATTCTTCTCTATTATTTGTGTACTAAGGATTAAGTTCCAATGTTTCCCACATGCAGGAATATCATCTATATGATAACTTCTAATTTACTTATCATATTAAAGCAACCACAAGAGTTCATCATATGTTTTCCTTGTCGGATCAATGATGAAAAGAAATAGAGAACACTTGAGGAAACATAAATGATAGCATATTATTAAACAATGCAACACCACCTGAACGTAAATGGGACAAATCCAAGTAAAATATGCCTACCTTGTGTGCTCTCTCTAAAATTGTTGCCAAGATTTCCGAAATAAACACAAATATTGCGCTATACTGCTTGTCACAAGAGTGACACTAAGGTCCCCTATGATCTGAAGCAGCAGACCAATCATTTCGTGGAAGGAAAACGAAAGGGAGATGAAGAAACCAGGTTTTAGGTGCTGGAGGAGGCTCCATATCTCTCTCTCTCTCTCTCTCTCTCACACACACACACACACAGAGTACTGAAAGGTAGGATGAGCCAACAAAAAGAACAAAGCGAGGAGAGGGAAACAACGAGCACATCATTTCCTTGTTCCCTTGGTTGCACCCGTCGACATGTGACGTTCATGGCCCCAAGCTGAAGCTGACCCACTGACCCATCCCTCTCCTACCAGCTCCTGTTTCGTGGGCCAAGTGATGAGATGACACCAAGAGCTGTTTTTATCCCCTTGTGAGGACAGAGTGCATGGCCTAACATGGCTTGTCCATCTTCTCATCCTCTCTCTGCCTCCCATTCTGAATGCGTTCGTGCCTCCTCCATTCTTTCATTTTCTTAACCTTGGGCTTGCAAATATACTCAACCAACTTCACTTTCGGGCAAGACCGACTCTGCTCTACAAATTGACCGTTGTCGGCGTACCGCTACAATTATGTCGTGCCACTTCCTCAAGGCCGTCCTTTGTGGATAAACTGAAATGACAGCCATTGATTTGATTCCTTTGTGCAGCAACATGGAAGAGAACCCTTTTTTCTGCTTTCTATCTTATTTAGCCGGACCAAGAATAGATGATGTCCAGAAATCAAGCTTTACCATGAACCAACAACAATCTTAATGATTGAACATTAATTTCTGATCCTTCGCATCAAGATTCCATGAATTGTAGGTAGTATAATCTGATTGACATTCTGAGACTCGGCACTTCTTGTGGAACGTTGAACAGAGTATGATTTGGAAGGACTACAAGTATGGTTCGTAATCTGGAGTTCTGATTTAGTGATACCCTTGGCTGATAATAATGCATTTGTGGAACTGTTCCAACACCTGTTTCTCTTTCTTTCCTTTGTCACTAATTGCTCGAAGGAAAGAGGCTTTCTTACAGAAAAGATAGCGGTTGTTGCAAATGTGTTTGAACATGGAGAATTTCTTGTTGGCTTTAGGGTTGATTGGATGTTATTATGATTAAGACGTTGCATGAAACTACTGGGAAATGCTTCAGAGGAACAACGACTCACATCTTTAAGGCAGCAACAAGAAACACAGACTCGACCCTCAAAAGGGAAACACAAAGGCAAATTTGATGGTATATCAAAGACTAATAAAGAACCGAAATTATACTTTAATATACAATTTGACATCACTTGGTTTTTCACAACAATATGGTTATTTGGTTACAAAAGCGTATATAACCTTTGGTTGAGAGAAATAGCAAACAGTGAACCTAGGAATGAAAGAGAAATATAAGTCCTGTTCAATTCTTTCACTGGAGAGAGAGAGAAGAGGCTTTTCCTCGACGAATCAAAGCACACGGAGTTCTGCAACTCTGCATGACAAGAAGGTTATGCAGCATATCTCTTATTTGTAAAAGCTTCTTCCTGATTCAGTGGTCAGAGGCTTTTCCTCGACGAATCAAAGCACATGGAGTTTTGCAAATCTGCATGACAAGAAGGTCATGCAACATATCTCTTATTTGTAAAGGCTTCATACTAATTCAGCGGTCCTCTCCAGCCATCTTCACCCTCCATTACTGGTCTTGTCCCTGAAACAATTTGAAGGGAAAGTTTAGAGCAAACTCATCCTTGAGGAACGAATTAAGGAGAAATTTAGAGCAGGGCGACTTGGCACTTACGATTGATTTCTTGCAGTGAAGAATTGCATCATATATTGAGATATCAGCATTACTGCGACACCATTCTATGCCTGACAAGGCACTGCTCGTCCTTGGGGAACTTCTGGTTGAATATTTGCAGCTGCTTGTTGATTTCGAAGAGGTCAGTCTGAAATCTTTCACCATCTTATAAAAGGGTAGCAGAAAGCAGAAGTACTTGCATAGAATCTTCTTTGGCGATTTTGCGCAGTTCCTGACGAGACGCGAACTCAACTTTCCACCTCTACTCGAAGCTTGACTATTATTGTAGGGCGAAGAACATGATGTGCTCATCCAATTGGGAGAGCTGCTTGCAGTGCGGAAAAGAGGCGATGAGGTGGGAGAAGCATTGGCTCCTCCTCGAACCGCACAACGCGGTCTGCTTAAACCGTAACGGCGTGCAGCCAGGGTTTCCGGTGGACCAGGAACGTGAAGTGGAAGGAGGGGGCCATTGGAGAAGATGTTGTCGGCGTGGACCTGCGGCGCCGGACGTTGCGTCGACGTCGGGAGGACGAAGCCGAAGCCGTTGATGGCGTCGCTCGTCCAGCGCATGGAGATGAAGCCGGGGTCGATCTCGATGAAGGAGCAGCCGCCGCCGTCGGGGGCGTCGAACGAGCGGTGGCTGTCGCCGAGGGAAGCGCAGGATTCGGCGTTGATCAGCCACCGGTAGGAGAAGCTGTCGCCGAGGAGCTGCTCCTCCGAGGTCTCCATAAACGACGCTGCGGGGCTGGGAATTAAGGCTGGAGGAAATGGGGCTGAAAAGGAACGAGGGAGACATGCATTCATAGATAGATGGATATATAGACGCTCGATGATCACATCTCAAGGGAGCCGTGGATTGATGATGAGATGACCACGGAACCCGTGACTTGGACTAGGAGGGAAGCATCCTCATGATTCCAAAATCTGCAACACATATTTTAGATGCAAACAAAAATTATAATTAGAAGATTACGTGAAAAAATGTGATGCAACGCCTAAGAATGGTAGACGGCGCCGATTCATTTGCCATTTTATTCGCAGGAAGAAAACATGCATGAAATTAAGCAGCAAAGATCGTTGAACAATTCGTAACATGAAAAAGCAGGCAATTTTAGGGGGACTAGCAGTGGAGGTCCATTAGACGTCTACTTCCCGGAGATGGTACCCCAAGCGGGTGACAAACTGGCATGACATCTCAATTCAATTCCCAATGATTTTGGGTTCCCACACTTCAGTCAAATCGGTGACAATTTAACCGGAATTAGTATCGATGTAGGTAACATAGTTTTCTTTTTTGCCTTCCTACGTGGCCATCCCCACTAATCTGACGTGTGAAGTCTGCATCCATCACATGAATCCCAAGTCTTGATTTCACGTCTTCATGGATTAAACCAGCGAGCACATTCCAATAGAAAATTTGTAGGATGAGATTTATGCTTTATGAATTTAACTATTAAAAAAAATAACATATTTGCGTGTGAAAATATTTTTGTTTAAAAAAGATATTTTATATATGATATTTCTAGAAGATTAGCTCTCTAGATGACTAATAATGTGTTTGGTAGAAAAGTAAGGGACAGGCACCCAACCAGATTCTTTCCCTCTCATGTTTCCTTCGTCGGTAAGGTTGACTATCTTGGGAGTTATGATGAGTTCTCTACATCCAAATTAGTGAAATCAATTCCTCAGAAAAAGGAAGGATTCAATCTTTAATCTTGTCTCTCACAAAAACAAATCTTTGAGTGCAGAGCTATCTCACTCATTCTTCATCATGAAACACAAACTAATTAATGCGAAGAATAAAGTAGGATCTTACTCGGAAGAATGCATGATAAGCATCATCTGGACTTTGTGAAGCACAAAGAGTACATGCTGCATGCATCATCCTGTCTACTTGCTGGCCGTAATGCTCTGATATCGTACTTTACTGCTTTCATGAAAAGTGCACAAGTGGACATTGTTAAACGCATGGGCGTTGTACTGGGAGAATACACCAAAGTGCTCAATGGAGGAGACGCTATCATTATTATCCAGGTCTAAGAAGAGTTAGTGTATAAAGACTTCTATATGTTTTGCTTTCATGATAACTTACTATGCAAATGAACGGCCAAAGTCTTAGTGGAATCAGTTTTATCATTTTGAAAAGTAAAAACAGTCTTAATTTAATTAATATGTATGAAGAAAGGAAGAATATTATTCCATTCGAGTGTAGGTGCAAATAACTCTATCCAATTAATGTGACAAGATCCCATGACTTGCACAACAAAACTATGTTCACTAAAAAAAGGGTTCCATAGAATATGTGTCATCAAACATTGAATATTCATGATAAATGTCTATAGAGTTTCTGCCAGCGGTCTTCCCCCTTGACTGTAATTTATCAAAAACTATTACAAACTATAAAAGGGTTTCACATATCCTTCCTCACACATTTTAGAAATAGCATATTTTCTATATATATATATATATATATATATATATATATATATATATATATATATTATTTTATTTTATTGTATTTTATTTTTTTATCTATATTATAACATTTTGACAAGTCAATCAGCTTTCCCGATAGAATTCATGGATGGAAGCCAAGATTCTAATTTTGCATCAACAGCGACAGATTAGTTTTATATCACTCAAGCATCTTTTGACCTGAGCCGATCGAGGATCTCCAGTAGTTGAGATGCTTTTTGCATTACATTACACTGGCCTTTTCTATGGAGGAAATGGAAACAAACACACATTTTAACGTCTTAATCAAATCACAAAATATCTCACTTTCATAAGCTCGTAACATTTATTATACATGGAAGGACAAGTAATTATGACGTCATTCTTAATTTGGAAAACAACAAGAAATGAAAAAAAATACTGATACATGATGATGCGACAAAAAAAGAAATATACGAAGAGGATGGATTCATAAGTTACATATGTAACACATCCAGTCCAACTAAAAGTTATTGTCGGTATAATATTATAATCTTATGGATTTTGTTATTAAAATGCTAAGACTAGATCTTGGATAGATAATATACCTCCATAAAATATTTAATATTTTTAAACTCATCAACAATTCAATCACATGACATTTACATCTTGTTCAATTATTATAATAGTTCATATTGATAAGAAATTTAATAGAAATATTATACGATCAAAACCTGAACAAACGATATAATCTAATAAGAACTCTAGAATTATATCGTAAAAGAAAATGAAGATAAATGATCACTATAAGGGATCGAGCTTTCTTGATCTCTATAGGGGATCGGCCCTCCTAGGGTTTTGATCAATGGCTAAAATCAAAAGAGTTTTCTTAATGCAAATAAGAGAGTTACATCATTATTTATAGTGTTTTACTAAGAGCCCTTCTAAACCTGGACTCCTACTAAGAGTCCTATTAAATTTAGATTCCTTATTAGTAGACTCACAGCTGACTCAATCATCTTCTAATTGACTTGACTAGATCGACTAATATGACTCGATAAGAAATATAACTTAATAGATAGGGACCGGACCCTGTTAGGATTCTATCAGACCTACCCTATTCAAATCAGTCTTGTCCTCAAGGCTGAGCATATATGAACTCAGAGTATTTCGCTTTTAATGCTTCATAGGACTCCAAAGTAGTATCTTCATAAGGTGTTGAATCTTAGATTTTGATAATAAAATCAATTGATAGGTTTTATGATTTAACTTGTGTGTTATAGAAAATGATGCATAATTAACTATGATGGGAAAAAGACATTACAATCAGATGTTGGGTAGAAATCAAGTTCAGGCATCAAGCCGTGGTTTAGACGATGCAGTGGGAGTTCACCGGGAGTTCGTTAGGAATTCGCCGAAGGTGATCGAGAAGCTAATAGGACTCCAGCAGAGTTGAGTCCTAATCTCCCTAAGAAGTAATCAATAAAACCCTGCTAGATTGTAATAAAGTCACTCCTATCTTATAAAGGAGTATGGCTAGGGTTTAGATTAACCCTTAGGGCTTAGTGGTAGCCACCTCCCTTACTGGGCTGATCGGCCAGGGTTTCCCCCTGCTTAGGTCAGCTATAGAGCCAACCTAGCCGCCCCATGTTCCTATTAAGGCAGGTCGATTGGGCAAAAGGATAATTTTACTTAGGCAAGCACACCCTTATGCTAGGGTTTTGATCCCTATTTAAAGATGTAGCTGTCGCCTCTCTTGAATCAAGCAATTATCAATTTTATTTCAGCCTTGTGCTAAGTCAAGGAGGGAGGAACCCCTATAGTGTTCCAAGGATTGATCCCCCTCACATATCAAAATCTATAAAGTTCCTTCTGGAATTTTATCATTTGGTATCAGAGCAACGATCTTGCTACCACTGTAGCCATCATCAATGCCTCTACCTTCCCATGCAATTCCCACAATTACTTTTGATTTCGCCTCTATCATCGCCCACCAAGCCGTAAATCTGTCAATCTGCTGCCTTCCTCTAAGTCAATATCAAAGATCTGGTAAAAACTCCAAAGCCTCTACCTCTCACTACTACTATTCCTCTATCTTATATGAGAGAGAAGTTTTTTCAAAATTTTCTTGTTACAAAATTTTACTGTCGTAAATGTTATCATCGTTGCGAAGGTGAAACACTGCAGAAATATTCAACTGATTATTGCTCCTTGGAACTAAACTTTTAATCGTCCTTTTTGGCTAAAACTTTTATATAATTTTATATATTATCTTATCTTTCATTTAAGACTGATCTCATAAAAAAACTCCTTTTGGATCCGGACTTATAGTGCTGCGATTCTTTGTCACGCATGCTGAAATTTTATAATGGAGAATCTGCCTTTTATATATTGGTCTCTTTAAACTGAATTTTTGCTCATCCTTTTTAGCCAAAATTTTTTTATACTATTCCAAAGATCAACTTGGCTTTCATATGGGATTTATTTCTTGAAAAATTCTTTCTAGAACTGGTTTTCTTGTGCAAGCTTTCACCAATACATAATTTTGGAATTTTTACGATGAAGTATCTACCCTTCATCTTTTGCCCTATTTCCCTACTGTTACGCTGCCAAAATTTCACCAAAATTTTTACTGGTATTCCCAACATCTAAATCAAGGGTTTTTGTATAATTTTCTTAAACTTTCCTTGAGAAATTATATCAAGAAGTTATCATTTCTCTGACATAAATTCTGTTCGGCAGGACTACACATTGCCACACTTTCTTTTATTGAATTCTATCAGATTTAAGTGCTATTTTTTATGGGATTTTAGACTCTCTTTTCCTCATCACCAAACCCTACCATTCTTACTAAAAATCCTCTAAAACCCTATCCTAAATTGAAACCAAATAGTCACCCAAATCAGCCCTAACTGTAGCCTACTTCCTTATCGATCCACTTACTTTTTCAGCCAACTTTTCTTACTGATACACCTACCTTTACTGCCATCTATCCCAGATCTAAAGTCTATTTTCCTAAACTTTATCTACTATTATCACAGTCCTAAAACCACACCAATTTGTAGCCTAAACTCTATAAAACTATAGTCCCAAATTGCACCCAAAATAGCAATATACTGTACCCAAAAATCAAAGCCTTTGGTCCACCATCTTTCAGCCGCCCAATCTCCCTTGTCCCTTCAACTACAGCATGCATCTTTTACTGCCCAATGCTGCCAACAACAATCTCTTATTGTCATCCTCCTTGATCACAGCCAGCAGTGATCCTTGCAGCAAAAAACTGCCAACAACGATCTTTCGTTGCAATTTGTTTACATTGCAGCCCGCAACAATCATTCGCTGCCAACTACCTTGATTACGATAGTAACAAATTGAACACAATAGTAGTCATCTCTCACTCCATACCGCTACTGCCCTCTTCCATAATAATCATGTACATCGCTGCCCTGATGCCACTTGCAGCCACAAAGTCGCAGCGCAGTAGCAACCGACGTTGATGCTACCCTCTTCTTTCTCTACCGTCGTTGCTACCCTTGGCTACCATTCTCCACTTGAAGACTTTACCCTCGCAGTCCCGACATTGCTGCCATTCACTGTCTTTAACCTGAAAATTATAGCTACACTTTTTAGTTGATTTATTTGACAAGTAAGAGATCCTTACGTCATGACATCACTGGGCTTATTTAAAGCCAAATTGGAGGCTTTTGAGATGCGTATGGATGCTAAATTACATGCTTTCTTTAAGGAGTTTAGATTGGGCCGATCACCAAGCCCAAGGAGATCACAACATGGAGCAAATTCTGATTGCAAAAAGAACCCATCAGAGATAAGAAGCGAGGATAAGACATGGTAGCCCTAAACCTCGATGACGTTGATCTCCTTTGTACAACTTCAAGAAGGGCACCTCAATCAAGATGCTCAAAGCATGAGAGCCACATCCCAACCAAAAGTATATAAATCTTTAGCACCAATCAATTACAAGAACCTTGATAAAGAACTAACGAAGATCTGTTAAACCTCTACTATCTAGGAGTACCAAATCAGGTTTGAAAGGTTAACTAATCAAACTCATGATTAGTCTGAAAAATAGATATTGAGGACTTTTATTAAGGGCTTGAAGTCAAAGATTCAAGAAGAAGTTAAAACATGACAATCATACACACTTAAGGCAACCATCTCCTTCACATGACTACATGAAGACAAGCTGAACTAAGATGCTCGGAGGACTAAGGCCGCCGCATGACCAGCAGCATAGAGACTCTCGGCCCCATCTACCACTAGCCGGTCACCTTAGCAGAAAAAGTTAACAAGAGAATAGTTTCATGATAGATCGATAAAGGGCCTATGTTGGTATTATAATAAACTATGGAGCTGAGACCACCATTATAAAAAAGAGAGACTTCTATTGGTTGAGCCCATTGAAGAATCCAAACTCAAAGATATGGCTCTCGAGTCTGAGAAGAAGGATATGAAGGAAAAACCATAATCAGTTGCCCACACCTTTCATGCTCCACCACAGATATTGGACATTGATGGCTTCATCAAACATCAGCTCGTCACCATCCTCATCGACACCAGGAGCTCCAATAACCTTATGAATGACAAAAGAAAATAGGTGACCTTATGTAGGAAAGGATAGAATAAAGAAAAAATGATCTCGATACAGTGCTTGGAGAAGCTTGCTAAAATCTCAGGCACATCCGCTGAATCGAGCCGACTCCTTCCTACTAGACTACACGGACCCCATATGTTGGTCTTATAAGGGGAACCACCAGCACATATTCGGCCATATTGTTGTCCATATTTTCAGAGGACCGAAGCTAAAAATATCGTTCAGGAGATGCGAGAGATACGAATCATTCAACCACAACCTTCCCTTGCAATGACACTTTATCTCTAAAAACTTTACCTCGTTGTCTGCAAGGATAAGCTCTTCCTGAAGTGCCATATTCAGCTGAACCAACTATGGGTTCTGATGCAGTGCTCCCTCATCTCGGGCTACTTCCATGACTTCACCGAGGAGCGGACCATGATGCTAAAAGTCTTCCTTGATGATGACCTCGGATCTATGGCACATGATCGCAAGAAGGAACAGGAGAAAGGCATCCACATGACCCCACTACCATGATGCCATCTATATCGATGCTAGCATTACCTGAACATGACAATGTGTTCGCACTTAGAGCAGACACATCCAAAGTTGGGATCGACATTATCCTTATGCAAGATGGTCTATGGCACGAAAGAGGAGTAAGCCTAAAAGAATTACAATCGATGCTCACGCCATCACATGCAAAGAAGAAATGGCCTCCTAACAAACTTCAGAATGGACGAAAAATTGAAGATCAAGTTTTCTTACACCTCCAGCCCGATCAGTAGGAAATTGAGCCTTAAGAAGTGGTCTCCCTATTTCTTTGGGCCTTGCAAAATTGGGGACCATATTGGAGCCCTACCTGGAGATCAGACAGGTATCGGACCTCAAATGAAAATTTAAAGAAGATGACTTAGCCCAAATCCTTCCAACTAACACCCTAGCTGATGAGGAGGCCAAAATTTAGTTGATAATAGAATGAGAATCATATGAGGAGTTGAAGACTCGGTTCCCCGAGTTCATGGAACCTCAGCCTTGAGGACAAGGCTGATTTTAAGAGGGTGGGTTTAATAGGACTCCAGTAGGGTTGAATCCTAATCTCCTTAAGAAGTAGTCAATAAAACTCTGCTAGATTATAATAAAGCTACTACTATCTTATAAAGGAGTATGGCTAGGGTTTAAATTAGCCCTCAGGGCTTAGTAGCCACCACCTCCCTTACTGGGTTGGTCGGCCAGGGTTTCCCCCTGCTTAGGTCGGCTATAAAGCCAACCTAGCTGCCCCCTATTCCTATTAAGGCAGGTCGATTATAAGAGGTGCAAAGGGATAATTTTACTTAGGCAAGCACCCCCTTAGGCTAGAGTTTTGATCCCTATTTAAAAATGTAGTCGCCCCCCCTCTTGAATCAAACAATTATCAATTTTATTTTAGCCTTGTGCCGAGTCTAGGAGGGAGGAATCCTTATGGCATTCCAAGGGTTGATCTCCCGCAAGGATCAAAATCTATAGAGCTCCTTCTGAGGTTTTATCAGAAGCTTGCTGGGAGCACACCAAGAGTTCATCGGGAGATGATCGAGAAACTCTTCGAAAGTTCACCGGAGGATGCCGGGAAGTTCGCTAGAAGTTAGGAAGATCAATTGACATATCAGTCACAAATGATTGTAATTGTGTAATGTGTCATAGTTAGCATCATAAGTAAGTCCTAATTGAGTTAGTTTGAAAAAATTTAAATTAACTCAATTTAAAGTAACTAGGTCCACTTTAGATTGGATTTGAGCTTAGGTAGAGCTCATTTCACTGATTTAGAAAGAGGTGAACATATGATACACTTTGGGTGTAAAATAGTATAAAAATTACTATTCTCAAACTGTTCGGTGGTAGTATCACTAGTGGGTGATAGTAGTACCATCATCGCCTAGTTTTTCAGTCACTTTCGATAGTAGTACCATCGGTATTGATGGTAGTATCATTGGTACCCGCTTTTTTCAGAAAAGGTTAAATCTTGGCTCTATTTTTTTAAACCAACTGGGGTCTAGAAATACCCCAAATATTCTTGCATTGGAGAGCAAGAAAATGATAAGTAAGTGCAAGAAAAGTAGTTATAATTTTGGTTAAAAGTTGTGTAAAATTTTAGAGCTTCCCTTGAGTATTTCAAAGTGTAAAGTGAGTCTAAGGGAAGAGAGAAAAATTTATAAAGGTTCCTCTTCTGAACTTGTGAAAAGGAGAGAATTGTAAGCGGGTTTGATCTTCACCCATAGAAGAAGATAATTAGTGGACACCAATGGGCCTTAACGAAGGGGGACTTTGAAAGTGGACGTATGTCAAACTTTTGGCCGAACCACTATAAATTGTGAGCCTTCTTTCCTTGTCTTTGACTTTAGCATTCCTCAGCTAGATCGAGATTTTATTGGTCTTAAGTTTACATCGCTTATATATTTGATTTCAACAAATTCTAAATGAAACGCTTCATATTTTGATTTTTACTTCAAGTAATAGTTTGTCAAATCAAGTTTATTTAATACTTACACTAATTCCACCCCCCCCCCCCCCCCTCCTAACAGTTATTATCAAAGCAAGTTACACTTGATTAGATTAACATCTAAGTGAGTTAATGACTTCTTTTGGCATAAATAAGGGACACTCTCACATATCCTCTCATGTTCAGTAGAATGTATTATATATATATTGAAAAACTAGAATGTGTATCTTTTTTATTTCTATGGATTTTGAACTATAGAATATTATCAAAAATAGTTTTCAGAAGTCATCCAATCTGATAAATAATTGGAATGATCATAAAAAAAAGATGATTTCATTAAATGCCAAATCTATAAATGTTTTATTTTGTGCTTTTATATAAAAACAAGTTTAATCGAGTTTCTACTTGTGTTTGGCTTAAAATATTTGGTACAATTTAGAAGTCACACACAAAGGCACAAGTAGGGTAAAAGAATCGAAAATAAATCTTCTTATACATAACCATAAATTATTTAAAATCATAACCATAAATTATTTAAAATGAGACCAAGTGAGGCTATTGGTGACATGTATACCCGCTTTATGGATGTCATCAATAGTTTAAAATCTCCTAGTAAAGTTTATTCTAATCTTGAACTTGTTAATAAAATCTTGAGATCTTTACATAAAAATTAGGACCCAAAAGTAACTACTATATAAGAGGCCAAAGTCTTAAGTAACTTGCCTCTTGGAGAATTAATTGGTCTCTGATGACTTATGAAATGAGCTGCAAAGCTAATGATAAACTTGAAGAATTCCTTCCAAACAATAGGAAGGATATTGTCTTGGGAATTAAAGAACACCTTCGAAAGAACATGAAGGACTTGGTATTGAGAACAGCAGATGACTCATCGAGTGAAACCTCGAGTAATGAGGACAATGATATTGCACTACTAACAAGAAAACTCAAAAAATTCATGAAAAAATAAAAATCATAAAAATAAAAATAAACCTAAAATAGATAATATAATATATTTTTAATGCAAGAAGCTAGAACATTTCAAAAGTAAATGCTCATAGTTGAAAAAAAGACGCGAAACAAGAAGAAGGCCTTCTTAGCAATATGGGATGATTCAAGCTCGTTAGATGAAGAAGACAACGCCAAAGAATAAGTTGCCAACTATGCGCTCATGGCCATCCATGATGAGGTAAGTAAATCTTTCGATGTTTCATTTACGTTTGATGAATTATTAAATGCATTTCATGAACTTTTTGTTAAATTTAAAAAGATTAGTAAAACATATAAATTACTTAAGAAGGAACATGCATCACATGCTAGTAAACTTGAAAAAATGCATGAAGCATCAAGATCACATAAAATATGAAACACTAGATGAACTTAGAAAGAAAAATATCATATTGCAGTAAACATTAGAAAATTTTAAAATAGGAAATAAATCTTTAACATGATCCTTGCAAATATGGGTCATGTTCATATGAAATAAGGTATTGGCTTTGTGGGCAACACTAAACAAAAGCCGACTATCTCCATTAGAGGACCTATATTAAACTCTTCACCTAAACTTAAATGTAATTTTTATGATAGACTAGGATATTTTACCTATAAGTATTTATTTAGAAATTATAGTCCATATAAATTAATTTGGGTTCCTAAAGGAACCATAAACAAGACAATACCCTTAGTTAAATTAGGTAGGGACATGAAGTTAAATGGGTACCTAAATTAAAACCACATTTCTTGTAGGTTTGTCTCTAAACAAAGGCTAGGAGTATAAAATGGTACTTTGAGAGTGGATACTAGAGCTATATGACTAGAGATCTAATTTATTTTTTTAAGCTCCCTAGCTCCTTCAAAGATAACAACAAGGGAAAAATCACTGGGAAAGGAACCATAGGTAATAAATTAAATATTTTGATTGAAGATGTGCTATTAGTTGATTGTTCAAAACATAATATACTAAGCACTAGTCAATTGTGTGATAAAAGATATATTGTTAAATTTGAATCTAATGCTTATATAATCAAAATATCAAACAAAGATAAATCTTTGATTACCTTACGAAATAACAATGTATATACCAAACAAAAAATAATGCTTGTATAATTGATTTTTTTTGTGATGAAATATGCTTTTCGACTTTGAATGATGATACTTAGATTTGGCATAAGAGACTAGGTCATGTTAGCATGCAACTACTAAATCAAATCTTAAGTAAAGATTTATAAGAGGATTATCTAGCATTAAGTACATCAAAGACAAAATTTATGATGCTTGCCAAATAGGAAAGCAAATAAAAAGTAGTTTTAAGTAAAAAAAAAATCAAATAAGCAGCTCTAGGCCACTACAATTGATCCATATATATTTATTTAGACCAACTGATATTACAAGCTTAGGAGATAGCAAATATGTATTCATCATTATAGATGATTATAGTAGATATACTTGGACTTACTTCTTGGTACACAAAAGTAATTCTTTTAAATATTTTTCAAAATTTTGTAAACTTGTTCAAAACAAAAAAGGTTTTATGATTACATCAATATGTAGTGATCATAATAGTGAGTTTCAAAATAATAATTTTAATACTTTTTATAAATCAGATGGCTACAACCATAATTTTTTACTCCTAGAAATTCACAACAAAATGGAGTAGTGGAAAGAAAAAATAGGAGCTTATAAGAAATTGCTAGAACCATATTAAACGAACATAGCCTACACAATTATCTTTAGGCCAAAGTCGTTAACACATCATGCTATGATATAAATAGGGTTATTGTAAGACCATTACTCTCTCAAACTCCATATGAATTGTAGAATGATAAAAAGTTTAATATTTCATATTTCAAGATTTTTGGTTATAAATGCTTCATTTTAAATGAAAAAGATATCATAGAAAAATTTGATGCAAAATTAGATGAAGGAATTTTTCTTAGCGATTCTTGTACTTCAAAAGCTTATCGTGTTTTCAATAAAAGAACATTAGTCATTGAAGAATCTATTCATGTTATCTTTAATGAGATTTTTCAATTAAAATAAATTAATTTTAATGATGATTTTGATTTTGGCACTTTGAATTTAAATGAAAATCCTCCTAAAAGTAACTTAGATTTATCTACTTGTAAATCCTTACCTAAGGAATGAAAGTATATAAATGCTCATTTTAAGGAGCTTATAATAGGAGATATATTAAAAGATGTTCAAACTTATTCTTCTTTCTAAGAACTTTTGTGCTAACATTGTATTTCTATCTCAAATTAAACTAAAATACATTAGTGAAGTCGTAACAGATGACTTTTAGGTTATTGCAATATATTAAGAGTTGAACCAATTTAAGAGAAATGAGATATGAGAGCTTGTTTTTAGATCTCGTGATTGTTTAGTGATTAGTACTAAATAGGTCTTTAGAAACAAGCAAGATAAAAATAGTATCATGATCAGAAATAAGGCTAGATTAGTAGTTAAGGGTTTTAACTAAGAAGAAGAGATCGATTATAAAGAAACCTTCGCTTTTATGGTTAGATTTGAAGCCATAAGGATGCTCCTTGCCTTTGCCTCTTTCAAGAATTTTAAGTTATTTCAAATGGATGTCACAAGTATTTTTTTTAATGGTTTCATTTTCAAAGACGTTTAGGTTGAACAACCCCCGATTTTGAAAATGATATTTTTTCAAATCATATTTTCAAATTATCTAAGACTCTTTATAGGTTGAAACAAGCCTCTAGGTTTTGGTATGAAAGACTAAGCTATTTTCTTAATACAAATAATTTTTTTAAAGGCAACGTTAATACCATATTTTAGTATTTTGAAAATAATTTTCTTGTTATTTTAAATTTATATATATGATATTATTTTTGGTTTTACAAATGAATCCTTATATGAATCTTTTGCCAAGAGTTTGAGCCAAGAATTTGAAATGAGCCTAATGGGTGAATTAATTTTTTTCTTAGGATTACAAATAAAATAATTAAATAATGATATCTTTATCGGTCAAACCAAGTATACCTTAGCTTTGTTAAAATATTTTGGCATAGATAATGCTAAGGTTATAAACACACCCATCAACACTTCTATGAAATTAGACTTGGATAATGGAGGTAAAAATTTTGATTAAGAAAATATAGAGGAATGATAGATAGTTTACTATATTTAACTACTATTAGACTAGATATAATGTTTAGTGTTGGATTATATGCAAGGTTTCAATCTAATCATAAATATTCCTATCAAGGTAGTTAAACGAATATTTAGATAAAAGAAACTTCTAATTTAGGATTATAGTATCCTAAGTCTAAAAACTTTGATTTGCTTGCCTATGTGGATGCTAATTTTGGAGGTTATAGAATAGATTGAAAGAGTACAATTGGAACATGTCAATTCTTAGGATATGCTCTTATTTTTTGGTCTTCCAAAAAATAAAATTTGATTATATTATCTTCAACTAAAGCTTAGTACATAACATCTAGTGCATGTTGTGCACAAATTATTTGGATGAAAAACACCTTACAAGATTATGAAATTTATTTAGAAAATATTTACATCAAATGTGATAACACTAGTGCAATATGTTTAACTAAAAATCCCAGTCAATACTTAAGAACTAAACATATTGACATTATGCATCACTTTATTAGAGATCTTATAAATAATCATGATATATCTTTGAAATTTTTTGATACTAAGCATCAATTAGTTGGTATCTTTACCAAGTTATTAAATAAAAAATAATTTGATTTTATTAAAAGAGAGTTAGGAATATTAAACCATCCAAATGTATGATTTGTTATTTTTTGGATTTCTTGAGCCTTTGCTTGAAATTTATATGAGATAATTTTGAATGCATGAGTAGCTCTTATAATCTTCTTAGATTTCTTGACTTTTTGAGCTATTTTTCGAAATGATTCTCTTTAAAATTGATATTTACAAGAGAAAACATGGGATTTAAAGCTCTTTTTGACATGAGATTCATTTTTATCCTCTCTAAAAAATTATTTTGATTCATGGATTTTTATTATATCCTTAATGAATATTTTTGAATGTATCCCCCTTTAATTAATATTTGATGTTTTTTGTACTAAATTTTTGGATCTTTGACACCTCTCCTCTTTTAATTCTTTACAAAGGGGGAGAAAGCAATTTCTTTATGTGATAAATGTTTAAGAATGTTCAAATATAAGTTGGGCATTTCTTCTTTTTGTTAATGACAAAGGGGGAGAAATGACATAATTGATGACATAAGAAGTGTTTTAATATCTTTGAAAGATTTGAAATAGATGTTATATCATGATTGATGACATGATTATCTTGTGAAACAAAATGATTGAAATCTTTATGTGATACCAAGAGAATGAATAGTTAAAAATTTTGTAATATATGGTTTCATATATGGTTAAATTATGAAAAATTATCAAAATGTTTAAATTCAAAAGTGATGAATTCTTTTGAATTCAAGTTTGTTTTAATCTATAACATATATATAGGGGGAGTTAAGGTTAACTCGTATCATCAATTAGTTGTTATCATAAAAAAAAGAGATTATTGAATCTTAGATTTTGATGATGAAATCAATTGATAGGTTTTATTATCTAACTTATGTGTTAGAGAAAATGATGCAGGATTAACTATAATGGTGAAAAGACATTACAATCAGATGTTAGGCTAGAGTCATGTTTGTGCATTGGGCCAAGGTTCGAACGATGTAGTGGAAGCTCGTTGAAAGTTCGCTAGGAGTTCGCCTAAAGTGATTAGGATGCTTACTGGGAGCACGCCAAGAGTTTGCTAGAAATGATCAAGAAACTAATCAAAGGATGCCGAAATGTTCATCAGGAGTTAGGAAGATCAATTGACATGTCAGTTACAAATGATTATAATTGTGTAGTGTATTGTAGTTAGCATCGTAAGTGAGTTCTAATTGAGTTAGATTTGGAGAAATCTAAATTAACTCAATTTGAAGCAATTGAGTCTAATTTGGGCTGGATTTGAGCTCAGGTTGAGCTTATTTTGTTGACCTAGAAGGAGGTCAGCAAGTGGTACACTTGGGTATGAAACAATACGAGAAGTATTATTCTTGGACTATTTGGTGATAGTATCGTTGGTGGACAATGGTGGTACCACCCAGACGATAATAGTACCATCGTCGCCTAGTTTTTCGGGTACTTTCGGTTGTAGTATCGTTGGTGTTGGCGGTAGTACTACTGGTACTCGATTTTTTCATAAAAGATTAGAATTTTGGCTTTATTATTTTGAATCCAATTGAGGTCTGTAAATACCCTAAGTATTCTTGCATTAGAGAGCAAGAAAGTGATAAGTAAGTGCAAGAAAGTGGTCATAATCTTGGTTGAAAGTTGTGTAAAATTTGAGAGCTTCGTTGAGTGCTTGAAAGTGTAAAGTGAGTCTAAGGGAAGAGAGAAAAATTTGTAACGGTTCCTCTCCTAAACCTATGAAAATGAGAGAAGTATAAGGGGTTTGATCTTCACCCGTGGAAGAAGATCATTAGTGGACACCGGCTAGCCTTGACGAAGAGGACTCTAAAAGTGGATGTAGGTCAAACTTTTGGTTGAACCACTATAAATTGTAAGCATTCTTTCCTTATGTTTTACTTTAGCATTTCTCAACTAGATCAAGATTTTTTTGTCTTAAGTTTAAATTGCTAACGTATTTGATTTCAACGACTTCCAAAAGAAATGCTTTCGATTTCAATTTTTACTTTGAGCAATAGTTTTTCAAATTGAGTTTATTTAATACTTACATTAATCTTAATATAAGGTAGATTAGTCCATTGTACTAGCAGTTCAGCTAGAGGACATCTGTGGTGTATCACAATCCTATGATCCAATATAGCCTCTAGTCGAACATAGACTTCTCCATTAGTATAGATGTTGGGTAGGTGATACCGTGCTATCTCGTCTTCTCTTAGCTTTAACTTGAGGTAAGGAATGTAAAAAACTAGGTGTATCTTTGAGCTAGCTGATAGATCCATACGGTAGGAAATGGCTCCAATACACTCTAATATTTTGTAAGGCCTAAAAAAGTGAGGAGACAACTTCTTAGAGGCTCAGGTTTTTAAGGAGGTTTACTTGTACGACTGAAGATAGAGAAAAACTCAATCTCCTACAGTAAATTCTCTTTTACTTCTATGTTTATCAGCTTGTTGTTTCATCCTTGCTTATGTGGTTGTAAGGTTGTCCTTTAATAGTTGCAAAATTTTGTCTCTGTCAATTAGTTCCTTGTCAACTTAATCCACCTTTGATTTGTCGGCCACATACGTAATTATAGGAGGTGGTTGGCCATAGACTACTTTAAATAAAGTGCTTTTGATGTAGGAGTGATATATTGTATTGTACCACTATTCTACCCAAAGAAGTCATTTATTCCATTCTTTTGGCCTATCATTGGTGAAACATCTGAGGTAATTTTCCAGGCACCTACTCACAACTTTAGTTTATCTATCAGTTTGTGGGTGGTAGGCCGTACTCATCTTCAATTGTGTATCATATAATTGGAAGAGCTCTATCCACAATTTGCTAGTAAAAACCCTACCACGATTATGTACAATGGAGTGGGGAATCCCATGAAGTTTAGCTATGTTTTTCATAAAAACTCGGACAATACTGGTGGTAGTGTATGGATTTCTCACAGCACAAAAGTAAGTATATTTCGAAGGTGATCCATATCTACAAAAGTAGCATATTTCCCTTATGAGGATGGTAGTCCTTCGATGAAATCAATGGAGATGTTGGCCCAAGCTGCATCCAGTATAGGTAGGATTTGTAGCATTCTTGGACTTGCTACCGTTTCTCCTTTGTGACATTGGCAAGTGTCACATCAGGCATCAAACTCTCTAATGATCTTTTTTATACCCCTCTAGTAAAAGAGTTAGCGGACATGTTTGTAAGCATGGAGGAATCTCGAGTGCCTAGCCTGTCACATACTTAGCTAGTTTTGCCTAATTTATGCAGCACCCTTGCGAGTCCATCCATAAAGGTCAGCCTCCTCGAAATCTCCTAAGGTCCCTTAGGACCTACAAAATAGAAAATGGGTTAGAGGAAACATTTCCCATGGCATCCACAAGCAACCACCTTAGAAAATAATTTGTATAGCCAATATAAATTACAACCATGGACTTTACAAGCTCTGAACGGTTGCACACAATGGATAATGGTCCATTACAGATTGAATTTCCCATAAGTACCTAAATGACACAGTTTAGATTTACAAG
This sequence comes from Ensete glaucum, assembly GCA_021527575.1. Lineage (NCBI taxonomy): Eukaryota > Viridiplantae > Streptophyta > Magnoliopsida > Zingiberales > Musaceae > Ensete > Ensete glaucum. Next base: position 32,213,089 of record CM038557.1, read on the forward strand.
CCAAAACAGGCCACAAAAGCTAATCAAACTAGGGCTGTCAAGCCTACTGTAAGCCAGCTACTTGATGTATAAAGTATATACATAAACTGAAGGACACAGACAAACATAAGCATTACATCGATCCACTTGTTTATATTTTTGTCTATGACATTCTTCCCCACTCATTCCTTCGATATCCTCGTTGAAGCTATTGTAAACGCTACATCTCCTGCCATTTGCTAAATCTTTAATTTTCTGCTTTGACTACAACATACCCCTTGGCTCCCAACTACTCTTTGTCGATGTTATTGAGTAGTCAAACTCTGATCCGTCATGCTGTTTTAACTCGCTAATGATTGACTCTTGTATGGGCTTGGCTGAGCTGTGCTGATCCGTATTAATTTCTGTGGATTCTTCTGGTGAAAAAAAAAGATGTTTCTTATTACGTGCCAGTATTATAATAGTCTCATGTTGCTTGAACTAGATGGATGCTTGTTGGAGCTTTAACGACAGACTTTGAAGTTTCTGAGGTCCTTCCTCCACAAGATTCGTTCATTGATCCTTCTTCAACTTTAGTTGTCACTTCCAAGTAGGTTCGCATCATTTCACTATCGATTAATATTCTATTAAGAAATGAAATAAATAATATACTCTCAGTAGTACTGATCACAATGGTGAGGATTTGATAACTATTTTTTTCCATAAGCTTTCCTCGAAGGGTCACTGAACTTCTGTAGAGCTCCTCAGCTGGATAAATAAGAGAATTGGGATACTCAGAGGAGTGCCATAGTGTCGTAGAGGCGGACATATCAATTGCAAAGGAATGGAGGCAGATGCAAGGCAATGGATAATAGGGCCATGGGCTGGTAGCACCATGGTCTTACAGAGGCAAGACTTCCATGGAGTCATCGATCCCTTGCTCTCACGGAGGGAGAGTGTTGGTCATAAATGCTGGTTATAAGTGCCCTGTAAGCCAATCACATGAGTGATGGCACGTGTGACATGCTATGCGATCTTTTTGCTTATGATTAATATTAGCATATTCTTATATTATATTATTTATTACATATATATTGTGATGTCCTTAGTTTTGTGTAATGGGAATCAGATCATGATAATAAGATCGATTTATCTTTAAACACAGATCCTAAATAATCCTGATTAAAGGTTACTTAAGAGGGACATTGAAATAACCAGATAGATCGGTATACTATATACCCGTCCATATGATGGAGGCAACTGGTCTCATAGCCACTTGTGTAGACACACTAAGGATATAGTACAGGTGCTCATTAGAGAATAAGTTCACTGATTGATCCGCTTATGAAATGCTATATGGTTAATGATACCTAATGTCAGACAGTGATTCCATAGTCCCAGTTATGTATCTGGTCCTTAGACTTGAGACACCAATGATACCTTGTATGAGTACTCCTTTCTTTGATGCCAAACTTATAGGTTTGGAAAGTTCCAGATCTGGTACAGTTGGTTATCGAGATTGGTAGCCAACCTTACGAAGAAAATTGAGTATCAATAGAGGATCATCCACTCTTGGTATCATGAGAGGAATATCTCATATATGCTTGCTGAGACAAATCCCTGGCCAGGGTTATTCGGATTAAGAGAGGAGTTCTCCAGTAGAATCCGAATAGAGTAAGACAAACTGATTCTGTATGTGACTTGACAATACAATGTCCAATATATGGTCTCTAGAATATTATTTGAATGAGGGATTATAGATATATGGTAACTATGGATAGACAGGTCCGATGGATTTGATCCCCCCTGTATCGTTTAGGGACTATGGCGTAGTGGCTTAGTACGTCCATAGTCGATGAGTCGAGTGAATTATTATGGGGATAATAATTCACTATATCAGAAGGAGTTTTGATGAGAGTGACTCATGGCCAGCTTGGTATCGGGCCTAGAGAGTCACACACATATGGTGGATGCTTCAACAAATAGAGGATTGGATGAAAATCTAATTAGCCCCTATTCTCATTAGATGGGACCCTATGTTGATGGGCTACTTAGTTAAGGCCCAATTATAGGCCTAAGGAGATTATTGGATAGAGATCCAATATTACAAGGTTAGTAGGATCCAATACCCACTAAGGAAGGAGTCCTAGGGTTTTAGCGGCTCTCTATAAATAGGAGAGGAGACTCATGGTTGATAGGCTACAGCTTTAGCCACCACCTCTTATTCTTCTCCTTCCCTCTAAGCAAGAGTTACAAGATTAGATTGGAGGAGTTTCACTGTAGAGATCCATCGTATGGATATCGCTAAAGAGGAGGATGCTTGACCTCCTTCATCTTCTCTATCTGGATTTGGAATATAGAAATATATGATCTCCCTAGGTAAACTAGGTATACAATCTCGATAACCAACTATACCAGATCTGGAACTTTCCAAACCTATAAGTTTGGCATCAAAGAAAGGAGTACTCATACAAGGCATCATTGGTGTCTCAAGTCTAAGGACCAGATACACAACTGGGACTATGGAATCACTGTTTGACATTAGGTATCATTAACCATATAGCATTTCATAAGTGGATTAATCAGCGAACTTATTCTCTAATGAGCACCTGTACTATATCCTTAGTGTATCTACACAAGTGGCTATGAGACCAGCTGCCTCCATTATATGGACGGGTATATAGCATACCGATCTATCTGGTTATTTCAATGTCCCTCTTGAGTAACCTTTGATCAAGATTATTTAGGATCTATGTTTAAAGATAAATCGATCTCATTATCATGATTTGATTCCCATTACACAGAACTAAGGACATCACAATATATATGTAATAAATAATATAATATAAGAATGTGCTAATATTAATCATAAGTAAAAAGATCACATAGCATGTCACACGTGCCATCACTCATGTGATTGGCTTACAGGGCACTTATAACCAGCATTTATGACCAACACTCTCCCTTCCGTGAGAGCAAGGGATCGATGACTCCATGGAAGTCTTGCCTCTGTAAGACCATGGTGCTACCAGCCCATGGCCCTATTATCTGCCTCCATTCCTTTGCAATCGGTATGTCCGCCTCTGCGACACTATGACACTCCTCTGAGTCCATCTCCTTTCTAACCGATGCTTTGCTTTTGGATAGCTGAGCCCCTCTGGATTCATCATCGCTTCCTTGCCTCTTTCGACCACCTGCTTCAATACCTCTGTGTTCTCCTTAGTCGATAGAAAGATAGACTACAACTCTTATGCATGGCCTTTGCCATCTTGTTAGAGGGCATATGCTAATTCTATTCTCCTTAGGCTACTTGGTAGCAATGTTCGCTTACTCGGCCTTATACTCTGACTTGTCGGGCTCTCTTAAGCGAATATAAGCACCAAAGTAGTCCAACTCTTCAGTCGCTCTGATCATACATCTGTATGATTAAGTCCCCTCCATGGGACTTATAGGTACCTACAATCTGACTTCTCCCTCGGTGATACACAACCCCCATATGCCGATGACGAAGGCTTTCATCCGATGCAAGATTCGATGCACATATATAAAAGACCCATATCTACGGTACCATGGCATTCACTCCTTAAATCCATAGTCTTTCATGTCGTGTTGTTCACCGAAGTGGAGCTCCCAGTAGCTCCTAATCATACCTCCGCATGATCATGTCCCTCACAGGACAACTCCATATGTATTGTATTATCGCGAACTATTTCATCATGATTCGTTGCACCATGTCACCTCTTGGTGACATCTCCATTACATTCAGATTCTTATGTGATGAACTCAGACTACGATCTCTCCATGTGTGGCCTCTGCCAACATATCGTAGAGCCTCTATCACCTCCGATTGTGTTCGCTCCTTTGGCAATTCACCTTCGCCTAACCATTCTCAGGTCACCCCTAGATGAACTATCGTTCTAGGATAGTCCATCACATAGTAGCTCTCGAAATTCCCAAACTTCGCTAAAATTGGTGCACCAATGTCTGGATCCTAGGCCTCTATACCCCACCAGCACAATCTCCACTATGCACCACTTTCTTCATGACAACTCGAATGGTAGCATTGTGGCATATTCTTCATGAGTACCCATATATTCTTCAAGAGAAGCAAGAATTTTGCTTAACCTCATATTCTTAAAAAATTAGCTAAGAGAAATTCACTTGCCAACTTATTAGCTTGCATGATGAAAAATTACTATCTTGAACATTATAAAAGTAGCAAAAATTTGCTAGCTTGTACTTCTCAAAAGAGAAGAAAGAACTCACTAGCTTGCATGTTCTAAAGTGATGAAAAATTTGCTAAATTGTTAATCTTTCATATCTCAAAAATTTGCTAATTGTACTTTTTTTTTGTTGATGACAAAGGAGGAGAAGGTATGATGATATAAAATGATATATGATAATCATGCATATACTAATGATTGAGAAAATCTACATGAAGATAATAATTTATTATTTTATAGATTTATTTACTATATTTTCTTAAAATTTACATAACAACGATTTATTGAGCTCACATTTGAAATATTTTTTTAAAATTTTATATTTATAAGATTGAGGTTAAGAGTTAAGAATGTTAAATCATGAAAATATATGAATTGCTAATCTAGATTTCATGAGATTAAGATTTTTGTGATAATATTTTTGAAAACTTTCTCCATGTTTTTGTTGTTTAGAAAAAAGGGGAGAAAAATTGCATGAAGATGATGAATTGCTAAATTTGATATTTACAAGAGATAATTTTTGGTATCAAGAGATGATTTTTTGCTACATTTGAAATATATAAGTAGTTTTTAAATCTCTTGGATTTTTGAACTCATCTTAATATTCTTTTTGAAATTTATTAAAAGCTCTTCTTAATGATGGTGTCACAACTCTTTCCTTATTTCTCTCCTTATTAATAAAGGGATAAAAATTTTATAATGCATATTAAATTTCACTAAGGGGGAGTAATGTCATCATGTGCTTTAAAATTATTACTTATACATTTCACCTTTTTGTTGATGACAAAGGAGGAGAAATATATATTGATGACACATGATATTAATGATATATATTGATGACATATGATATTGATGATATACTTGGATATCTTGGATATGGATGTATAATTCTTTTTAAAATTCATGATTAGATATGCCTTGATGTAAATTACTATTGAAATTTGCTTGAAATATGATTTTTTTCATGATACTTGAATTCAAGAGGGTGTGTGTGGTTCTCTTGAATTTAAGCTTTTTCTATTGAGGCATAGATTTAGAGGGAATTATAATTAACTCCTATCATCAATTGATTATCATCATAAAAAAGGGAGAGATTATTGAATCTCAAATTTTGATGGTGAAATCAATTGATGAGTGCTTGATCTAGCAAGGTTGTTAGAGTTGATTGATGTAGGATTAACTAAGAAAAAAAGATTATTACAATCAAAGGTTTGACCAAAGTTAAGTCTAAGCATTGGGCCGGGGTTCGGACGATGCAATTAGGAACTCGCCTGGAGTGCATCAGGAGCTCACCGAGGGTATTGGGAGCTTGCTAGAATGGCATAAGCGAGTTCGCCAGAAGAAGACCGAGACTCACTGTAAGATTATCGGGGGTAGCCAAAATGCTTGTCGGGAGTTGAGAAGGTCTTGAAGTGGATTTTTCATCATATTGATTGTAATTAATTAAGTTATAGTTAGCATCATACAAATTAACCATGACGGTGAAAAGGAATTAAAGATCAGACATGGACCCAGGATCAAGCTTAGGCATCGAGCCAAGGATTGGACAATACTGTGGGAGTTCACCGAGAGTTCGCTAGGATTTCACCGAAGGTATCGGGAAGATCATTAGGAACACATCGGGAGTTTGCTAGAGGAAGACTGTGAGACTCGCTGCAGGTAATGTCGAAGGTTATCGAATTATGAGAGTGAGGCCATAAGCTTGGTGGTCATGTTAATTGTAATCTTTAAGTTATATGTTAAGATTGAGTCCTAATGAGTATGATTTGGAAGGAATCCAAATCAACTTAAAGAGGCAACTAGATCCACTAAAAGGGTTTGATAAAGCTTAGGTTGAGCTCAATTGGTTGACCAGAGAATTGGTCAACGTGTGGTTCAATTCAGGATTAGAAAAATGAAGGGAATCACTTTTTTGGGATTCCTTAAGGTTGAAACGCCAGTGAGCGATAGTACAACCACTATCGCCCAGGATTTCGAGCGGTTGTTAGTGGTTGAACCGCACAAGCTGAGCGACTGAACTACTCATACCTTGGATTTTGGGTACTTACGACAGTTGACCCACCTAGGCCAGTGGCTAAATTGCCCGTATTTAGATTTTTCGGGTATGTTTGAATTTTAGCTCTAATTTCTGAAGCCATTTGAGACCTATAAATATCCTAGATTTTCTTGCATTCCATATAATACTTTTGGGGGATAAATTCTGTGAAAAGTTTGTGTGAATTGTAAGAAAAAAAAAGGGGATAAGGGAGTGATCAAAGAGTTATAATCTTATCTCCCTTGTAAGATTGTAAGGGTTTGGTCTTCACCCAAAGAAGATCGATAATTGATGCCTGTGTGCCTCAAGGATGAGGACTTAGGAGTGGATGTAGGCCAATTGGTGCTGAACCACTATAAAGCTATGAGTTCTCTTTGCTTATCTTGCTCACTACTTTTCTATTGATGCTTCCAATTTTATTTATGTTTTGAAAGCAAGGTTTTGAAATTAAGCACTTCACTTACGACATTGCCTATCTCATTATTTGGATTTGTTTGTTCTTTTTTGTGTCATCTTTAAGCAAGAAGCTTAGTATTTTTCTATAAGATTAAATTACTTTACTTGAATGAAAAGCTTCAAATTTTCCTATCTTGTTTCAAGCGAAAAGTTTTTCATTTAAATGAGAATTCACACTTGCAGCACACCCCCCCCCCCTCTCTTAGTACGAATTGATCCTAACAGGGCAAAGCAATGAAGACGACATAATGAACTATGTATTGATGGCCTTTAACGATGAGGTACATGACTCACCCAAAACATCTTTTTCTTATAATAAATTATTTAATACATTTCATGATTTATTTGATGAAAAATGTTAGTAAGAAATATAAATTAGTAAATAAAAAATAAAAAAGGAGGATCATGTATTTCTCCCTAGTGAATTTGATAAATTAAAAATAAGCATGACAATTATATATGAACATCTTGCATTAAATGTGAAGAGTTAGGTTCACTTAAAAAAAATATATGTTATTACAATAGGCTTTAGGAAATTTTAAAATTGGTAATAAATCAAATCTTTTGAATAAAGATACTCCTTTAGTATGGTTTGAAATATAACTCATTAAGAATTAATCAATTATATGATAAGGGATATATGACAGGACCCTAATAGGGTTGGTTCCTCATTTATTGAGACATGTTCTTTATTGAGTTATGTTAGTCAATTTAGTCAAGACAATTATGAGTCATAGTAGGAGTTGGAGTCTATTTGATTAATAGTCCAAGTAGGAGTCTCTTTTAGGAGTCCAAGTTCAATTAGGAGTTGGTTAAGAGTCTCTATAAATACGCTATAACTATTTCTTTTTAGGAAATCAATGGAGAAAATATGTCTTAACCAACAGGAGAAAACCCGAGGAGCGTTAATCCCCTATAGAGATTAAGGAGGGTCGATCCCCTATAGAGATCGAGGAGGCTCGATCCCCTCGAAGTGATTATTTATCCCCATTTCCCACTTCCTCTTCAATAAAAACCTATAGGTTCCTATCAATTGGTATCAGAGCCGTGATAAAAACCTAAGAGTTCCTATCATATAGTATCAGAGTAATGTTCCAAGAACTTTCGCTACTACCATTCATCATCCCTACCACTCCCCTTGCCATCTGCAATCACTGTCGCTATCTACATTGTTGTCGCTGCCTATGTCATCATCATTGTCACCAATGCACCAGAGCTACCCCTACGTTGCCATCACCACTTCCCATGCCACAACTATCGCTATCCTATCTACCGCCTATTTGGAAGCCTCAGTAGGAGCATCACATGCGCAATGGAAATAAAAAATAAGTTTCATATATAGATCAAATCGTCATGCAAAAGAATGGGTCATGAGAAAGCTGCAAAAATAAAAAATCAAATCATGTGAGAGATTATTTTACTTAAGGAGATCTTATATCCTTGTATTCTCGATCTAGATGGAAAGGATGAAGGAAGTAAAGCATCTTCCTCTCTAGTGGTATCTACATGATGGATCTCTATAGCAAAACTCCTTCAATCTGATCTCGCAACTCGTGCGTAGAGGGAGGGAGGAGAATAGGAGGGGATTGGCCAAAGCTACAGCTTATCGACCATGAACCTCCCTCCTATTTATAGAGAGCCACCAAAAAAGCCTACGGTTTTTACCTTAGAACGTATTAGATCTTCATCCAATTACCCACTAACCTTATATTATTGGATCTCTATCAAATAATCTCCTTAGGCCTCTAATTGGGCCTCATGTAAGGAGGTCATCAGTATATAGTCTCACCTAATAAGAATATGGGCTAATTGGATCTTCATCCAATCCTCTATTAGCTGAAGCATCCACCATATGTGTGTGACCCTCTAGACCCGATACCGAGCTGGTCGTGAGTCGCTCCCATTAGAATTCCTTCTGATATAGTGAATTATTATCCCCATAATAATTCACTTAACTCATTGACAATTGATGTACTAGACCACTATATCATAGTCCCCAGACGGTACAGAGGGATCGAATTCATCGGACCTATTCGTCCATAGTTACTATATATCGATAATCTCTCATCCAACTAATATCTCAAAGATCGTATATTGGACATGGTATTGTTAGGTCATATACGAAGTCTGTTTGAGTCTTGCTCTAATTTGATTCTTTCTAAGAACTCATTCTCTCTCAATCCAAATAACCCTAGCTAAGGATTTGTCTGAGTAAGTACTCATGGGATATTCCTCTCGTGATATCGAGAGTGGATGATCCTTTATTGATACTCAATTACCTTCGTAAGGTTGGCTATCAATCCCGATAATCAATTATACTAGATCTAGAACTTTCCAAACCTGTAATTCTGATATCAAAGAAAGGAGTACTCAAACAAGACATCCTTGGTGTCTCATGTCTAAGGACTAGATATACAACTGGGACTATGGAATCATTGTCTGACATTAGGTATCATTAACCATACAATATTCTATAAGCGGATTAATCAGTAGACTCATTATCTGATGAGCACCTATATTACATCCTTAGTGTCTCTAGACAAGTGGCTATGAGACCAACCGCCTCCATCATATGGACGGGTATATAGTATAACCTATGACCAGGATTATTTAGGATCTGTGTTTAAATATGAATCAATCTCATTATCGTGATCTTATCATGATCCGATTCCCATTGTATAAAACCAATTACATCATGATATATATATACAATATATAATATAATGTAATAATATGTGAATAATAATTATAAGCAAAAAGATCGTATGTGTCATATGTGCTATCACTCACGTGATTGGCTTACAGGGCACTTGTAACCAGCAATCTCTCACTTGATCTAAAGCCAATCACTTGTATGTCTGATCCCCATCGGACCCCTATAACGCTCAAATATATTCTTAGCCAATAGCTTCGTCGGTGGATCTGTAATGTTATCTTCGGATGGAACTCTTTCCATTTCTATATCTTTATGGGCTATGATCTCTCTAATCATATGGAACATCATCAAAACATGCTTAAAATTTTGATGAAACTTGAGTTCCTTCGCTTGAGCGATCGCCTAGTATATGAGAATCAGCTCCATGCTGCTTTGTACGACTCCCAAATCTTTGATAAATTTCTTCTCATGCAACTAATCAATTTCCACTGCTGACTCATCCACACCCCTTGCTTTACTGCTTCTGCTGTAGCAATGTATTCCACCTTTGTGGAAGAGTCAGCAGTAGTATCTTGCTTAGAACTCTTTTAGCTAACTGCTCTTCCATTCAGGGTGAAAACAAACCCTGAGTTCGATTTGCTATCATTAATGTCGAACTGAAAACTCGAGTTCGTGTAGTCGTCAACCTGGAGGCTACCTCCTCCATATACTGGCAAAAGATCCTTAATCCTTCTCAAGTACTTAAGGATATATTTACTGTCTTCCAATGTTTTAAACCTGGATCCGCTTGATACTTGTTCGTGACACTTAGAGCATGTGTTATATCAGGCCTAGTACATAGCATAACATATATGATAGACCCTATCGCTGAGGCATAGGATATCCTATATATGTATGTTATTTCTTCAGGAGTCTTTGGGGATATACTCCTAGAAAATGATATTCCATATCTCATCGGTATGAGACATCTCTTGGAATTCTCCATGCAAACCTTTTGATAATGGAGTCTATGTACCTGGACTGGGACAAGCCAAGTATCCTCTTAGATCTATCTTTATAGATCCGGATCTCCAAAGTATAGGATACTTCCCATGAGTCTTTTATGAAGAAGTTTTTGGATAGCTAAGCCTTTATTGTGGAGAGCATTCCTATATCATTCCAAATGATTAGGAAGTCATCCACATATAGCACCAAGAAGGTGATAGCACTCCTACTTACCTTCCTGTATACACAAGGCTCATCTTCGTTCTTAATGAAGTCATAAGATCTTATTGCCTCATTAAATCTTATGTTCCAACTTTAAGAAGCTTGCTTTAATCCATAAATAGATCTAAGCAACTTGCACACTTTATCTAGATTCTCTCTAGATACGAATCCCTTTGGTTGTATCATATATACCTCCTCCTCGAGATTGCCATTGAAGAATACTGTTTTCACATCCATCTGCTAGATCTTATAGTCATAGTGTGCTGCAATGGGCAAAAAAATTCTAATGGATTTAAGCATAGCTACAGCTGAAAAGGTTTCATTATAGTTAACTTTTATTTTTGATTCTATCCTTTAGCTACCAACCGTGCCTTGTAGGTCTCCACCTTTTCATCTACTTAGATCTTCTTCTTGAAGATCCACTTGCACCCGATGGGTACAATATCCTCAAGTGCATCCATAAGGTTCCAAACCTTGTTAGAGTATATAAAATCTATCTCAAAATTCATGGCTTCTTGCCACTTCCCAGAGTCTATACTCATAATAGCCTCATCGTAGGTCTGAGGATCAATATCCTAAGAGTCCTCTCCACTGATATATCCCACATATCTTTCAGGAGGGTGAGATACTCTACTAAACCTGCGTAAAGTTAGAACTTTATGTGCTAGGTACTTAAACAGACTCGGACTCTGGAATGGTGCTTGAGCTAGGTTATCCAGCCTCGCTTAACTCTATCTCACTTCTATTGTTTCTACCAAGAATATGTTTCTTCCCAAGGAACTCAACTCTCTTGGCAATAAAGGCGTTTCTATCCTTAGGATGATAGAAATAATACCCACAAGTTTCATTAGGGTATCCTACAAACTTGCACCATTCTATCCTTGATTCCTACTTGTTGGGATTGTGTCTTTTAATGTGGGTAGGAAAGTCCCGAATCTTAACCATCTTAAGATCATAGTTTTTTCCTTTCCATATCTCATATGGTGTAGACACTACCGACTTTGATGAAAATCTATTCAGAAGGTAAGCTGCGATCTCTAGGGCATATCACTAGAATGAGATGGATAGGTTAGCGAAACTCATCATGGACCGCACCATGTCTATCCTCATTTCTGATACACCATTGAGCTGAGGTGTATAAAGAGGTGTCCACTGGGATAGAATCTCATTGTCCTTGAGGAAATGGGTAAACTCCGTACTCAAGTATTCTTCTCCTAGATCTGATCGAAAAGTCTTAATACTCTTTTCAATCTGGTTCTCTACTTTATTCTTATATTCCTTAAATTTCTAAAAGGCCTTGGACTTATACTTCATCAAGTATACATGTCCATATATAGTGAAATCATCAGTGAATGTAATGAAGTATGAGTAACCACCTATAGTCTGAGTCAATATAGGACCACATATATCACTATGTATGAATTCCAGTAACTCTATGGCTCTCTCTCCAGTTCCACTAAAAGGAGAGTTTGATCATCTTCCCATGAAGGTAAGGTTCACAGGTTACATATGACTCATAGTCAAATAGATCTAAGTATCCATCTTTCAACAATTTTTGAATCATTCCATCATGTATATGACCTAGCCTATAATGTCATAGGTATACATTATTCACCTAATCTCTTTTTCTCTTAGACATATTTATATTTATGATGTATGGAGAAGTGTCTAACACATATAAGTCATTTATTAGGGTCCCTCTAGTGATAATCTCATCATCCATAATTTTTGAATAATTATTATTCTCAAAAACTAATTTATATTCACTAACTATCAAACAAGAGATGAAAAATAATATTTTTGATAATAAAAGGAACAAAATAGCATGCCTCCAATGCAAATAGCTCCACCAGGCAGATGTAGGGTGACCTCCCAATGGCAACTGCAGTAACTCTTGCTCCATTGCTTATCTTAAGGTCATCTCACCTCTAGCCAATCTCTTAGGTCTTGCCAGAAACTGTAATAAATTACAGATATGATAAGCACTCTTAATATTTAATACCCATGTGTTATCATAAAATCTGATAAGTGTAGATTGATCATGAATATACCTAGAGCTTTTCTAAGCTTCTGTTTTGCCTTATCTGTAAGATAATCCGTATAGTTTCTCTTTCAATGCTTGTATTGGCAGTAGTAGAATCATTGTCCTCTATCCTTTGTCGGGTCTTTCTTTGCCTTTGCCCTTCTTAAGGGTCTTTCTGGCATTCCTTTTCTTATTGGTCTCACCAATATAGAGAACTAACTTCTCTTTCTTGATGGTGCTCTCAGCTTCCCTTAACATATTAAGGAGCTCAAGTAGGGTCACCTCAAACTTGTTCATATTAAAGTTAATAATGAACTATAAAAAGGAATATGGTAGGGACTGAAGTATAAGATCAACACATAGGTTATCCTCTAGGACTATCTTTATCCTTTATATAGCAAGTGATCTCATCCTCGTTTGCCCTTTTCCTTCAACGTGGGCACAATTGTATTAAGGACATACGTGATTTTCTCCACCATGAGAATAATTCTCAAATTATGGAGCCAATCCATGTAGTTAGGACTAGTGAAGCAGTTGGCATCAAGTATGCCACGCAGGGGGTTTGCAAGCAACAAACAAGATATAGCATAAATTAATAATATGTATATTTTATATAAAATATTAATTAAGATATAGACTTTTATCTTAATGTACTCCCACTGTTTTCCTAGCGAATCATACAACACCCTCGACACGTGAGATGGAAGTCTCGGGCAGACTCCTAGTAGGGATCGGGATCCAATTGTCGTCTAAATGCAACCTTGAGAGACTCGACCAATTATACTAAGCCCAAAAGGTAGGCAACTCTTGCCAATCACAACTCCTTGTGATTCCTGTCATGTTCAGCCTTCGAATCATCATGGTCTCGAGGGACTCGACCAACCATAATGTTCAGTTAAGTTATCACTATTATTACAAGATGAGTCTGATTTGATGATATACTCTCGAGGGACTCGACCAAGCATACCATGTCCTCAGGTCACTGGTGATATCTCTATGTCGTAGGTAAGATCTTGATTACGTAGATAGGTGAGCCTTGAGGGACTTGACCAACTTAACCTATGTCGTGATTCAATTTCTTCCTATAACGATGGAAGGCCACATGAGTCTCACGCTTACCGACTTAATGTTATCGTAGGAGGGGTTTTTGGTTCATATCACTCTCCTAATATGTCATGTCACATACATATACGCTTACTATCGTGCCTCTTCATGTAATTAGAAATAATCACACGCACGGAGGCCCGATAATAAATGAGAAAAAATAAAAGCTCGTAGGCCCCAATAATAATAATAATCATAATTACACACATCACAACACATGGCTCATGATCATCCATCCACATCATACATCACATGTACAAATCATATCATATGTAGAATAACTAGATATATAATAATTAATTAAACTATTTAATCAATTATTTTTCTAAAAATCAGGAATGCTCGAAATTTCCATAATTATTAAGGGCATTTTTAGAATTCTGGATAAAAGGACAATCCTTAAAAATTTTCAAATTATTAAGGGCATTTTTGGTATTATGAACATACGACAAGCCTTGGAATTTCTCAAATTTCAAAGTGCATAATCATGCTTTTCTCAAAAGGATGCCCTAGCCCTCCCCTTTTGTACTCATCTAATGTCGCCATCACCACTACCGCGCAGGCGACAGTACTGCACGTCGTTGGCTATCGCCTTGCCCACGCTGTGCCGCTCGGCGCTCTTGGCGATGCCTGCCTCGGTGCCCAAATTGGGTGCCTCCGTGGGCACCACCCCTCGGCGCCGGTGCGCCACCCATGCGCCACCATGCGGCCATGCCTGTTGGTAGTAGCCCTTTGCAAGCTGGCCATGGGTGATCGCCCATGTAGGTGGCCTTGGCGGTGTGCGACCAGCCCTGAAGGAGCCTTGGCTGCAACTTGCTGCCCCTGTAAGTAGCCTGGCTGTGGGTAGCCGCCCCTGCAGGTGGCCTGGCGATGGCCGGCCACCCCTCCTCATTGCATTCAAGAATGTGTAGAATAGTTTTACGCAATTCAATCTCATCACACCTAATTTAAAACTAATCTTTCATATGAAAACCTTGGCTCTGATACCATTGTTGGGAAACCTCAGCGAGAGCATCACATGCATAGCGAAAATTAAAATAAAAATAGGTTTTCCTCACAGATCAAATTATCATGTAAAAGATTGGGTCACGAGAAAGTCACAAAAATAAAAAACTGCATCATGTGAGAGATTGTTTTACCTAGGGAGACTGTATATCCCTATATTCCAGAACTGGATAGAGAAGATGATAGAATTCAGTCGTCGTCCTCTCCAGCGGTATCCACACGATGGATCTCTATAGTGAAACTCTTCCAATCTAATCTCACAACTCTTATGTAGAGGGAGGGAGGAGAATAGGAGCGGGTGGTCAAAGCTACAACCTATCAACCATAAACCTCCCTCCTATTTATAGAGAGCCACCAAAAAAGCCTAGGGTTCTAGCCTTAGTAGGTATTAGATCTCCATCCAATTACCCACTAACCTTACATTAGTATATCTCTATCTAATAATCTACTTAGGCCTCTAATGGGGCTTCATGCAAGGAGCCCATTAACATAGGGTCTCATCTAATAAAAATAAGGGCTAATTGGATCTCCGTCCAATCCTCTATTCACTGAAGCATCCACCATATGTGTGACCCTCTAGGCGCGATACCGAGCTGGGCATGAGTCGCTCCCATTAGAACTCCTTCTGATATAGTGAATTATTATTCCCATAATAATTCACTCGACTCATCGACTATGGACATACTAGGCCACTATGCCATAGTCCCCCACACGGTACAAGGGGATTGAATCCATCATACTTGTCTATCCATAGTTACCATGTATATATTATCCCTCATCCAACTAATGTCCCAAAGACCATATATTGGATATGGTATTGTCAGGTCATATACGGAATCCGTCTGAGTCTCGCTCTAATTGGATTCTTTTGGAAAACTCCTTCTCTCTCAATTTAAACCCTGTCTAGGGATTTATTTGAGTAAGCACATACGGGATATTCCTCTTAGGATATCGAGAGTGGATGATCCTTTATTGACACTCAATTACCTTCGTAAGGTTGGCTACCAATCTTGATAACCAACTGTACCATATCTAGAACTTTATGAACTTGGAAGTCTGGCATCAAATAAAGGAGTACTCAGATAAGGTATCCTTGGTGTCCCAAGTCTAAGAACCAGATACACAAAGAGGACTGTGGAATTGCTATTTAATATTAGGTATCATTAACTATATAATATTCCATAAGTGGATCAATTAGTGAACTCATTCTCAAATGAGCACCTATATTATATCCTTAATGTCTCCACACAAGTGGCTGTGTGACCCTTCGCCTCCATTATATGGATGGGTATATAAGATACTGATCTGTCTGGTTATCTCGATGTCCCTCTTGAGTAACCTATGACTATGATTATTTAGGATATGTGTTTAAAAGTAAATCAATCTCATTATCGTGATCTCATTACGATTTGATTCTCATTGCATAGAACCAAGGATATCATAATATATATATATGAAACATATAATATACGTGATAATATGCCAATAATAATCATAAGCATAAAGATCGCGTAGTGTGTCACACGTGCCATCGCTCACGTGATTGGCTTGCAGGGCACCTGTAACCAGCACCAGCACCACCTACAGTTATAGTTAAGATGCTAGCATCTAGCTCCCTAGTTGCATCATCGCCGTTGTCACCCGCTTAACCCCCCTTCTTCCTTTGCCTAGCGCTGCCATCTCCAATCCCCTACCGTAGTTACACGACCCTCCTACCACTGTCATTTCTCCGCTGTTCTAGCACTGGACACATAGCTACTGCTCTTCTTCTTCCCTGCCCGTGTCACTGCTTATGTTCTCCCTATGACTCAACAGCTCCGCTTCCTTCCTCTACTGCCACTACAATGACAGTGACCACCAACACTTGATAGCCACCATCGTTGCCTCCCAGTGATCCGCAACAATGATTTCTCCTCCCTACATAGCAGTATCTATCACTGCCTTCCAGCGTTGACACCAAGAAGTCGTCGACGCACACCCCCCCATTGATATGTTGTAGTGATCAACACTACCTTCCAACAGATCGTAATAACAAATTATTCCTATATATTGCTGCCCTCCACCCTAAGTAACAGCCACTGCAGCATCGATGACCTCAACCTTGTAGCATCACTACACCACTGCCCTTCTGACCACCAGCTTCATAGTAGTAAACACCAAGTAGGGTGGTGCTGATATCCTTAGCCCAATATCAGAAATAGGAATTGAACATTACTGATCTACAATTTTACGATGGCTACTGATGGGTCAATAGAAGTAAGATTTGAAGCTTTCGAAACCCGAATGGAAGAAAAATCGTAAGAACTCTTTAGCAAATTTAGAAGAAGTTTATTGGATAGCCCTAACAAATCTCAACATGGTAAAAGTTTCAACCTCAAAGGGAGCCAATCTAAAAAATATGATCAAGGGCAAGACATAGGATACCCACGTATGAGGGTAGAGTTCCCTAAATGGGAAGATGGAGATCCAACTAATTGGGTCTCACGTGTTGAAAA
The DNA here is from genome assembly GCA_021527575.1 of Ensete glaucum. Lineage (NCBI taxonomy): Eukaryota > Viridiplantae > Streptophyta > Magnoliopsida > Zingiberales > Musaceae > Ensete > Ensete glaucum. The sequence goes on from CM038557.1 coordinate 32,230,250, forward strand.
GTTCTTTCACTTCCATAGAACTCCAAAAGAATCCAAAGTGGAAGTAGCTTCAAATCAACTTGATGGTGATGCGATTCGGTGGTATGATTTGTAAGAGATCTATCATAGAGTTTCTTTATGGGGACAGTTCAATAGAGAGCTCCTAATTCACTTTGAACTATCGGAGTACGAGAAAGTTAATGAATAGCTCACCAAAATTTGTCAAACTTTCACAGTATAGGAATACAAGAGCATATTTGAGTGCCTGTCAAATTAAACCTGAGATTTGTTTGAGAAATAATTGGTGAGAACACTTATTGAGAGACTTAGTCCTAAGATTCGATGTGAAGTTAAAGCTCACCACCCTTACACTATGATGGCTGCCACATCATTCGCCTGTATGCATAAAGAAAAAATCAATATGGACACTCACTAAAATAGAAGCTTCAATAGACAGGTAATCAACAAGTCACCCACCCCATATATTCCCAGCCAAAACATGAACATCTAAAAGCTGACCTGAGAAGAACCCAAGAAAAATCAATAAAGGATTTGTGCTCATGTTATGATGAGAACCGATGCACACAAGGGAGACTTCTAACAATTGAGCCAATTAAGGAGGAATAAAAAACTGATAATGTAAAGGCCAATCATGAAAGCTGTGATAAACTTCTAATGATCGAGCTAATTAAGGAGAAATTAGAGACTAATGATATGGGATCTGATCATGAAGGTATAGATTCTGATAAAGATATTGGACCTATCACATATACAATGCATGCATTAGCCAGCTATTCTAACCTGCAAACCATGAAAATTGAAGGAGCTTTTAAACATTATCCTATTACTATTTTAATCAATATTGGTAGCACTAATAATTTTATGAACAGAAAGCTTATTGACTGATTGACCTATCACATTTAAGGCTATGACAAATTCGAAGCCAAGGTTGCTGATGAATGAATCCTAACTTGTGATAATAAGTGTTCAAAGATAAAGCTAATCATACAAGGTAAAAAACTACTTGTGGATTTCTTTTTGATACCTCTGGAAGACTTCGAAGTGGTGATCCCTAAAAGAAGATATGGAACTGCCACTAGCTATCAAATGGAGAAGATTCTTTAGAAGACCACAATGATTACTACACCAGAAGACCGGCCCATTGGTTACAACAAGTGAAGATCCTACTTAATTGATTAAAGGGTTGTGATGTGCGATAAATATTAAAGTGCTCCCAAAATTTGATGCTGCTCAGCCTTAAGGATAACTGATTTGAAGAGGACGAGTCCGATAGGACCCTAACAGGGTTGTGTCCTCATCTGTTGAGCCATGTTCTTTATTAAGTCATGTTGGTCGGTCCAATCAAGACAATTAGGAGTTCTAGTAGGAGTTGGAGTCTGTTTAATTAGGTGTCATAGTAGGAGTTGGAGTCTATTTGATTATGAGTCTGAGTAGGAATTGGAGTCTATTTGATTAAGAGTCCAACCAGGAGTTTATTTTAGGAGTCCAAGTTCAATTATAAGTTGGTTAAGAGTCTCTATAAATATGGTTGTACTATTTCTTTTTAGGCAGTCAATGAAGAAAATATATTTTAGCTAATAGGCCAAAACCCTAGGAGGATCAACCCGCTATAGAGATCAAGGAGGGCTGATCCCCTATAAGATCAAGGAGGCTCGATCCCCTCAAAGTGATCATTTATCCTCTTTTTCCCTCTTCCTCCTCGATAGAAACCAAAGGGTTCCTATCAATTGGTATCAGAGCCGCGATAGAAACTAAAGTGTTTCTATCAGTATAATATTAAATTTAAGTATAATAACATACCACATAAGAATAATGTTATGATCAATTGGCACTAAGAAGGAGGATGGATTAGTGCAAGAGTACATTAACATTTTAAACAAAAAACTTTTCGCTTGAAGTAAAATAAAAAATCTGAAGCTTTTCGTTTAAGTTAAGCAAATGAATCTTATAGAGAAGTGCTAAGCTTTTTGCTTTAAGACGACTCAAAAAGAATAAGTAAATTTGAATAAGGAGATAGGCAATGTCGTAAATGAAGTGCTTGATTTCGAAGCCTTGATTTCAAAACGTAAATAAAAAATCAAAAGCATCTATTTCTGTTTTGAAATCAATTAAGAACCCGACAATTGTAAGTAGTAAATCAAAGAAGTAATAACACTTATAATTATAGTGGTTCAACACTAATTGGCCTATATCTACTCCCAAGTCCTCCTCCTTGAGGCACACCGGCATCCACTATTGATCTCCATTGGGTGAAGATCAAATGCTTATAACACTTACAAGGGAGGCAAGATTACAACTCTTGGATCACTCCCTTACCCCTTCTCTTTTTCTTACAATTCACACATAATATTTTCTCATAATATAATCCCCAAAATTATTTTGTAGAATGTAAGAAAACTTGGGGTATTTACAGCCCCAAATGGCTTCACAAATTTAGAGCCAAAATTCAAACATACCTAAAATATTCGGGTACGGGCGGTTCACCCATCGACCTGGGTGGCTCAGTCGCCTAAAACCCTGGTACGGGTGGTTTACCTGTCAGCCCTAGGCAGTTCAACCATTATCAACCACCCGAAAACCTGGGCGGTGGCGGTTTACCCATCGCTTACTAGCGATTTACCCATCAGAATCTCTAGAAAAGTGGTTCACTCCACTTTTCAAATTTCGGCTTGAACCATTTGTTGACTAATCCTCTGGTCAACTAATTGAGATCAATCTGAGCTCAATCAAACCCCGATAGTGGACCCGATTATCTCTTTGAGTTGATTCAGATTCTTTCCAAATCATACTTATTTAGGACTCAATCTTAACCTATGACTTAAAGATTACAATCAAGACATGACCACCAAGCTTATGACCTTGCTCCCGTAATCCGACACCCTCCAGAATCTCCAACGGTGAGTCTTGCGATCTTCCTCTAGTGATCTCTTGGCATCTTCTTAGCAATCTTCCCAATACCTTCGGCGAAGTCTTAGTGAATGCACGATGAGCTCCCACCACATTATCCAAAACTTTGGCCTGATACCTAAGCTTGATCTTAGGTCTATGTCTGATCTATAACTCCTTCTCATGTCGTGGTTAAACCTGCATAATACTAACTATGACTTAATTAATTATAATCATTAATAGCCACAAGTTCACTTCAAGATATTCCCAACTACTGACAAGTCTTTTGGCTACTCTCGATAATCTTCCGATGAGTCTCGATTTTCTTCTATGAATCTCTTGCTGTCACGGGCTTAGATGATTTTGCCTAAGCCATGCGGCACCCATGCTTGTTCGTCTACAAAGGTCAGCCCTCCACGAGATCTGCTAGAGTCCCTTAGACTTACAAAAGAGAAAATGGGCTAGAAGAAGCAATTCCCACGGGATCCACAAGGAACTGCTCAAGCAAACACTTTATAAAGCCAAATATAAATTACACCCATGGACATTACAAACTCAGAGAGGTTGCACACAAAGAATAATGGTCCATTACAGACTAAAGTCCCCACAAGTACTTATAAGACACACTTGTATTTACAAGCCAAACTTGGCCATAAAGCAAATCAAACTAGGACTGCTAAGCCTACTACAAGCCTGCTTCTTGCTATACAAGATATGTACCTAAACTGAAGGACACGAACAAACACGAGTATTTCATCGAACACCTTGTTTACATTATTGTCCGTGATATTCTCCCCCACTTATTCCTTCGACGTCCTCATCAAAGCCATTGTAGATGCTGCATCTCCTTATATTATGCTGAATCTTCAATCTTCTGCTTTGGCTGCAACATGCTCCTTTAGCTCTCAACCACTCTCTGCTACTGTTGTTGAGTAGTCGAACTCTAATCTATCATGCTGCTTGAACTCACCAATGACTGAATCTGGGGTGGAGTTGGCTGAGTTATGCTGATCCTTGTTGGTTCTCGTGGATCCCTCTGATGAAGGAAAAGACCTACCTTATTATGTGCCAGTATCGTAGTATACATATTACTTGAACTATGTGGATGCTTGTTGGAGCTTTAACGAGCATCGCCTCACAGACTTTGAAGTTTTTAGGTTCCTTCCTACACAATGTTTACCCATTAAACCTTCTTCCACTGTTAGTTGTCACTTCCAAGTATGTTCGCATCACCCCCGCTTTCGATTAGTCAATTGGGAAATGAAGTGAAAAAATCTACTCTCAATAGTACTGATCACCAATGGTGAGGATTCGACAACTATTGTATTCTATAAGCTTTCTTTGAATGATCACTAAACTTATGCAGAGCTCCTCTGCTGGATATATAAGAGAACTGGGATACTTGACTTCACCCATTCTCTTCGTAGTTGAGAAGGTAAGGTTACTTGGTTTCGCTCACCTCCTCGAGTTAAGAGAATTGGGGTACTCGGTTTCGCTTATTCTCTCGAGTTGAGAAGGCAAAGGTTACTCGATTTCATCTGCCTCCTCGAGTTTGTACTTCATGCATTAAGGTAGTTACTAACATTTGCTCGCTCTTTGCTCACACTTCTGAAGCACTTGAAGTGTTTGCACTCCTTGCGTTGAGTTAGCTACTGTGATTCACCTTCTCACTGCCATTGAACTTCTAGAATGCAAGAAGTTTTACTTGAAAAGAGCAAAAAGTTTACTCCAACTTAGAGTACCCCAACTTGGAGTAAGTCTTTGATAAATCTGGTCACCTTTGGGATTGTACCATCTTCTCCCTCACCTTTGTCGCCTACTCATCTGAGTAAAAAGGTATAGTACCGTGTACTATCTACTTCATTCCTTGGTCGAGCACTCCTGCATCAACCCGAAGTCCCTTAATTTTGGCTATCTTGATGAGAAGCCCATCGACATCAGTCTTATAAAGTTTCTTAGCCTCTGTCCTTCTGCTTTATCTTGGTACTTGGAGTTTGCCTTTGCATTCTCTACCTCCTTGGCCCCTTTTATGACCAATGCTCTCCCTCCATGAGAGCAAGGGATCAATGACTCCACGGAAGTTCCGCCTCTGTGGTACCATGGTGCTGCCAAGCCCGTAGCACTACTATCCGTTATCTTGCATCTTCATCCCTTCCTTCGTAATTGGTAGATCTGCCTCTGTGGCACTATAGTGCTCCTACGAGTCCACCTTTCTAACTGACGCATTGCTTTTGGGTAGCTGAGCCCCACTGGACTCATCGTCGCCTCCTCACCCCTTTCGACCACCTGCTTCGACACCACTGTCCTCCTAGCAGTTCTCCTTGTCGATGAAAGGATAGATTGCAACTCTCATGCATGGCCTCTGCCATCTTGTTGCAGGGCTCGCGTTGATTCTATTCTCCTTAGCTTCCTTAGTAGCAACGTTCGTTTACTCGGCTTTGTCCTCTGACTTGCCGAGCTCCCTTAAGCGAATGTGAGCACTGAAGCAGTCTAACTCTCCAGCCGCTCTGATTATACTTTTGTATAATCAAGTCCCCTCCATAGGACTCACTGGTACTTGCAATCTGACTACTCCCTCGGTGGTATACAGCCCTCATATGTTGATGACTAAGGCTTTCATCTGATGCAAGCTTCGATGCACACACACACGGAAGACTCGCCTCTGCGGTACTGTGGCATTCACTCCTTGAATCCACAGCCCTTCTTGCCATTGCATTGTTCATCGAAGTGGAGCTCTCAGTAGCTCCTGATCATCCACATGATCATGTCCCCCTCCATGGGTCTCACTAGTACTTGCACTTGGACTTCTTTCTCGGTGGTATACAGCCCCCATATGCTGATGACTAAGGCTTTCATCCAATGCAAGCCTTGATGCATACACGAAGACCCACCTCTGCGGTACTACGGTATTCACTCCTTGAATCCATATCTCTTTTTCTTGTTGTGTCGTACACTAAAGTTGAGCTCTTAGTAACTCCTGATCATACCTCTACATAATCTTGTCCCTCACGAGACAAGATTGTCAGTATTGCAATGCCATGAACTATTCCACCACGATTCGCTGCACCATGTCACCTCCTGGTGACATCTCCATTGCATACAGATTCTCGTATGATGAACTCGGACTATGATTTCTCCACGTGTGGCCTCTGCCAACACATCGTAGGGCCTCCACCATCTCTGATTTTTAGTTTGCTCCCTTAGCAATTCACCTTCGTCCACCTACTCTTGGGTCACACATAGACGAAGCATAGCTCTAGGACAGTTCGTCGCCTAGTAGCTCCTGAAGTCCCCTGACTTTACTAGAGTTGGTGCACTATTGTCTGGATCTTGGGCCTCTATCCCCTACTAGCACAATCTTGTTATGCACCACTTGTTCTTGGCAACTCGAATGGCAACACTGTGGCATATTCTTCAGGAGTACCTACCTCTACGTCCTCTTGCCCCATGCTAAGGTCTCCTGATCCCAACTTTGCCTCCGCAAGTTAAATCACCTTAGTTACTCTATCAAATGCATCTCTGAGGTAGCTTACATGTGCCTCGAAACTCCCTTCATTTTTGGCACCATGCAAAACAAGTCTGTTCCATTAGAATGAAGAACCCATGGAACGATATGATCCCACTCTTGCCTCTATAAGAGTTCATGCCCTTGACCTCTGTCCAAGGAAAGCTCCTTGCCTCTACTCCATGTTCCATCATAATGTCGACTCCCTTCATGTGGCTTGGTATACTTCACCAAGTTCCACCCAAGTCACTCCGCTCCTCGATTTGCATTGAGTTGATAGTGGCCCTCGCGTCCACCATTCCACAGGTCAGCCCTCTATTGAGTTCGATTTCTGTATCGGCTCTAAGTGTGCCTTCATATGATGTTACCTTAGATTACTCCCCCACTTGATCTCGAAATGCATCCACCAATACATTACCTTATTCGAGATCATGTGATGACTCCTCGTTACTCACTAAGTCTGTTGAGCTTTGTGGAGATATAGCCTTGAGGAACTCTTCCTCAATATGTGCAGTCTGCTGCACATGATTCTCCCACTAGAGAACTAGGACTTATCCCTCCTGGATATCTGTCCTGCTGGAGTAATTTTTCTCTTTACATACTTCCCATTGGAAGTTTCAGAGACCACCATCCCTTTTGGACTACTTCGCCTTGCTGAACAACTTATGCCTTGTTCTGCCCTCGCAAATGCACTTGCTAGATTGCGACCCTTCTTCAATACAGTCTCCATTGTACCCTTCAAGGTCTAGCAATGTGTTGAACTTGTTGCACATTTCAGCCACCTACAAACATATCCTTTCTATATCGAAGAGAAAGTTTTGATGCTCCATGGCGCCGAGTTTTGATCGCAGCTTGGGATGGCCACGAACACTCCGTTGTCCATGTATAAGCCCTTGCATGAGTTCTGAATCCTTCGAGTTAGCAATTCCCCTCACCTCTGTGAGCTTTGCACAACACTGTCGGTCGTTACACGACACCTCCCACCTTGTACGGTCTCATCTTTCACCAAGCGCCCTACTTTGCCTTGAGCACCGTTAAGTTTTGGTTGCCAGCATCGAGCCATAGCTCGAACTCAACCATCCCAATCTTTGTGTGCTACACATTCTTCTTCGCTTGCTTATCCTCGTGGTGCCTCTCACACAAACGAGTTAGCCATTCCTTTGAATGTCAAACCTGGATGCTCGCTCCTTTGAGCAACTCTTTTCCCTATATCTCAATGTCTGTTTCCCCCAAATGGTTACGCATGCTGGCTGTCCTCCACATAGCCCACCTAGGTCCCCCATATTTGTATGGCAAGTATTTATGCATGTGCTTGTCTTGCTCTGATACCATACTGTCACGGGCTTAGCTGATTTTGCCTAAGCCATGCGGCACCCATGCGCGTCCATCTGCAAAGATCAGCCCTCACCGAGATCTCCTAGGGTCCCTTGAACTTATAAAAGAGAAAACGAGCCAGAAGAAGCAATTCCCACAGGATCCATAAGCAAATACTCAAGCAAACACTTTATAAAGTAAATATAAATTACACCCATGGACATTACAAACTCAGAGAGGTTGCACACAAAGGATAATGGTCCATTATAGACTGAAGTCCCCACAAGTACTTATAAGACACACTTGTATTTACAAGCCAAACTTGGCCATAAAGCAAATTAAACTAGGGTTGCTACTCCTACTGCAAGCCCGCTTCTTGTTGTACAAGATATGTACCTAAATCGAAGGACATAGACAAACACGAGCATTTCATCGAACATCTTATTTACATTGTTGTCCGTGACATTGCACCATCTTGGCAAGCTCCCAATATCCTCGGAGAGCTTCCGATGCACTCTTGGAGAGTTCCCAACTGCATCATCTGAATCCTAACCCAATGCATGGACTTGACTTTGGTCAAACCTCTGATTGTCATATTTTCTCTATTGTAGTTAATACTACATCAATCAACTTCTAACAACTCATGTTAGATCAATAACCCATCAATTGATTTCCTTATTAAAATTCGAGATTTAACAATCTCCCCCTTTTTGATGATTATAATTAATTGATGATAGAAGTTAATTCTAACTCCTCTGAAATCCATGCCACTTAAATTTAAGAGAATAACACACTCTTAAATTCAAGTAATCAACATTCGATATAAATTTCAACATAAATTTACATCATATCATTGAATGAGTTTCAAAGGATGTCCAAGATTAGTATTATGTGTCATCAATATATATCATATGTCATCAATGTATATCATCAATATCATGTATCATCAATATATATTTCTCCTCCTTTGTCATCAACAAAAAAGTGAAATATAGGACTAAGAATTTTTAAGGCACATAAGTTTTCAAAAATCAATATGCATTACCATCATACATTATTTCTCATCATCATATCTTCTCCCCCTTTGTTATCAATAAAAAGGAGAAGTACAATTAGCAAGTTTTTGATATACGAAAGTTTAGCAATTTAATAAATTTATCATCACTTTACAACATGCAAGTTAGTGAGTTCTTTCTTCTCTTTTGAGAAGTGTAAGCTAGTAAATTTTTGCTTCCTTTGTAATGTTCAAGCTAGCAATTTTACATCATGTAAGCTAACAAGTTTTACTCCCCCTTTGTCATTGTCAAAAAGAAGGGATGGTTACAATAGTGCAAAACTTTTCCCATTATATCATTTTTTAAATCATCACATGAAATATATCAAGAAAAATTAACATGGTGATGAGATATACAATTCATGAAGACAAATTTTGAATATGAAGAAAAATCATTGGAGAATAAAATATTTTAATTCATATATATATAATCTCAAGTTGTCAAGATCATGATGTATATAAAAATCTCCTTTTAAATATTACGAGAACACATAATAAGATATTTTGATTCATAAAAGATTTCAAGTTATAATTCTAAGGAATCAAAATCATGATATAGATAAAGAATTTATTTAATTTTAAAATCATCAAAATCAATTTTAAGATATTCAAAATTAAATTAATAGACTTATCATTCTCTTGAAATGCTAATTATTTCATTTCTCCCCTTTGTGTGAACAAGAAGGTAGAATCAAGGTAGAAAAGTGAAAAAAAATCATATCACAAAAATACTTAATTTTATAGATGTAAATTTTATATATGTGAATTTCAAAATCTAAGAAAAAAATCAAGAGCATACAATTTAGTTCATCTTATGCAAATTTAAAACAAGGTAGCAAATCAGGCAAATTATATCTCATGTAAATTTTGATAATAATCATCAAGAATTTAAAAGAAAATATGATAGCAGATTAAACTCAAATTGTGAATCCAATGTTTTGTATACATTTAGAAAGTTCTTATTTCTTCTAAGCACTTGTTCCTCATTCAATATTATTATATCCAATTTCCTTCTAATCATATTAGTAATTTTATTTTTTTCTTTTTAATCATTGTCACGAAATATGATGGTATAATTTCTTTACATCCATGTTGAAATTACTTCCAAAAGTATAAGAGGTATCATGTCATTAAAAATAAAAATTCAAATCCAAAAGACATGATTGAATAAATTTGCCCCACCTTTTGTTTATGAATATAAGTAATCAAGATATCTTAGGTATTTCCAAGTAAAATTATCAAATCATGCATATTTTATTTAATTTTCAACTTATCACATTCATGAGTTATACAATAAATCATGTCAAGAATGATATTAATATCAAAAGACACTTATAAATACCAAAAGATATAATTTAATTTAATAAATATCCTCTTAGATAATAAAAATTTTTAGGAGATCAATTTTGTAAGCAAAATCTTAATTCAAAAAAATTGTCAAGTTACACGTATAATTTTACAAAATGAGATATGAAAATATAGGATCTCAATTTATTTATGTGATTTCAAATCATCAAGATCATTGTTTATATTCATGTTGTAGTTTCAAATATATAAACTTATGATTCATTTACTTATTCAAACGAACTTGATTTATGTAAAGATTTCAAGTTGTAATTTTTGAACTTGTCAAGATCATGATAAAATCATCATAAATATCAATAACGTTAGATAGATTCATCAATCTCTTTTCTAAAAAATTATAAGTTAAAATAATTTTTAAGAAAAATATATTCTCTTTTTATTTCATACAAGCATACGTTTGTATTTTAAGTCAAATAAAAACATATATTTTTATTTAAAACCGAAAAAGAGCTTTCATTATAGCAAAGATCAATCAGCCATAAGTCACAAAGATCATCATGCATAATTTTGAAATATAAACTCATTAAGTATGGTCACAATCCATCATTAATTCATCAAGCATGGTTTCATAAACATCTTCAATCAAAATTCAACCCATCTCAATTTTAATTTTTAAAAGAGTCCAACTCTTTACACATAGTGCAAGGAGTTGACAAACTCATTTCCAAATTTTTATTTATTTTATATTCAAATTCAAAAGTAATCTATCATTTATCAACATATAGTCATATAACTATTCAACTATTTCAATCAATCATTCAATAACCATAGCATTTAAGTCATTCAATAATAATCTTTCCAAATATTTAAGCCAATAATTTTGATCTTAAATCGAAAATCTCATTTTTGTAAGTTTCAATAAATATATTTTTGAAAAACTAAGGTTCTTTGATTGTAGGTCATTTTCATACTTGTATGCTCTAGCTATGCATCATCAATATTAATTATATAATAATGAATCATCAAAAGATTCATTGTCAATAATTTTAATTTTAATAATTTTCTTATTATTACTTAGGCTAGTGAGCATTGAAAGAATATTAGATCTCAGGTCATGTGCCTTAAGCATTTAATTTCAAAACATAACTTAGTGCTCCTAACCTTGTTAAGAGATAATTTTATATTATGAGAAGTTTTGATTTAGGTACCCATCTGAGTTTGGATCCTTCATGATATATTCTTCCCATTTTTTCTAATGGCTTAAGATTGTTTATGGTTCCTTTAGGAACCTAAATTAATTTGTGAGGACTATAATTTTTAAATAGACATTTGTAAGCCATATGTCCTAATCTTCCATAAAAATTATATTTAATTTTTGATGGTAGATTTAAGATTGGTCCTTTAACAAAAGTAGTTGGCTTTTGTTGGGTATTGCCCACAAAACCTATTCCATTTCTTCTATTAATATGACCCTTATTAGCAAGAATCATATTAAGGGATTTATTCCCTATTTCAAATTTCTTTAAGGTTTGTTTTAACATAATATTTTCTTCTTTAATGTTGTCTATCATTTCACATTTAGAACTAGGATTATGTGATGCTAATAACTCATGCATTTCATCAACTTTACCAACTAACAAACCATGTTCACTTTTAAGTAATTTAAAAGATTTGCTAAATTTTCTAAACTTATCAAATAAATCATGGAACATGTTTAATAATTCTAAAAAAGAAATACTTAATGAATCACTAACCTCAACGTCGATAGCCATAAGAGTGAGATTTTTCACTTGTTGGTTGTGCATTTTATTTGTGGAGCTCTTCGGCTTATAGTGGTCATAGTAAGAGACTTTGTCCATATTTAGATCAATTTTAAGGTTCATGTTCATTAATTTATCAGGTTCATTTGTCAAGGGTTCAAATTCCTCATCACTCGAGGAGTTATATGTTCTCAGTTCAAGTTCCTTCATGTTCCTCGAAAGGTACTCTTCAAATTTATTTTTAAAAATATTTTCATTTAATAATTCATTTAGATTAAGTGTGCTTTCATGTGTTATTTCTAATGTATGCCAAATCAAAACAAGAAACTCGATCAAATTCATTTTTATCAAGTGCATAATGTAAGGTATTCATAGCCTTTGCATTCAACAAAAATATTTTATTTTTTATAATCATTCTAATCATTTGTTGGATTGAATGACTTCTAAAAACCTTCTCTAATAATATACCATAAATAAAGATCTATTGAAATAAAAAAAGATACGTATTCGTATTTTCTAAGATGTGCAGTCTGTCTCATTAAATAAAGTAAGACTTGTGATGCATTGACCCTCGTTAATGCCGAAAAGAGTCATTTCTCTTAATGTTTTCAACAAAAATCTTTTTGCTTGAAGCAAGATAGAAAATCTGAAACATTTCGTTTAAGTTAAGTAAGTGAATCTTATAGAGAAGTGCTAAGTTTCTTGCTTAAATATGACTAAAAAAATAAGTAAATTCCAATAAGAAAATAGGTAATGTTATAAGTGAAGTGCTTGATTTCGAAGCCTTGATTTCAAAATGTAATAAAAAATTAAAAGCGTCTATTTATGTTTTGAAATTAATTAAGAATCTGACAATTATTAGTAAATCAAAGAAGTAAGAACACTTACAATTATAGTGGTTCGCCACTAACCTACCCATGTCCACTTCTGAGTTCTCCTCTTTGAGACACATCGGCATCTACTATTGATATCCTTTGGGTGAAAATCAAACCCTAACAACACTTATAAAGGAGATAAGATTACAACTCTTGGATCACTCTCTTACCCCGTTTCTTTTTATTATAATTCACATAAAATATTTTCTTAGAATATAATCCTCAAAATTGTTATGTAGAATGCAAGAAAACTTGGGATATTTATAGCCCTAAATGACTTCAAAATTTTAGAGCCAAAATTCAAACATACCCGAAAAATTTGAGTATGGGTGGTTCACCCGCTAACCTGGGTGACTCAACTGCCCGAAACCCTGGGTATGAGCGGTTTACTCGCCAGCCCTAGGCGGTTCAACCATCGTCAGCTGCCCGAAAACCTGGGTGGTGGCGGTTTACCCTTCGCTTATTAGCTCTTTACCCGTCAGAATCTTCGAAAAATGATTCCCTCCACTTTTTGAATTCTGACTTGAACCATTAGTTGACCAATCCTCTGGTCAACTAACTGAGCTCAACTTGAGCTCGATCAAACCCCAACTATGGACCCGATTACCCTTTTGAGTTGATTTGGATTACTTCTAAATCACACTTATTTCAGACTCAAGATTAATCTACGACTTAAAGATTACAATCAAGAGATGACCATCAAGCTTATGACCTTACTCCTGCAATTCAGCAACCACTGAAATCTCTAACAGTGAGTATCATGATCTTCCTCTCGCGATCTCTTGGCATGTTCCTAGTGATCCTCCCGATACCTTTGGTGAAGTCCTAGCGAACGCCCGATGAGCTCACACTGCATCGTCCAAAACTTTGGCCCGATGCCTAAGCTTGATCCTGGGTCCATATCTGATCTATAACTCCTTCTCTCATCGTGGTTAAACCTATACGATGGTAACTATGACTTAATTAATTATAATCATTAATAGCCACAAGTCCACTTCAAGACCTTCCCAACTCCCGGCAAGTCTTTCGGCTACCCTCAACAATCTTCCGATGAGTCTTGGTCTTCTTCTAGCGAACTCCCTTGTGCCATCTTAGCAAGCTCTTGATACCCTTGGCGAGCTCCCGATGCACTCTTGGCAAGTTTCCAACCGTATCGTCCGAACCCCGGCCTGATACATGGACTTGACTTTGGCCAAATCTCTGATTGTCATATTCTCTATGTCATAGTTAATCCTGCATCAATCAACTTCTAACAACCCATGTTAGATCAATAACCCATCAATTGATTTCATACTCAAAATCTGAGATTCAACAAATAAATCTATAATTGCCTCAAGGAGTAATAATGTTTATGCTATTGATCTTGAAGATTTTCATGACGAAACTTATTTTTTGATTTTAAATGATGATGCATAGCTTTGACATAGGGAATTAAGATATGCAGATATAAAATTAATCTCACAAATTGGAACTAAAGAAGTTTAGTTATTTTCTATCCATATTATTTTTAATGGATTTTCTAAAGGAAAGAAAAATAATTTTGACGATGATTTTGAATTTGACTAGATGTTTTTTTAATAAAAGAATCATGATCTATCGCTTGACTTCTTGATATTCCTAACTTAAGAACTATCTCATATGAATCATAATATTTTACTAATTATTCTCTTATAACTTCCTTTTACTATTTATTAAGAATAAGATTTATTCAAACAAATTGTGATATTGATATTTAACTTGAGATTTATTTTTTATGAATCAAGATCTATTTTCTCCTTATTTCTTTTTGTTATTTACTAAAGACGAGATTTATCCAATGAATCATTATCTTGACTTCTTGATATTTAATTTGAGATTTATTTTATATGAATCAAGATATGTTTTCTCTTATAATTTTTTCTACCATTTACTAAAGAGAAAATTTATCCATTGAATTATGATTTTGACTTCTCGATGTTTATAACTTGATATTTATCTTATATGAATAATGATCTTTTACTATAATTTTATTTTCTTTTACTAAAGAGGAGATTCATCTCTTTCAATCATTATATTAATTTTAAAATATAAATGATGTGAGATTTATGTCATATGACTTCTTTGTATAAAAATATCTCCTTCATTGGTACATTGATATAAACGAAGATGTTGCATCATGATAAAATGATATCATTCTTTTCCTTTTGATAATAACAAATGAGGAGAGAAAAGTAGTGGCTTACTCATTTCTTTTTTCTCCTTTTGTTGATGACAACGGGAGAGAAGTAATGATAATTTTTTGATGTTGTAGCAACCATATGCATGTTGTATTTGATGATAATAACTTATAATATTTGAGATGTATCGATATAATGTAAAATTATACATATGATTTTTGCAAAAGTTGCTATAATTAAAGTTGTCTTTAACTTGAATTCAAAGAGTTAAAAGGTTATTATGTTCCTTTAAATCAGAAATCATTATGGCATATAGACAGAGGGAGTTTAGTTAAGACTCCATTAATTGGTTGTCATCATAAAACAGGAGGAGATTATTGAATCTCGAATTTTAATGATGAAATCAATTTATGAATTTATGAACTAATATATTTTCAAGACAAGTGATGCATGAAAGACCTCAAACCATCATATGCAAATTATCGAAGTAAGAGAATAAGACGTTGGGCTAGTGGAGTATCATATCAGAGATTAGATGTTAAGCCGAACGATTGGTCGATGTGCTGAAGGATGGACTTAGTGCCATGAGTTTGGGCATCAAGCAGGAAGGATCGGGTATTTATACCAAAAGATCGGATGTTGTGAGCAGTTGATCTTCACCCATTGGAAAGAAGATCTGTAGTAAAAGTCAATGGTCTTGAGAGAAGAGGAATCGAGAGTGGACGTAGGTCAGGATGACCGAACCACTATAAATTAATTTGCATATCCTTCTTGCTTTTACTTGTCATTCGCTTACTGATTTATTTTACTCACTACTTTACTTACACTTTTAAGTTAATGATCTTTTTTTGATAAGTACTAATTCAACCCCGCCCCCTCCTCTTAGTGCCATTATGATCCTAACAAAAGTATTATAGATTTGTTTTTATTTGATATTTTTATAATATAGGTAATAGATTCAAATTTAACATTATATCCTTTATCACAAAGTTGACTAATGCTTATTAGGTTATGTTTTAAACTATCTACCAAAAAAACATCTTTAATCAAAAGATTAGATTTGTTACCAATATTTTTAATATCAATTATTTTTTATTTATTTTTGTCTTTGAATGAGATATATTCTCCATCTCAGCTAGTGAGCTTTGAGAAGTGTATTGGATCTCCAGTCATGTGCCTTAAGCATCCACTATCAGTATGTCATCTTTTGCTTCTAGCTCTTGTATGGAGACATACCTATAAGAAAGGGCTTACTTTAGGTACCTAATTAATTTTGTGTCCTTCATGGTTAGATCTTCTCTTCTTAACTTTTGGAATCAAGTCATTTATTGTTTCTTTATGATTCCAAACTAATTTATGAGAACTATATTTGCTAAGAGAGTATGTATAAGCATAGTGATCAAATCTTCCATAGAAATTACATTTAATTTTAGGAGGAATATGTAGTGTACATCCTTTTATAAATTTTTTTGGCTTTTGATGTGTGTTGCAGTGACTTGTTTTTAATTGTAAATTTTTCTAAGGTTGTTGTAGGAGCATATTTTCTTTTTTAAGTGATTCTAACTCTTCACATTTAGTGCAAGATATTGACATACAATTGTTATACTTATTTTTTAATTCATCAAATTTATTAGAGAGATATATAATCCTTTTTTAGTAATTTAAATTTATTACCAACTTTTTTATGTTCATCATACTAATCATGAAATGCATCAAGTAATTTATCACAAGATAAAAATATTTCAAGAGAGTCAACTACCTCATCGTTGAAAGCCATCAAAGCATAGTTGACTACTTTGTCTTCATTCATTTGCTCTTTGTCTTCTAATGCACTATTCATCTCATGTTGCCTTGAATGCTTTCTTCTTCTTTTGGGTTGGTAACTTCTTCTTCATTTATGAAGAATTATTTTTTAAGTGTCCTAGTTTTTTACATTCATAACATATTATTATATCCTTTTATATTTAATTTTATTCTTATATTTTTGTCTTACATAATTAGTTTTGTTCATTTTCATGAACTTTTTAAGTTTTCTTGTAAAGAGTGCAATGTCATCATCATCATTACTTAAGCTTCCGCTTGAGTAGTCTACTTTGGTTCTAAGTGCAATATGCTTTCTGATCTTTGAAAGGTTTTTCTCTTGTTCATCATGTGCTTTGCTGTTCATTTTATAGGTCACTAAAGATCCTATGAGTTCCTCAAGAGGAAAGTTGTTCAAGTCCTTTGTTTCTTAGATAGTGATTACTTTTGGATCCTAACTTTTAGGAAGATATGTTAAAATCTTATTTACTAATTTAAGATTAGTATAATATTTATCAAAAGCTTTTAAACTATTAATAATATCCATAAAATGGGTGTACATATCACCAATGGTTTTACTTGGCTTTATTTTAAATAATTCATAACTATGTAGAGATTAATTTTAAATACTTTAACTCTACTTGTGCCTTTATGAGTAACTTAAAGCATGTGCCAAATATCATGTCTAGTGTCACAAGTAAAGAAACACAATTAAACTCATTTTTATGTAAAGCATAAAATAAAACATTCATAACTTTAGCACTTAAGGAAAATATATATTTTTTCAAAAATATTCCATTCATTCATTGGTTTAGAATATATTTAAAAACAAACTTTGACAACATTCTATATAGACTAAATCCATATAAAGCAAAAAAAATCTACATTTATATTTTTCACTACGTGTAGTTCGTCCCATTGAATATAAGAGGATGAGTGATGGAGTGACCCTTTTGGTTATCTAAAAGAGCCATTAGATCTCTCTTATGTATTAATCTAATTGAGAGAATCAGGCTCTGATACTAATTGTCAGGATCGTAATAGCAATAAGACGGGCAGGGGGGGGGGGGTTGGTTTGGGGTTTTGGGTGGGTGATTTCGAGTCAGGGGTGAATTGGTGCTATAACAAATTTAATTGATTTTAAAAATTTGATCAATAAATCCATATCAAAAATATGATTAGCAAAAGAGTGAGTAATGATTGTGTGTAAGTAAATCTTTATATAACAATAAATCAACGCAAGAGAAAGAATGCAAACCAATTTATAATGGTTAGGTCATCCCGACCTACATCCACTCTTAATTCCTCTTCCCTTGAGGCTGTTAGGATCAAGAATGGCACTAAGAGGAGGGGTGAATTAGTGTAGTGGATAAAAATATTAATTTTAATCAATTTTAGAAAACTTCATTATATGAAAAATTGTATCAAAAAGATGTTAACTTGAAAGCATATGAGAGCGTAGTGAGAGTAAGTAGGTAAGGCAGTTTGCTATGAAAGTAAATTACTCAACCTAAAGCAAAATAGAAATGCAAACCGATTTATAGTGGTTCAGTTGTAGTGACCTACATCCACTCCTGATTTTTCTTTACTTGAGGCAACCGACTTTCACTACTAATCGTCCTTCAATGGGCGAAGATTAACTACCCTTACAACTCGATTCTCATTTTGATAGGTTCAGGAGAGAACCTTTACAACCCAACCACTCCTCTCTTAAACAAGACTAACACTTATAGCTTAAGAGGAGTTCTCACAAGATTACAATAGCATTTTTATTTCTTTTTTCTTGCTCTTAATTGTTGTATAAAATATAAAAAAACTTAGGATATTTATAGGCCCTATTGGCTTTAAAATTTGGAGCCAAAATTCAAACGTATTTAGAAAATCTGAGTACGAGCGGTGCAATCGCTGGCGCCACTGCCAAAAGCACCCTAAAAATAGGGTATGGGCAATACAATCACTGACTTGGGCAGTATAATCGTTGGCAACCACCCAAAAACTTGGGCGACTATGGTACAACCACCTCTTATTGGCAATATAACCGCCTCTCACTAGCGGTACAACCATCGGAAAACCCAGAAAAGTGATTTCCTTCACTTTTCTAATTTTGACTTTTTTTCATTGACCACTTCCCTGATCAATTAATTGAGCTTGACCTAAGCTCAATCCAACCCCATATGGAATTCATTGCCTCATTGAGTTGATTTGGATTCGTTCCAAATCACACTCAATTCTAACTCAAACTTAACTTATGACTTAATGATTACAACTATACATGACCACCAAGCTTAATTAACAACCTTACTCCTGCAATCCGGCAATCTACGATATTCCCTATGGTGAGTCTCCTCACGGTCTTCCTTTAGTGATCTCCTAGTGTGTTCCTAGCAATCTTCCCGATACCTTTGGCGAAGTCATAGCGAACTCCTGACAAACCCCCACTGCATCATCCAAACCTTTGCTCAATGCCTAAGCTTGATTTTGGGTCCATGTTTAGTTATAACTCATTTTTTCCATCATAGTTAAACCTTAACGATGCTAACTAAGACTTAGTTACTTACAATCAATATGGCCAATAAATCTAATCAAGAACTTTTCAACTCTTGGCAAGCATTTTGGTTACTCTGACAATCTTCCTATGAGTCTCGATCTTCTTCCGACAAACTCTCTTGGACCATCCTGACAAACTCCTAATACCCTCGGCGAGCTCTCGACATACTTCAAGTAAGTTTCCAACTGCATCATCCTCACTCCAGCCCGATGCTAGGACTTGACTTTGGCCAAACCTTTGATTGTAATTTTTTTTTTGTCATAGTTAATCCTGCATCAATTAACTCTAACAACTTTGTTAGATCAATAACTCATCAATTGATTTCATTATCAAAATCTGAGATTCAATAGAGGCCACTAGCTTTCACTACTAATCTTCTTTCTAACAAGCGAAGATCAACTACCTTTATTACAACTCTTATCCTTTTAATAGGCTTAGGAGAGAACCTCCACACTCACTCTTTGATAGGAGACCTCACACCTTTTATATCTGAGAATTACTTTTAAACTCAAGGAGGAGGAAGAGACTCAACTAATGCTCAAAGAGAGTTATAACCCTTACAAACTTTACTATTTGTTTCTTGTTCCACTCCAAGCCTTAGTGGAGGGAGGTATTTATAACTCTAATTGGCTTCAAAATAGAGCGAAAAATTTAAATCATTAAAAATCTTAGGATTTGGATGATCCTACAGTTGTAACTTTTGACAACATAATTTTAGACATTTGGATAGTACTATCGCCATAAAATTTAAATTCTAGACAGTACTACTACCCCCCAAGTGGCACCATCACCTACACAGGCGGTACCATCGTCAGCTGTTGACAAGCACAAAATAGTAGCTATCAGCTATCTAGGTATCATTGTCTGGGCTTGATAGTACCACCACTAGGGCCTACTCAAGGCCACTGGTTTGGTCTCCAAATGGGTCTAATTCAGTCCTGGTTTAAGTCTATTAGTTTTCTTGATAAGTTGGCATGATTTTGCCCTAATACCAACATATTTTGACCCCAAAAGTTTTTTTTTTTTTAGCGCTGCTGTGGTTGGTTTTGGGTGGTGGTGAAAACAAAAACAAAAAAATTCTTTCCAAATATGTTTCTTCTAAAAATTTTTATTTGCAACTAGGCTGAAACTATATATTAAATTATTCCACCCAATTAAAAAATTTGATACTCAAGGATAACTGGAGAAATCTTTGAGCTTCCAAGTGACTTCTCTTTCATTATCAATCTTCCTCCGTATTTTAACATAAGGCACATCACATCATTTTAAAATCATCTTCTTTCTGTCCGTAATTCTAATTCGTTGTTCCGTATATGATAAGTCTAATACCAGTTCAATTATATTGTCTGGATCTTGAATAAATTTTCTCTACATAGCAACATGAAATATATTATGGACTCAAGTCAAAATAGGTGGTAAAACAAGTTTATAAGTCATATTCCTAATTCTCTCCAAGATCTCAGGTCTAATAAATTTAAGACTTAAATTATCATGCATTCCAAATCTTTGCAACACTTTTGCTGGAAATTTTTTTAGGAAAACATGATCTCCAAATTAAAATTCTAAATCACATCTTCTTGATAGAGGATTATAACAAAAGATCATAATAGAGGCACATATGGAATAATACCTCTATTTTCTTATATCCTCGATCAAATTATGATATGAGGATTTAAGGATCAATCATAAATTTGAGTAGTTGATCCAATTACGGGATTTAAGTGTATGATTTAGAAAAATCTCTCCTTATAAAATACTCATATCCTCTATGAATAAAATCAATCTCTTTCATAATATATTTCTCAATTCAACATAGCATCACAGCTCCTTTTACCTCGAGCAAGAATTACTCTTTCTTACTACCCAACGATAATAATCTACTATTGATCTACTGGTGATAGCACCTACTGATTTGTCGCTAGTTGATGGACTTTATGCCACCCCAGTAACTATGGTACCTCTCCTTCATAGTCGTTCCCTACAATGTAGAACTCTAACCAATGTTGATTTTATCTTCTACTAGACAGTATTCACCAATCCACAATGATCCTCTTTTCTCCTCCTCTACTAATATGCTGTCAGTCGATGAACTTCTAGCCACCATAGTCACCTATTGTAGACTTCTCCTGTTTCAGCTTGTTGCCTCTTCTTTGTCGACTATCACTCTCTTCCAAACCATGATTGATTCGTACCGAGTGCCCGCTCCACCTCTCAATAAAGTGCTTCCCTTCTTCCTTCGGTGGTTGCTCTCTACCACCATCGATCTTCATCACCGACATACTTCAAGTGAAGCGAGCACCCACCTCTTATCCCTTGATCTGCCTTGTTGTAGCTGCCAGCCTCCTCCTCCCTACATCGACATCTTCAGTGATGCTACAACTCTATCCACTACCACTCTTTGCCCTGAGCTCTCCCTTTTCTTCCTCAATAGCAAAGTGCTCTTTGCTCGAGCGCTCATCTATGCACCGAGCATTGTGTTGGCCACCTTGCCCTCGACGTCCACCACACCCTCTTCCTCCTATCCTTTTTACTTCATGCCTTGATACATTTGTCTTGTTGACCATCTCTCCCTCCTCCACCGCTCTTCTTCTTATGTTGGTTATAGGTGTCTTACAAGCCAATAACGTGAGTGATGACTCATGTGACATGCTACATAATATTTTTACATAATTATTATTATTGATATTTTCTCATATTATATATATTATTTGCTACATATATATTGTGTTGTCCTTAAGTCTATGCAATAGAAATCATATCTATTGAATCTCGGATTTCGATGATGAAATCAACTAATGAATTTATGAACTAATATGCTTTCAAGATAAGTAATGTAGGAAAACTTCGATCATGGACTTGAACCATCATAGGGCAATGTATCACAGTAATATGTTAGGTCGAAAAGCATCATGTCAAAGATTAGACATTGGACCGAAGGATTAGTCAACTTACGACAAGATAAACTTTATGTTGAGTTCGGGTATCGGGTTAGTAGATATGCAGAGATTCGAACAAAGTGCTGGATGATTAGTTGACATATCAAAAAGATGGAAAACATGATTTTTGATTATAATTAAGGTGATTAGGTCATAACCATAATCGTTTATAGTCAAATTAAGCTAGTATTGGACTGTAACCATATCAACTTGATTTAGAGCCTCGTGGGCCAAAACCAAGATTAACTTGGGAAAGCTAAATTTACTGATCTAGAAATGAATTGGGCAATGGTACCACTCGATCTAGCAGTGGTACAACCTAGACTACGAAAAGTATATTTTTATGCTTTTCTAGGGTTTCTAACGGTGGTACCACTACTAACCGACAGTGGTACCACCAGGCATAGTGGTGCAACCTAGTCCAATGATAGTACTGCCAAAGCATGTTGGGAAACCTTAGCGGAAGCATTATATATGCAGTGGAAGATTAAAACAAAATTGGTTTGCCAAGTATATCAAAATTCTTGTACAAAGATTGATGTGATAAAAAGTCGTAAAACTAAAAATTGCATCATATGAGAGATTGTTTACCTAGGGAGATTGTATATTCTTATTTTTTTGAAGTCTGGATAGAGAAGATGAAGGAGATCAAATGTCCTCCTCTCTAGTGATATCCAAATGATGGATCATTATAGTGATACTCCTCCAATCACAGCCATAAATCTTGTAACTCTTGCACAAAGGGAGGGAGAAGAATAGGAGGGAAGATCAAAAGTATAGTCTATCATCTATGTGCCGCTCCAACCTCCTATGTATAGAGAGCCACCAAAAACCTTAGGTATCCTGTCTTAGTGGGTATTGAATCTCCATCCAATTACCTACTAATATTGGACTATTGGATCTCTATCCAATAACCTCCTTTGGCCTCTAATTGAGCCTCAAACAAGGAGCCCATCAATGTAGGGTCTCATCTAATGAGAATAGGGCTAATCGGATAACTCATAACAAATCCTTCATTTGCTGAATCATCCACCATATATGTGTGACTCTCTAGGTACAATATCGAGCTGGCCATGAGTCCCACTTATCAGAACTCCTTCTGACTTAGTGAATTATTATCTCATTTAGTCAACTCATCGACTACGAACATACTAGGCCACTATGCCATAGTCCCTAAACGGTATAGGGGATCTTATCCATTACTCCTGTTTGTTCTTATTTACCATGTATCTATAATCTATCATCTATCTAATATCTCAAAGATTATATACCGGGCATGGTACTATCAGGCCACATATAGAATATGTCGCTCTAATCAGATTCTCATGAAGAACTCCTCTCTCAATCCGACTACCCTGATCAGGGATTTACCTGAGCGAGAGCATACTTGATATTCCTCTCATAATAGCGAGAGTGAATGATCCTCTATTGATACTCAATAGCCTTCGCAATGTTGGCTACCAATCTTGATAACCGATTGTACCAGATTTGAAACTCTCTAAACCTGTAAGTCCCACATCAAAGAGAAGAGTACTCAAATAAGACATCTTTGGTGTCTCAAGTCTAAGGACCAAATACACAATTAGGACTATAGAATCGCTGTGTGACATCAAGTATCATTAACTATATAACATTCCATAAGCGGATCAATCCATTAATATATTCTCCAATGAGTACTTGTATTATATCCTTAGTATCTCCACACAAGTGGCTATGAGACCAGTTGTCTCCATCATATGGATGGGTATATCATACATCGGTCTATCCAGTTATCTCGATGTCCCTCTCGAATAACCTATGACCGGGATTATTTAACATTTATGTTTGAAAGTGAATTAGTCTTATTATCATGATCTCATCACGATCCGATTCCAAGGACATCACAATATATATATTTAACAGGTAATATAATATAAAAATATGCCAATAAATAATAATATAATAAGACTATGCAGCGTGTCACACGTGCTATCATTCACATGATTGGCTTGCAGGGCACCTCTAACCAGCAATCTCCTACTTGACCTAAAGCTAATCACCTATGTGTTTAATCTCCATCAGACCCTTGTGACACTTAAAGACAATCTGAGCCAATGGCTTTGTTAATGGATCCATAATGTTATCTTTAGATAGAACTCTTTCCATTGCTATATCTTTATAGGCTATAATGTCTTTAATCATCTAAAACCTCCTTAGAATAATTTTGATGAGACCTGGATTCCCGTACTAGGCTATCTTCCCGTTGGTGTTGCTATATATGAGAATCGACTCCATACTGCTTGGTATGACTCCTAAATCCCTATTCATCTATACCCCTTTGTTGCTTCTACTGCAGTAATGTATTCTGCCTCTATGGTAAGTAGTAGTATCTTATTTGAAACTCTTCTAGCATAGTACTCCTCCATTTAGAGTGAAAATATACCCTGAGTTCGACTTGTTATCATTGATATTATACTCAAAACTCGAGTCTACATGGAAGATACCTTCTCCAAATACTAGTAAAAGATCCTTAGTCCTTCTCAAGTACTTAAGGATACACTTTATTGCCTTCCAATGTTCTAAACCTAGATCCTCCTAATGCCAGCTTGTGACACTCAGAGCATGCGCTATATCATGCCTAGTACATAGCATAACATACATGATAGACCTTATTACTGAGGCATAGGGTATCGTATCTATCTGCCCTTTCTTCAAGAGTATTTGGGGACATACTTCTAGAAAGTGATATTCTATTTCTTATCGGTATGAGATATCTTTTGAAATTTTTCATGTCACATCTTTTGACAATGGAGTCTATATACCTAGACTGGGACAAGCCAAGTATCCTCTTGGATATATCTCTATAGATCTGAATCTCCAAAATATAGGATGTTTCCTCGAAGTCCTTCATGGAGAAGTTTCTAGATAGCCAAGCCTTTACTGTGAAAGCATTTTCATATCATTCCCAATGATTAGGATGTCATCTACAAACAACACCAAGAAGGTGATGGTGCTCCCACTTACCTTTCTATACACACAAGACTTATCTTTGTTCTTAATGAAGTCATAAGATCTAATCACTATTAGGATCAATTGGCACTAAGAGGGGGGATGAACTAGTGCAAGTGTAAAATCATGTTTTAACAAAAAAAATTTTGGTTAAGCAGAAACGTTTATTAAACTTGAAGGAGAATAAGTAAATAATTTAAAATCACAATCGAAAGATGATACTCTTGCTTTATAAATTAAGAATAATTGAAAGTAGAGAATAAGCCAAATAGAGAACACTTACAATTTTATAGTGGTTCGGCACCAATCTTAGCCTACGTCCACTTCCGAGTTCTCTTTCTCGAGGCCCAACAGTGTCTACTACCGATCTTCTTTGGGTGAAGACCAAACCCTTATAAACTTGAGCTTACAAGGAAGGCTCTCTTTACAAGAATTTTACAACTCTTAGCTTACTCCCTTCCCCTTTTCTTTTTCTAATAATTCACATAAGTTTTTCATATAATTTTAATCTAAAAAATTATTATATAAAATATAAAAAACTTAGAGTATTTATAGACCTCATTTGGCTTCAGAGAAATGGAGTCAAAATTCAAACTCACCCAAAAATCCAGGTACAGGCAGTTTAGCCATTGGCACTGGTGGTTAAACTACGAAAGCTTCCATGAATCTAGGGTATAGGCAGTTCAGCCACCGACCTTGGCGGTTCAACTATCGTCAGTCGCCCGGAAACCTAGGCGATAGCTGTATAATCACCCCTCACTGGCGATTTAGCTATTGGGAATTTGAATCATGACTTGAACCATATGTTGACCAATTGTCTAGTTAATCAATTGAGCTTAACCTAAGCTCAATCAACTCCTTTAATGGACCCGGTTGCCTTTTTGAGTTGATTTGGATTTCTTTTAAATCACACTCAATTTGAACTCAAACTTAACCTACAACTTAAGGATTATAACCAAACATGACCACCAAGCTTAATTAACAATGTTACTCCTGTAATTCGACAACCTTTGACATTCCCTGCGGCTAGTCTCACGGTCTTCCTCCGGTAATCTTCCGATGTGTTCATAGCGACCTTCCCGATACCTTCGGCGAAGTCCTAGTGAACTCCCGATGAGCTCCCACTGCATCATCTAAACCTTGGTCTGATGCCTAAGCTTGATCTTGGGTCCATGTCTAATCTATAACTCCTTTTCACCATTGTGGTTAAACCTGTATCATTTTCTCTAACAACACATGTTAGATTAAATATTCATCAATTGATTTCATCATTAAAATCTGAGATTCAACAATCACCTCATCAAATCTTATGTTTCAACTTTTGTATAATACCCTCTAGTGCATCTACAAGGTTTCGAGCCTTGTTGGAGTACATGGAATCCATCTCAAAATTTATGGCTTCTTGCCACTTCCTAGGATTTATACTCATAATAGCATCCTCGTATGTATGAGGATCAACATCCTAAGAGTCCTCTCCACCAATATGTTACACATATCTTTCAAGAGTGTGAGATAGATATTATGTTAGACCTATGTAAAGTTGGAACTTGTATTCAGTACCTGAACAGACTCAGACTCTAGAATAGTGCTTAGCTAGGTTTTCTAACCTTACTCAACTCTCTCACTCCCATTATTTCCACCAAGAATATGTTTCTTCTCAAGAAACATAGCCCTTTTGGTAATAAAGATCTTCTAGTCCTCGAGATGATAGAAATAGTACACATAAGTTTTCTTAGGGTATCTTATGAACTTGCACCATTCTGTCTTGATTCAAACTTGTCGGGATTGTATCTTTTAATGTAGGCAGGGGAACCCCAGATCTTAACAACCTTAAGATCGAGCTTCTTCCCTTTCCATATCTCGTATGGTGTAGACACTACTAATTTAGATAGAATTCTATTTAGAAGGTAAGATGCGGTCTCTAGGGCATACCCCAGAATGAGACGGGTAGGTTAAGAAACTCATCATGGACTATACCATATCTAACTACATGCAATTCCTTATTTCAGATATACCATTGAGTTGAGGCGTATAAGGAGGTGTCTACTGGAATAGAATCTCATGGTCCCTGAGGAAATTAGTGAACTCTATGCTCAAGTACTCTTCTCCTTGATCTGATTGAAGAGTCATAATACTCTTTTCAATCTGGTTCTCTACTTTATTCTTATATTCTCTAAATTTCTCAAAGGCCTTAAACTTATACTTCATTAAGTACATGTGTCTATACATAAAGAAATCATTAATGAAAGTAATGAAGTATAAGTAACCGTCTATTACTTGAGTCGACATAGGATCACATACATGACTATGTATGAGTTCCAGTAGCTCAGTGGCTATCTCTCCAGTTCCACTAAAAGGAGAGTTGGTCATCTTTCCATGAAGGCAAGATTCGTAAGTTACATATGACTCATAGTTAAATGAATCTAAGTATGCATCTTTTAGCAACCTTTGGATCGTTCTCTCATAAATATGATCTAGCCTACAATGTCACATAAATGCATTATTCACCTAATCTCGTTTCCTTTTGGATATATTTACATTCATGATGTGTGGAGAAGTGTCTAACATATATAAGTAATTTATCAAGGTCTCTTTAATGATGATCTCATCATCCAAAATTATTAAACTATTATTCTCAAAAACTAATTTATATCCACTAATTATCAAACGCGAAATGTAAATAATATTTTTGACAATAGAGGGAACAAAACAGCATACATCTAATGTAGCTCCACTAGGAAGATGTAGGGTGGCCTCTCCAACGACAACTGCAACAACTCTTGCTCCATTACCTATCTTGAGGTCCATCTAGCCTCTGGTCAATCTCCTAGGTCTTGTCAAAATCTATAATGAATTGTAGATATGTTTAGCACTCCACATATCCAATGTCCATGTGTTATCATGAAAATATGACATGTGGAGACTGATCATGGATGCACCTGAAGCTTCTCTAAGCTTCTATTTCACCTTATTTGTAAGATGATCCTTACATTTGCTCCTCCATTGCCCATCTTTGCCATAGTGGAAGCAATATCCTTTGTCCTTTATCAGGTTTTCCTTAGTAATATTTGCCTTACCCAGTCTTTATTTGCCCTTGCCCTTCTTAAGGGTCTTACTAGCTTCCTTTTCTTCTTGGTCTCACCAATATAGAACTAGCTTCTCTTTATTGATGGCACTCTTAGCTTCCCTCGATATATTGAGGAGTTTAGGGAGAGTCACCTCAAACTTGCTCATGTTAAAATTTATTATGAAGTGAGAAAAGGAATCTAGCAGGGACTTAAGTATAAGATCAATACACAGGCTGTCATTTAGGATTATCCCTAGACCTGTGAATTTCCCGATCTACTCTATCATCTTCAAGACATGGTTCTAAATCGATATCCCTTTTGTCATCTTGGCTCGGAAGAGACTATTGGATATCTCATATCTTTATGTTCTTTCATGTTCCTTAAATAACTAGCGGAGATGAAGAAGGATGGAATTAGCATCCATGCTCTCATGTTGCCTCTGTAACCTGAGCATCATGGAGGCTAATAAATAGTATTTTGCCAAAGTGGAATCATCTATATACTTCATATAGCGAGCAATCACATCCTCGCTGTCACCTTCATCCGGCATGAGCAAAATTGTTTGAAGGGCATACACGATTTTCTCTGTCATGAGAATAATTCTCAAATTACAAAGCCAATCTATATAGTTTGGACCAGTGAGGTGGTTGGCATCAAGTATACCACATAGGGGGTTTACGAGCGATATATTTTTAACAAACAAGATATAACATAAATAAATAACATATAGATTTTGTAGAAAAACTAATTAAGATATGAACTTCCATCTTAATTTACTCCCACTAATTTTTTTGGTGAATCATATGACACCCTTGACACGTAAAGCAGAAGTCTCTATCAGACTTCTAGTAGGGATTGGGATCCAATTGGTGTCTTAGTATAACCTTGAGGGACTCAACCAATTATACTAAGCACAAATGGTAGGCAACTCTTGCCAATCACAACTCTTTGTGATTCCTATCATGTTCGATCTTCGAACCATCATGGTCTTGAGGGACTCGACTAACCATGATGTTCAGTTAAGTCATCACCATCATTACAAGATGAGTCTGATTTGGTGATATGCTGCCCTCGAGAGACTCGACCAAACATACTATGTCCTCAGGTCATCGGTGACATCTCTAATACCGGTGAGTGTTTGTTTTAAGTTTTTCCATGAACTTTGAAACTTATCAAGCTTTTCTGCTTGTGACATTAAAAAAATCCTAAATCTTGGCTTTTCTTTTAACTTATCAAACTTTATAGTTTGTGGCATTTATGGGAATCAAAATGTTGTTATAATCTTTTATCATTGTTCTCTTTGAAAAAGTGATTAGAATAGTTCCTCTTACTTCAATCTTGAACGCTCCATCTTGTTTTAATTCGTTGGAGGATGTTAATTTACATTTTATATGTATCATACCTCTTTACCTATTGGGGTGTATAGTTGTTGAGTTGATTATTTCCACCATTTTGTATTAGAGCTTGGCTGAAGTTTGAGGTTTGCATATCCATTTATTTGCTATCTTTTAGCTTTTCCTTTTCTCTTCAGCATCATAGCTATAATTATTGTTCTTCCTTCATTATTATGCTCTTATTCTTCTTCTTTATTTATCCATAATTTATAGTATAAAAAAGAAATAAAATAAAATAAAATAAAAAATAGAGAAAAGAGAGAAAATTAAAAGAAAAAAAGATAGATCTAGGAGAATGTGTATTGATGCAGAGCTATCAACAAAATCACAACAATAAAGCCACTGATTCGAGGACGAATCCTTTCGAGGAAAGGGGGGAATGATATAAACCAATTAGTTGATCGTAAATTTACCAAGGACCCTTTTTGTTATTCATAAAGGACCGATAACAAGAGCTAAAGCTAAAAATTTAAAAGAAGTAATAACTTATTTAGTGAAAGACATTTGAAAGGAACAAGCTGGTCAAGATTTGGTCAAAGTTTTAAGAATGGAAGAAGAGCCAGAAAAGGTCAATATGATTTAAATATGTCCATACCATGAAGATAAAGTCCAACCTTGAGAGAATTATGAAATTTAATCCCTTTTTACAGAATAAAGGCTATTCAGCCATGGTGGACTATATTTGGAATTGTGGGCAATTCTATTTTAAATTTTTCAAGGCAGAATTCATGAATGATCTACATTAATTAAATGAGAATATAAATATTATTTAATATATTTAATTGATTTATTCTCTTTGTACTTTGCCTTGCTCTATATAAACAAGGTTGATTTCCTTTGTAAAGAATAACTTAGAGAAATGTAATCATCTTCCAACACCAGTGAGTGTTTATTTTTAAGTTCTTGCATGATCTTTGGAACTTATTAAGTTTTTCTGCTTATGATGTTCAAAAACCCTAAATCTTTGCTTTCTCTTTTAACTTATAAAACTTTTAATTTGTGGTGTTTATGAGAATCAAAGTGTTATTATAATATTTTATCATTTTTCTCTTTGATAAAGTGATTATAATAGTTTCTCTTACTTCACGATCCGTCTTATTTCAATTCGTTGGAGGGTGTCAATTTACATTCTATATGTATTATAGCTCTTTAGCTATTGGGGTGTATGGTTGCTGAGTTGATGATTTCCACCAGCAATCTTGACCCATCTCTCTTTTGGCCACCAATTCCTACCAAACCAGTTGTTGCCACCCACAACAACCCTAACCCATCTTCCTATCCTTAACCCACTGCCACCAAACCACCCTTACAGTCTCCAAAGTAGCCTCAGACCGCAACATCAAGTACACCTATAATAGTAGCCTATCAACATAGATTTATGTGGCATTACCTTTTGGTGTCTTTTACTACAACCTTACTCGATCCTTACAAAGATTCATGCTGCCACCCACATCAACCCTAAAGCACCCCTTTACCCTTAAGGCATAGTCATCGTAGCCCACTTTTAATTACTACAATCGGCCAAACAATAGTGCAAACTACAACCCAAACAATAGCCTACCGCAACCTTCCCCTGCTTATCCTTATCTTTTGCGATAATATTAGGACCCCAATTGAGTCGAATTCTAGTCAATTGAGTCAAGTCCTTAAATTGGGCCTTGTTGGCCAGCCTAGACCTGGCATTAGGTTGGCTAAAAGAATATTTGAATTCATTATAATAAATCAGCCCAAATCCTAGTATGGTTAGGATTTGGCTGAATAGGAATCTGGTAGGAGTCGGAGTTGGATTCAGGTCAGGTCAACCAAGTTAATCATGTAATTAACCCAATTGGTCGCCCACATTGATGAGGGGAAGTTGGCTAGGGCTAATATGAGGCGACTAAGGTAAGAAAGGGAGAGTTCTATATAGTAAGGACTCTATCTAAGATTGATTATGAGTTAAATTAGGAGTTGGAGTCTTAGCTTACTTAGAGTAGGAGTTTCACTAGGAGTCACAGTCTTCCATTAGGGAGGAGTTTTCATGGAGTAGGATCCTTTTAGGATTAGGGTTTTAAGACCTTATATAAATACTTATAGCCACAAACTTTTTTATGAATAGATCAATCTTTTTTAACCATTGTGGCCGACTACTAAAGAAGGAGGAACCCTTATAGAGTTCTAAGGAGAGTCGATCCCTAAAGAAGTCAACCCAAGCTTAGAATCCTGCGGGGTTCTAACACTAGTGCTTCCCTGCCCTTCCATAACCGCCCACCACCTATCCAACTGCCTAAGTAATTTACACAATTGCTACGATCATCACCAAACTCCAACGTCATCACCACTACTTCAGATCTCCCCTGCAGTTTTCACAAGAATTGTATCAGGTTTTAGTAATCTACCTTACCGCTATTGCAATTTAGTTATGTTGGGAAACCTCAGCAAGAGCATCACATATGCAGTAGAAGATCAAACAAAACATGTTTCCTATGTAGATCAAATCGTCATGTAAAAGATTAGGTCACGAAAAAGCCGTAAAACTAAAAAATTACATTATATGAGAGATTGTTTTAGGTAGGGAGATCGTATATCCATGTATATTCCAGATCCTAATGAAGAGGATGAAAGAAGTCAAGAGGCTTTCTCTTTAGCGGTATCTACATGATGGACCTTTGTAGTGAAACTTCTCCAATCATATCTCATAACTCTTGTGTAGAGGAAGGGAGGAGAATAGGATGCGATAGCCAATGCTGCAGCCTATCAACTATAAGTCTCATCTCCTATTTATAGAGAGCCACCAAAAACCCTATGGTTCCTATCTTAGTGGATATTGGATCTTTATCTAATTACCTACTAATCTTGCATTATTGGATCTCTATCTAATAATCTCCTTTGGTCTCTAATTGGGCCTCATGTAATGAGCTCATCAATGTAGGGTCTTATCTAATGAGAATTTGCGTTAATTAGATCTTCATCCAATTCTCTATTTGTTGAAGCATCTACCTTATGTGTGTGACCCTCTAGGCCCGATACCGAGTTAGCCCTTGGTAGCTTCTATTAAAACTCCTTCTGATATAGTGAATTATTATTGTCATAATAATTCACTCGACTCATCGACTAGGGACGTACTATGCCATTATGCCATAGTCCCCAAACAGTATAGGGGGATCAAATCTATCGGACCTGTCTATCCATAATTATCATGTATATATAGTCCTTTATCTAACTAATATCCTAGAGACCGTATCTTAGACATAGTACTATCAGGTCATATATGGAATTCGTTTGAGTCTTGCTCTAATCGGATTCTCTTGGAGAATTCCTTCTCTTTCAATCTGAATGACCCTAGCCAGAGGTTTGTTTGAGTAAGCATATATGAGATATTCCTCTCGCAATACCAAGAGTGGATGATCCTTTATTAACACTCAATTACCTTTGTAAGATTGGCTACCAATCCTGATAACCTATTATATTAGATCTGAAACTTCCCAAACCAGTAAGTCTAGCGTCAAAGAAATGAGTACTCAAATAAAACAATTTTGGTGTCTCAAGTCTAAGGACCATATGCATAACTAGGACTATAGAATCGCTGTCTGACATTAGGTATCATTAACCATATAATATTCCATAAGTGAATCAATTAGTGAACTCATTCTCCAATTAGCACCTATATTATATCATTAGTGTCTCCATATAAGTGGCTATGAGACTAGCTGTCTCTATCATATGGACGGGTATATAGTATACTAATCTATTTGGTTATCTCGATGTCCCTCTCGAGTAACCTATGACTAGGATTATTTGAGATCTATATTTAAAGGTGAATTGATCTCATTATCGTGATCTCATCATGACTCGATTCCCATTACATAGAACCAAGGACATCACAATATATATATACATATACAACAAATAATATAATATGAGAATATTTTAATAAAAATCATAAGCAAAAAGATCGGGCAGCATGTCACACGTGCCATCACTCACATGATTGGCTTGCAGGGCACTTGTAACTAGTAGTCTCCCACTTGACCTAAAGTCAATCACCTATGTGGTTGATCCCCATCAGACCCCTATGATGCTCAAATACAATATAAGTCAATGACTTTTTTAGTGGATCTATAATGTTATCCTCGGATAAAACTTTTTTCATTGTTATATCTTTATAGACTATGATCTCTCTAATTAGCTAGAGCCTCCTCAGAATAATTCTGATGAGACCTGGGTTCTATTGCTAAAGCTATTGTCCTATCGCTATCGTAGTATATGAGAATCAACTCCATACTACTTGGTACAACTCCAAATCCCTGATGAAATTCTTCATCCACACCCCTTCTTTTGTTGCTTCTATTAAAGCAATATATTCCGCCTCTATGGTCGAGTCAGAAGTAGTATCTTACTCGGAACTCTTCCAGCTTACTACTCCTCCATTCAGGGTGAAAACATACCCTGAGTTTGACTTGCTATCATTAGTGTTAGATTGGAAACTCGAGTTCATGTAGCCCTCAACTTGGAGGCTACCTCCTCCATATACTAGGAAATAATTTACTATCTTCTAGTGTTCTAAACCTGGATCTATCTGAAAACTATATGTGACACTCAGATCATGTGCTATATGAGGCCTGGTACATAGCATAACATATATGATAGACCCTATCGCTAAGGTATAGGATATTCTATCCATGTCTGCCCTTTCTTTAGGAGTCTTTGGGGACATACTCCTAGAAAGAGATATTTCATGTCTCATCAGTATGAGACCTCTCTTGGATTCTTCATGCCAAACCTTTTGATAATGGAGTCTATGTACTTGGACTGGGATAAGCCAAATATCATCTTAGATCTATCTCTATAGATCCATGTCACAAAAATATAGGATGCTTTCCCTAAGTCTTTCATGATAAAGTTTCTGAATAACCAAGCATTTACTATGGAGAGCATTCCTACATCATTCCCAATTATTAGGATGTCATCCACATATATCACCAGGAAGGTGATAGCACTCTCATTTATCTTCCAGTATATACAAGGCTTATCTTCATTCTTAACAAAATCATAAGATCTTATCGCCTCATCAAATTTTATGTTTCAATTTTGGGAAGTTTGCTTCAATCCATAAATGGACATGAATAACCTGTATACTTTATCTAGACTTCTTTAGATACAAATCCCTTTAGTTGTATCATATATATCTCCTCCTTAAGGTTGTCATTAAGAAATTCTATTTTCACATCCATCTGCTATATCTCATAGTCATAGTATGCCACAATGGCCAAAAGAAATTTGATGGATTTAAGCATGATTATAAGTAAAAAGGTTTCATCATAGTAAACTCCTTGCCTTTGATGATATCATTTAGCTACCAGCTTTGCTTTATAGGTCTCCACCTTTCTATCCACTCTGATCTTCTTCTTGAAGATTCATTTGTAGTCGATGGATACAATACCCTCAGGTGCATCCATAAGGTTCTAGACCTTGTTAGAATACATAGAATCCATCTCAGAATTCATGGTTTCTTGCTACTTCCCAGAGTTTATACTCATAATCGCCTCCTCGTAGGTCTGAGGATCAATATCCTAAGAGTCCTATCAACTAATATGTCCTACATATCTTTTAGGAGAGTGAGATACTCTGTTGGACCTACGTAAAGTTAGAACTTGTGTGCTAGGTACCTGAACAGACTTAGGCTCTAGAATGGTGCTTGAGCTAGATTCTTCAACCTTACTCAACTTTATCTCACTTCCACTATTTCCACTAAGAATGTGTTCATTCTCAAGAAACATAGCCCACTTAATGATAAAGACCTTTTGGTCCTAGGAATAATAGAAATCGTACCCTAAAGTCTCCTTAAGGTATCCCACCAATGTGTACTATTCCGTCCTTTATTCCAACTTATCGGGGTTGTGTCTTCTAACATGAGCAAGATAGCCCTAAATCTTAACCATCTTATGATCGAGCTTCTTTATTTTATATATCTCATATGGTGTAGATACTAACAACTTTGATGAAACTTTATTTAGAAGATAAGTTGCGGTCTCTAGGACGTATCCCTAGAATGAGACGGGTAGGTTAGTATAAATAAATAACATACAAATTTTACAAAAAATACTAATTAAGATATGACATATCTTAATATAATCTCACTATTTTTCTAGCGAATCATGCGACACCCTCGACATGTGAGTTGGAAGTCTCTGATAGACTCCTAATAGGGATCAGGATCCAATTAGCATTTTAGTGCAACCTCAAGGGACTCAATCAATTACATTAAGCCCAAAAGGTAAGCAAATCTTGCCAATCATAACTCCTTATGATTCACGTCATGTTCAGCCTCTATATCATCATGGTCTCGAGGGACTCAACCAACTATGATATTCAGTTAAGTCATCACCATCGTTATAAGATGAGTCTAATTTAATGATATGCACTCGAGGGACTCGACCATGCATACCATGTCCATAGGTCACTGGTGACATATCTATATCATAGGTAAGATCTTGATCACATAGACAGGTGAGCCTCGAGGGATTCGACTAACTCAACCTATGTCGTGATTCAATTTCTTTCTATAACGATAGAAGACCATATGGGTAAATCTTATTACCTCATACTTACCGACTTAATATTATCATAAAAGGAGTTTTTGTTTCGTATTCATCTCCTAATATGTCATGTTACACAAGCATATTTAATATATATCTACATCGCATACAATATATATATATATATATATATATATATATATATATATATATATATATATATATATATATTTAATATGTCATGTTACTCACAATAGGATCTATGTGTGCATCGATACATCTCTATGCCTTGTGATCATTGATCTCGTCATCATTGATTCCCTCGGATCCTTGTTGCATCACCATGCGTCGTGATCTCCCGCCACGACATCGTGGGTCCCGTTGTCACCTTTATACTCCCACCGTGCCTCTCCATATAATTATAAAATAATTACAAGCACGGAGGCTCGCAGGCCCCAATAATAATAATAATAATAATAATCACAATTACACACCTTACAACATATGGCTCATGATCATCTATCCATATCATATATCACATGTACATCATATCATTACTAGATATATAATAATTAATTAAATTATTTAATTAATTATTTTTGGGGAAATTAGGACATGCTCAAAATTTCTAGAATTGTCATAAGTATTTTTAGAATTTTAGATAGAAGGAAAGTCCTTGAAATTTCCAAAATAATTGAGGGTGTTTTTGGTATTCTGGGCATAGGATAGATCTTGGAATTTGTCAAATTCTGTAGGGCAGGATCATCCTTTTATCCAAAAGGAAACCCTAACCCTAGCCCTTGCCCTCACTACGCTGCCATCGCCGTCACCCTTGCATAGGTGACTGTTGCCCCTGCTCGCGGGCGGGCGCTACTACTGGACGGCAGCCCCTTCGGGCAAGCAACGTCGCCTTGCGTAGGCGCTACACCTTGCGGCCCAATCGCCCTTACAAGTGACCCAGCCACCTTTTGCGGGCTGGCCGCGGGCGGTCGTCGTTGTTGGCAACCCTACCTGTGTGCGACCGCTGTTACTGGCGGCCCTACCGCCGCCCCTACAAGTGCCTAACCGTTGCTGGCCACCCCCCTTTCCTCACTGCCTTCATTGCAAAAATGCAGCAAGAATGCATCGAATAGTTCTACGTGATACAATCTCATTACACGTAGTTTAAAACAAATCTTTCACATGAACAACCTTGGCTCTGATACCACTATTGGGAAACCAAGTGGGAGCATCACATGTGCAGCAAAGATCAAAACAAAATAGATTTTTCACGTAGATCAAATGGTCAAATTAAAGATTATGTTACGAGAAAGCCATAAAACTAAAAAACCACATCATGTGATAGATTATTTTACCTAGGGAGATCGTATATCCTTATATTCCAAATCTGGATGGAGAGGATGAAGGAGGTCAAGCATCTTCCTCTCTAGCAGTATCCACATGATGGATCTCTGTAGCAAAACTCCTCTAGTCAGATCTCACAACTCTTAAGTAGAGGGAGGAAGGAGAATAGGTGAAATAAGTCATTTAGTTATAGAGTGGAAGAACGTGAAATAGTTATTGAAGTTGGAAAGTAGAGATCCAATCTAGCAAAAGTCCTATTTGATAGTTCTCTTCTTATTAGTTAAGTTCCGTATTCCTAAGTATGAGGAGAAGAATTGTTAGCATAAGAGTAAGTCTTATCAGATAGAAGTATAGGTTGAAACCAAGGCTCAAACTAGGAAGCAAGAACTCACTTTAGTAATACAAGAATCGAGGACTGGCTCCTAGGCATTCAAGTAAGAGTTGGTTGCGGAGTAGTCATGGAAGGCTTTGGTTTGTGGGTGAAGCCCTCTAAGCAGTAGCTCTATTCTGGTTAGTAGCAGTGTCATTCTCGATATCGAGTTGAAGTAGTAGATGCCTTCCAGGCCGCGAATCGGGTTCTCATCAGCAGTAGCTCAAGCCTTGTTAGCGCTAGTAGCAGTCTGCACTAGGTTTCAATTCTATAGTTAATAGCTCGTCCCTAGTTTCTTGTTCAAGTATTAGAGACCAGCCTAAGTTCTAAGCTGGCAAGGTGTAGCAGATTTTCGAGTTAAGTATATAAGCCTTGTCCGCACTAGTTGCATTTTCCACCCTTCTTCCGCCCGAAGAGAACTAGTTGAGAGTTTCGATCTTGTCGACAGCGATGTAATTCCCAATTGTTAATTGAGTTCTTTATTCCTCATTGGATTACTATCAGTAGTAGTTTGAGTGGAACCCCTAGAAAGTAAGGATCCTTTTCCATATTGAATGAAACCGAGAGCTAAGGTCCTGTCCTATGTAGTGGTGGATCAGGTACTGGTGAATTCCCGAACTAGAATCTTGAAGCGCTAGTCCAATTCTCAATTGAAGCTAGTTCAGCCCGAGTTATGAATATGCATTTAACACAGTGTAGATGAGGTACAACTACAAGAGTGTGAGCAACGATTGAGGTTACTACTGATTTATATAATACCAGTCAAGAAAGTAAGGTTCTAAGCAAGGTTCGTAGATAGTGAAGCCAGTGGTGAAATACCAGTACTTGAACTAGAGAATGAGAGACATGATGATTAGAATCGCTGTCTTGCCGGGTTAAACTAAATCCAAGACGGAAACCACTGCTTAATGGAATCGAGCAGGGAATAAAGGACATGAACCAAACATAAAGGACATGAACCAAGCATAAAGGACACAACCCAACCATTAAAGAATGGAACTACCAAGTCGGGGTGCCCAGCCAAGGAGACTAATACGACCAATAAGAAGAAAGGTGGCTTTCACTATCAATAAGTATGTTATTTACTATACCTGTCTGGTTGATGTGAGCCATAAGACTCATGTTAGCAATCAGAAGAATGGAACGGGGTAAAAATCATCAGAATAGAAGTGCGCCCAGCATAGGAATAAAACGAAGTAGCGGGGTATAGATAGTAGATAAAATCCAGAAAGAAGACCTCCCCAGTAGGTCAAACAAGCAAGTTGGAAATAGAGATTTTGACTCACTACTATAGGAATTGAGCCTAAGGTGGTACGGTATAGATGTAGCACTAATATAATCCTTCCCGCCCGCGCACTCCTTCCTTAAGGAATTCCACCATCAAGTCAGAATACAGGTCTCTACTACAAGACTAGAGCTATAAGACCAGAGCTGTAAGACCAATAAGATCAATAGAAAGAGGCAATGTTGATACTTTTTCATCGGAAACAAAGAATCAAGCAAGCAGTGAGAGGATGAAGGACAGGGAACTTAGGCTTTATCCACTGGTCCGGATTTACTTATTACCTCTGAAACTAACACTCCTTTGCCCTATTCCTACTATCTTTGCTTTAAGCCTAGTAACTACTTATCCAATCCTATGAAACTCTGCTCTCTCGTTCTTTGATCCGTCCCTGGCATTCCTACTCGTATGTTGGTTGGGCAGTCTAATACTTCGGCTTATCATTCCGTAGCTACTACCTGTGATCCTTACTACCCTATCTATCAGGCTTAGTTACTGCCCTGGCACTGCTCACTTTCAAACTAGATCTCTCTTATCGCTTTACAACTCCTGTTAGCGCAGAGAAATCCAAAAAGAATAATCTTATTCAATTGAAACTGCAGCAATTTCACTTTCGTCAGCACCTTTATTAGGTGGGCATTTTGAAAGAT
Source organism: Ensete glaucum (assembly GCA_021527575.1). NCBI lineage: Eukaryota > Viridiplantae > Streptophyta > Magnoliopsida > Zingiberales > Musaceae > Ensete > Ensete glaucum. The sequence goes on from CM038557.1 coordinate 32,270,003, forward strand.
CATCCTTTAGATGAAACTGGGGACCTTGACCTGCTTATTCTCTTTATTAATACAATATCTTTTTTTATGGTTACCTGTGCCTAATTCTTCTGTTGCTTATGGTGATATCTACCTCTTGCTTGTTCCGAGTCAAACAGTTGTCAATAATTTCTTACTTACATGTGCGCCACATATAGTTTTGGAGTTGGGTAGTAAATCAAAGAATTGATTATCCATCGCAGAGTCAACAAATAATTCCAATAATGAAGCTCCCCCTTTTGCATACAATATTGGAATGGAGGAGTCAAACAAATCATTCAATCTTTCTTTTCTTTTGAGGATCGGTCAACAAATCATTGATTTCATCCCTTGCCGTTAGCGCGCCGAGTCAAAGAACTAACATTAGCCGAAAATTAGACTTGAAGTGATAGAATGAAATTAGAATACAGGAATTCCACTCATACCGGTCAGACAACCTAGTGATATTTCTCACCAACCTTTTTCAATAAGGTAGTAAATCTACCTAACCCACGCCTATTTCTTTCAAGTAGTAAATCCATAGTTGAATTCATTAGTAGAGAACTCTTCAACAAAGAAGTTAGCCACCAAGCGCCAAGACACTCAACGAAGGCAACCGTCGAATACAACAAGCATAAAGAACTACCTTAAATACTTGTGAGTTCATTACCTCTGATGTGTTTATGGCGGTAGTGAGTTAACCACGTCCTTAGACTCCTTCTTGGAATTCCGTATTGAACCTAAGATTCTTATTCTTCCTGTTGTTTATTTACTTAATTAATGATAATGATTTTTCCCCCATCACTTATTAATGATTCTGTTTACTTATGTTAATACAATCACTTATCTATTGTATAGTATTAGATTCACCCTTATGTGGTAGTAGCGGACATCCTCTGTTGTTCCTACTCCTGTGATATAGTTTGTTCGTCTATATATGATGAAACACTCACTTATTCACTTGAGGAACCGACCTCAACTTTCAGTGAAGAGCCACTTACTGCACTTGCCGCTTACTTACTTTCTACTCACACAGCATCCCTATCCCTTTTGTCGACCTAACCTCTACTTAAAGAACCACTAACTGCTCCAACTTTCTATTTGCTTCAAAACTCAGTTCAAAAGTATTTCTTGCATGTGATATAATAGCGTAACTTAACTCTAGACTTGTTTGTTCCTTTGCTTTCGTTGCGAGGTACCTACCTTGTACTTGGCTTGAAACCCTTGCTTTCGAGATATCTTCTAGATTAGACTTCTACTCCTGTTTATACATCAATTGCTTCCTTTACACGTACAGGTTAATTGAACTGTCCTCCTTGCAAAGATGAAATACCACGGATCAGATTACGGAGCAAGATCTGTTTCATAAGCAGGATATGGTAAGTAAGGTGCAATCTAAGTCGAAGTTGCATTCTTTCCTTCCTCACTTGTTTCTACTCCTTTTATGGCTTCTGCATCTGTAGTTTGCTAGCTAACGGGTTTACTCCATTTCAATGAAGGCACTTGGGGCGAGATCCATTCTTTCTCCAAACTCTAATAAACTACTCTGTGGAGTTGACTTTAGCGTGTAGTGGACTAACTGTCCCAACTACGCCTTTTGGTTAATGCTCAAGCGGTACCATCTAAAGTGACAGGTATAAATCAATTCCCTGGTTACCGGCTCGCTAACGTTGAAGACAGTAATTTCCCTATAAACGAAACTCGTTGGTACTAGAAGTTGAACAAGGCTAAGGGTCACTCGCTACCCAGTTACATACTTTAAGCTACCTTTCCTTTTGGTTACATTAATCTATAACAGGTTACCATCTCTTTTGTAGTTTGGGGTGCTACATGACAAAAGTAGTAATTTCCTTTCCTTGTTGCTCTGACAAAATCTTTTGATTGGGGTAATAGGCGTTGGACCACTTAGCGCTTCAATTAGAATTGATTTTTTTTTGCCCCCAACTCCACTTTCAGAGACCCGAACTCGTACATTAGGCAAAGACAATATGATCTAGCTTCTAATACGGATCTAGCTTAGCTTCTTATTATTCTTATGGAACTGGGCATTCTCCACTGACACCTAGCTTCGTTTTCCTTATAAGTAATATACTCTTTATCGACATCTCCTAGACTAGCGCCTTCGCATTCAAAAGGGGTCTCTCGCTAGATTCTATTCTTCTGATTTGAAGGGTGAAACTGGTATGGGGATTCAACTCACGCTCCACTTTCCTCTTTACTTGTTCTTGCCCCAACTCGTATGGAAACTGACCTTCCTGCTTCAGATGTACTAGGTGCACCTAGGGTTGGCTGGCTGGAAGGAGCACTAGGTTGGCTGTCAAAGAAAAGGGAGATAGAGAGCTCGAGCACAGGGGATTGAACCATTCACTATAGAACTCGGCTAGGGCTGCCAATACTTCAACTAATAGCTAGGGATCCAAACAATGACCTTCACTCGCGGGAGCCAATGCCCATGGCCCTCCTAGCTGTGGGTCTTACTTGACTTGCTCATAGACTGAATTACCGAACTCTCCACCTTTGTCCCCTAGCTCCAATTCCTATAGCCTAGCACGATGATGCATACTGAACTATGTATTAGGCCGCTCATCTCCTTAAGGCCTTAGTTCACTTTGCTTAGTCTACCGTAACTCTGAAAACCCTTACTGACTTTCTTGCTTGTTATTCTTTGATTGGTGTTATGGTGTTATTTACTTATATGTGTCAACTTATATGTATCAACTTATGTTTATGCTGATATTTACTTATGTTTTATCATATGGTATATTTGCTTACCTCTTTCCTTGCATAGAGGGCTACTATGCCTTTGACTCAAGTATGATTCCTCTACTAATAAGGATTGGACGACTACTGAAAACATGAATTGAGCTAATCATGAGAAAAGTAACCCCAGGTATTAAAGGCGGTAAAGTAATATTGATAGGGGCAAAGTCGAAATCAAAGGAAGGATAGGTAGGGAAGTCAGAGTTAAGGTCAGCAAAGTTAGGATTGAAATCGGTAGTACGAGAAGTCAGCTATCAAGTTCTAATTCTAGTAAGGAGTGCTAGTTTTGATCTATAGGAGAAAGGCCTAGCTATGTGGGTGTCAGCTCTGTAGTTAGTATTTGCTTGACGAGTTCGATCCTTTATCCTGGGGACGAGGCCCTTGTAGCACTAGTTGACTTCTGTATGTCGGTGAGTTAGGTTCTAACTAACAAGTAAAGAATGTCAGGCAATAGTTTCAGGCTTTTACTAGCTGTATTGATATTGTAGTGTAGGCTGGCATCTTACCTACTTGGTGTGATTCCCAATATCGAGTTCAATTGTTAGGGTCGTACCTTGTTTATTATGTATTTAGTTCCCTTGGTTATATGCTTAGCTCAATTCTATAGTGTAGTGTTACCACGTTTGGTTCCATAATAGCACCTACTACATTATTGTTATCCGGAGTTATGGATTCCACGAGCAAGGAAACGAACATAATCACTAATTAGTGGAATTACTATACAACAAATAGATTCTCATAAGTCAATTACACCTGGGAAGATCTACATTAAAGCAATAGTAATGTAATGGGCATTGAAGTAAGCCTATGAGCGGGGATTGGAAGCCCAACACTAAGGAATAGCAGGTAGAAGTATAAGGCAGACAGAGCACACGAACTAACGGGCTTAGCTCTGATTCCACTGACTTCTATTATTATACATAGTGGTTTCATTCCTCATTTGATTCACTAGTAGTTAGACTTTCCTTTCCGGTAGTAGCTCCACTCCAATTCTGAGTTAATAGGTTTGATCACCTTAGAAGTACCAAAGCCTTAGAAGACATTAGTCACATTCTTATTATCAATGGTGGAATTCCTATTAGCACAGTTCCTATTAGCAACGGTTCTTTTCTCGTATGCCCGGGTGGAGTTCCCAGTTTCAGTAAGATAGTTGCCTGTCCCGTTGCTTGTCCGCTAGTCTATACGTTACTTGCCTCTATGATTAGTGTTACTATTTATTACTTATAGAGAGAATATGATCTAGGGTCCAGTGTGTGTCTGATCTATCACATTAAGAGATATAGTAGCGGTATAACTAACAAGGTTTGAAATCACTGTCAACAAGGCCCTAGCTCATTCATAATAAGGAATCCACTACGAGAAGATAAGACCTTCATCCTCGGAACAGAGGGAATCAAGCCACTGCTGATGAGACTGGCCCTACTTACCTGTACTCTTTCACCAATGCTTTTAATTCTAATACTCTCGATTCGAACCTAATTTACCTCTCTGAGTTTTGAAAACTTAGAAACTTAGCAGCGGCATTCCCCATCTGTTGTTTTAGTCCTGTCTTTGCCTTTCTCTGAATCTGACTATCCATACCAATTACTGATCTCAAAGCTGACTTATTAGCTTCCGAGCCTCTATCTCAGTCCCCTTCTCCTGCTCTTTTCTTTGTATTGCTTTTTGCATCCTGTATTGCTTCACTACGCCCCTGGCATCTAAGTATCCCTTTACTGTTTTTTAATATCCCTATCCCTTTACTTAGTAGCACTTTCCTACCTTCTATTATTATTATTATGGTATAATATACCTTATGATATAATACAACTCATACGGAGAAGACTTTTGCTACTGCTTATTAGCTCGGACATACCTTTCCTTGATTCTGATACTTGACCCTATTAACACTACTTGACTGCTTTTAGGACTTTGGTTCACCCCTGCTTCTTACCTCGGAGTGAAATTTCGGCTTACTCCAAGCCAAGTGTCTGAATTCAAGATCTATGCTTTCATTCCATTTAGCGTCCTTCAATACCTTGTCTTTCAGTATGATACCACAGTAAGATACCACTGCCAACAGGGGACTTACCCTACTAACTAGGAGACCTACTACTAATAAAAAGTATGCGACTACTAACCATCAAAATAGAATAGTGCCCCACACTTCTACTGAGAAATTAGAATACGGGTATGGTGCTACTAACTATGGGAGCAACCCTACTGCTTAATCATCATTGAATTAACAACTAGGGCTTCGGTCAATGCTACCACTCAAAACAGGCAATCCAACCACTATAGGAGTGTCTTCAATCGATGAAACTAACAAGTGGGAAAGTCAGAATGTAGCTACTACTACTATCAACTACTACTAATAGCAAGTCAGCAAGGACAAGTCAAAGAATACGACTAGGAAGTAAGAATGAGGTGCGTAGGAAGCCTCGGTCCTAAGAATACGACTAGGAAGCTTCGGAATACCAGTTATGAGCATCGGAATTTCAAGAAAGTCAAAACAAAGGTAGTCAACAAAAACCTGCATTTCCATTTGAGAGCGCTCTTTTCTAACTCGGCGGGGGTCTGGAATTTAAACTTGGTTAGCTGAAAATAGGACGGGCAGGAATCGAATTGATCGTTTCTTTTGCACTTGCTATCGACTCACTTGAACAACATCTTATCTTTTCTACCCTGTAAGTAAAGCAAGCCTCGAACCTTGCATCCATTGCATTAGCTTCAAGACCAGTAATTGACTTAAGCACAGAAGACCAGTAATTGACTTAAGCGCAGAAGAAAAGCTCTGTAAGCCGAAGACAGGAATGGAACTTGCCATCAGTAGCTTCAGAAAGAGATAAAAGGAAAGTAAACCTAATAGGCATGGTCGGGAAGAAGCACAAGCCCAAGAATGGATGGGCAAATACAGACTTCAAGGACCAACTCTTAGACTGTAAGATCACTATAAGAGAATGGAATAAGGCATTGCAATTGCAGAAAGAGAAGATAGGGAATGACTGAGCCCCAAGCACAGAAAGCAAAGGATGATTATTTCTACTTTCAGAGTGAGCTACGTGAAATGAAAACTAAGTAACCTACCTTGTTTGCCCGGCCCTGCTATGCATAAGCGATGTCGCCATACCCAAAGTGACTGTGCGTCTTACATGAAATACTAATGGTTTCAATCGAGAGCCTTGACTTTAGAGTTGATCCGTGCCTACCCATACCCCTATTTCTATGTTCCAAATTCCATAATCAATTTCAGAAGAAGATAAAGCAGTACAGTAATCAAGGTAAGTCAAGCAAGAATAAATAGTAACTTGCATAAGAAAAGGGTGCTTACATTCCTATCTATTTTTTATATGGCAGGCACATCGGTAAGAAATATGTCTTTGACTGCAATCTTAACTTCAGAGCAGCGCAAGAAACTGCTGATTTTAGTCATCCAGCCGAAGAAGTAAGCGTTTGTGAGCGGGCAGCTTCCAAAGTCGTAGAAGTAATTGTACTGCTGGAGTGGAGATGCTTGTAGTAGAGTTGAATACGATTGTAATCTAGGTTCTGGCAAATTAACTAAAGGCTTCCCTTTTTGTTACTAATGACTTTTCGGAATTGAATCACAATGAGAGAGATACTAGCAACTATAGTAGGGGAGAGCATTAAAAAGAATAGGTGGTGTCAAATCTTTACTTCGAGCATAAAAGAATAGAGTCAAATAGCCCCCCGTTTTAGCCTTATACAGTGCTCTATGCCTTTAAAGTGCCAATGGATGGGTCTTGCCTTAACTTTGATTATGGCCCCACTGGGATTAGTCGATTTTGTATCGCCGAACTTCCCTTACTCAATTCCCAATATTTGTATAGCAATCAACAAGTTAGGCTTTTTCACAAGGGTTTTTAAACTCTTAGACAAAACTTGAACAATCACCGCATGCATTAGCTTCAACGCGCTTTTCAAATACTTCCTTTCTTGTTACTTGCCCGCTTTCCTGCTGACTTTATTTAGACTTAACCGACGCTTCTTCTCTTCTATCCTTACTTTATACTGGCCTAAACGTAACTTGCCTACTATAACTTTACTACACTGATCGAGCAATCTTAAAGGAAGAGCAGTGAGGTTATAGAAAAGAAGAAAATAAGCAAGCATAAACAAGCCAAAGATAATCTATTGAAATACATCGTACACCGTGCATCAAAGTTAGTACTTTCTTATGACCGGAACCCCTCTTGATACTCTTACTTTCCTATTGCCAACACTCGAACTAAAAGACAATCAATCTCATCACCAACAAATGATCCTGCCTAAGATCCTTTACCTTCAAGCTGTGGTGCACTAAATTCCAATTCCATAAGTGGTGCACTATCTTCGACAAGCTTTAGGCGCAAAGGGAAATCAAATGAATCACCTGTTTCTCCGGCTTCTGTATAAGAGTACACATATTGTCCTGCTGGAGATGCTTCCCCTTGTCGTTTTGAGTGAAGTTCTTGGCTGTATTTACCTTTATTGCCGTGAGGAATATCTTGATTATTCTGAAGTAAGGTTTAAGTGGGGAGAAGAGAGGTCGGGTAAGCTTATATTATATATGAGGTCGGGCAAGCTCATGGGCTTCAATCAATCCCTGTTCATTGTTGGTTGATCCTGTGTGCGATCCCGTGTCCTGTGCTCGTCTTTAGTCTTACGTTTGCTTCTTCAATTGCTTAGTTACGTTCTTGCCTATTAGGTAGTAGTACCAGGTATAGGCTAGCACGTATAGGTAAGGTATAATCCAAAGTATCTGTATAAGAAAAGGGATGGCGTAAGTCATAATCGAACTAGAAAGTAAGCCTAAGCCGCTAGTATAAGGTAAGCTTAGGGTACCGGCAAAGCAAGGTTCTAGGCCGAAAGAGTGTAGCGGCATAGGGAAATTCAACACATAAGAGTTAGCCAGCTATCCCTTGTTTCAAACTTCAACTCCCTTATTTCGTTCTTCAATTACCAATTCCAACCCCGCTATCCCAGGCTTGGTTTCCTAGCAGCCTGCTTGTCTTCTAGGGTATTCTTTCATCCTAATCCCGTTCTGTAGCTAACTACTTTTAGAATAGGGCTACCGGCAAAAAGGCTTACTACCTCTATCACTAATGCTACCGAGACTGAAATCACTACTGGAAAGATATGGACTGGGAACTCGAGATCCAACTAATGATCTCGATCTTTGCTTCTTAGATCGAAACTACTTACTTGCTTTCTTGATTTGACTAGTGAGCATTTCCTTCCTTTAAAACTGGATTTAACCTAGTAGGAGCCCGCCTCTCTTGACTTTTCTTCCTTAAGTAATGGAATGGAACTAGAGCTAACAACTATTGAAAATAAGGGATAAAGAATTGACACCACTATCAATAAGAACAAAGCGAAAACAGGGAATCGAACACTACCTAGCAATACTTCACAAGCAACTTGGAATTCATTACTACTCGATAAGGCTGTCATGCTAATATCCGCTATCAGAATTGGATTCGTGCTTCCACTAGTTGAACTTGCAGCTGGGCCATTGAAGAAAGTATGCTAATAATATTAACTAGTACCTGCTAGAGCAGCACACCTAGAAGGGAAGGAACGGAGGAGCTACAAAACATGCACCCCCACTAGTAGAATGAAATCCAGTACCATAGAAGTCAAATTCATAACTTTGACTTTGCCCCCTGGGGCTTTTTTTCTTCCGAAAGCTGACCTCACATACTCTAACTTGAATTCTGATATATGCCTGTTAGCTTGCCTCCTTTCACTTGTTAAAACTAGCACTACTTGTTGGAATTCTAGTTATAGGTTTGGGTCTGCCTCTACTGACTCTTATTCTTTCACCGCTAACCTAAAATCCCGACCCACCAGACAAACAAAGATCAGTCTTGCTTTAATGGCCTAGGAGCCTATCCTCCCTCCCTTCTTACTTTACTATAAATAAATATTGCTTTACTGCCCATCAGTCCAAAACAGAGAATGGGAAATCCAACTCGAAAGCCTTACAAGTAGGGGGTCCGGCATTAAGATTAGAACTGCTGCTAACAAAAATGAGGACATACAGGATAGAGTAGTAGAACAGTGCACTAAAGAATTGAGTTAGTCATAAATAGAAGTTCACTTGGGCATACGAGAATAGGACCCTGGCTAACAAATACCTTACCCCGAGATAGAGAACTAAACAGGTGCGGTCAAAGAATTCCTCCTAGAATAGGTAGACTAACAACTAGGCATTAGAGCGTATACTCAAAACTAGGCATTCGATAAAGGGGCTTCAGGCGGAAATCACTACTGGATCACTACTAGAAAGAGTCAAACAAGGAGATAGGACTTCTTCTACCGATGTGTCACGGACTTAGCTGAATTTGCCTAAGCCGTGCGGCACCCTCGCGGCACTCCCAAAGACTTAGCTGAAATTACCTAAGTCGTGAAGCAACCTTGCTCACTATTCCAAATGCGTTATATGTCCGCAAAGGGTCAGCCCTCTTACAACCTCTTAAGGTCCCGTAGGACCTGCAAAGAAGAAATTGATTAGTTTAGAAGCAATCGATGGACACGTCCTGGGATCTCACAAAGCGGAAAGCTATACAAGTAATTTGTCAAAACCTTGAGTGCAACAAAGAAAAGAGAGAAAGAGAGAAAAATAGGACTTTGGAGGGTTGTAGGAATGGTTGCAAGTCCACAAACGACGGTTCCCAAGGTATCAGACATAAGACAAGTTCAATTGCTGATGAACGCCTACACCCGACATATACCCGGAACCCCATCCAGCCCGGTGCCACCCGGGGGGTTCCAAGGTGCTGAAATGGCTGACATTTCGCACCGCTCAGAAAGGTTACCGCAGCACACGAAAAAGACCCAAAAACAGGGCTGTTTTGGGTTGTTTTGGCTCCGCGCAGCGAGCGATCATTCTGCAGCCTTCTACACTACTTTCGCTCATATTTCTTAGGTAAAAACACATAAACTCAAGGCAAAACAAGCTGCCAAACATATGTACAAGCAAGAAAAAGTGACGAACGGTTCAAGGAGCAAAGGCATTGCGGTTGAGCGACGACCATTTGTGACATTGTCCCCCACTTAAACTGTCGACGCCCTCGTCAATGCTTGTTGGTAGGCTTTGACATGAGCTTCTTTATGTCGTAGGGCATCTTCTGACTCCCAACTGGCTTCTGTTTGAGGAAGCTTTTGCCACTTCACCAAGTACTCTATTTGCTGCACTCCATCGGGTAGCTTTATCTTACGATCCGGTAGAATAGTTTCAACTCGCTTCTCGTAAGAGGCTCTGGTGGGGGGTAGTCGAGTTGGAACATTTTGAGAATCATCTCGCAGATCGGAGTGGTAGGCTTTCAAGTTGCTCGCATGGAAGACGTTGTGAATTCTGAACCATGCTAGCAGTTGTAACTTATATGAGACATTGCCTACTCTGCTGATGATTGGGAAATGCCCTTCATACTTGTGTACCAATCCTTTGTGCACTTTGTTTCTAAAGAACTGGAGTGATGCCGATTTGTCATGGACAACAATGTAAACAAGGTGTTCGATAAAATGCTTGTGTTAGTCCGTGTCCTTCGGTTTAGGTACATATCTTGTACAACAGGAAGCGGGATTGCAGTAGGCTTGGAAGCCCTAGTTTGATTTGCTTTATGGCCAAGTTTGGCTTGTAAATACAAGTGTATCTTATAAGCACTTGTGGGGACTTCGATCTGTAGTGGACCATTATCCTTTGTGTGCAACCTCTCTGAGTTTGTAATGTCCATGGGTGTAATTTGTATTTTGGCTTTATAAAGTGTTTTTCTTGAGCAGTTGCTTGTGGATCCCGTGGAAATTGCTTCTTCCGCCCGTTTTCTCTTTTTGTAAGTCTGTGGGATTTTAGGAGATCTCAGGGAGGGCTGACCTTTGCGGACGGACATGCATGGGTGTCGCACGGCTTAGGTAAAATCATCTAAGCCCGTGACAATGTGGTATCAGAGCGGGACAAGCACACGCAGAAACACTTGTCATACAAATGTGGGGGACCTAGCTAGGCTGTGTGGAGGACGCCAAGCCGCTTGGGGAAACGGACATTAAGATGTAGCGAAAGGAGTTGCTCGGAGGAGCGGGCATCCTGGTTTGGCATTCAAGGAATAGCCAACCCCTTTGCGAGAGGCACCACGAGGACAAGCAAGCGAAGAAGAATGCGTAGCACACAAAGATTGGGATGGTTGAGTTTGAGCAATAGCTCGACGTTGGCAACTAAATTTGACGGTGCTTAAGGCAAAGCAGGGTGCTTGGTGAAAGATGAGACCGTGCAAGGTGGGAGGTGTTGTGTAACGACCGAAAGAGTTATGCAAAGCTCACAGAGGTGAGGGGAATTGCTAACTCGAAGGATTCAAAACTCATGCAAGGGCTTGTACACGGATAACAGAGTGTTTGTGGTCATCCCAAGGCGCGAGTAGAACTCGGCGCCATGGAGCATCAGAACTTTCTCTTCAACATGGAAAGGATATGTCCGTAAGTGGCTGAAATGTGCAACAAATTCAGTATGTTGCTAGACCTTGAAGGGTGCAGTGGAGACTGTATTGGAGAAGGGTCACAATCTAGCAAGTACATTTGTGGGGGCAGAACAAAGCACAAGTTCAGTAAGACGGAGTAGTCCAAAGGGGATGATGGTCTCCGAAACTTCCAGTGGGAAGTATATAAAGAGAAAAGTTGCTCCAATAGGACAGATATCCAGGAGGGATAAGTCCTAGTTCTCTAGTGGGAGAATCATGTTTAACGGACTGCACATATTAAGGAAGAGTTTCTCAGGGTTATATCTTCATAAAGCTCAATGGACCGAGTGAGCGACGAAGAGTTGTCGCATGATCTCGAAGGAGGTAATGCATTGGTGGATGTATTTCGAGATCAAGTGGGGGAGCAACCCAAGACAACATCATATGAAGGCACACTTAGAGTCGAGGCAGAAATCGAACTCAACAGAGGGCTGACCCGTGGAATGGTGGACGTGAGGGCTATTATCAACTCAGTGCAAATCGAGGAGCAGAGCGACTTGGGTGGAACTCGGTGAAGTATCCAAGCCGCATGAAGAGAGTCGACATAGAAGATGAAACATGGAGCGGAGGCACGGAGCTTTCCTTAGACAGAGGTCAAGGGCATAAACTCTTGTAGAGGCAAGAGTGGAATCATGTCGTTCCATGGGTTCTTCATTCTGATGGGACAGACTTATTTTATATGGTACCAAAGATGAAGGGAGCTTCAAGGCACATACAAGCTACCTAAGAGATGCATTTGATGAAGTAACTAAGGTGATTCAACTTGCGAAGGCAAAGTTAGGATCATGAGACCTTAGTATGGGGCAAGAGGACGCAGAGGCGGGTACTCTTGAAGAATATGCCATAGTGTTGCCATTCAAGTTGTCAGGAACAGGAGGTGCATAGTAAGATTGTGCTGGTAGGGGATAGAGGCCCAAGATCGAGACAATGGTGCACCAACTCTAGCGAAGTCAGAGGACTTCAGGAGCTACTAGGCGACGGACTGTCCTAGAGCTATGCTTCGTCCAGGTGTAACCCAGGAGTGGGGGGGACGAAGGGGAATTGCCAAGGGACCGAACTAAAAATCGGAGATGGCGGAGGCCCTACGATGTGTTGGCAGAGGCCACACGTGGAGAAGTCATAGTCCGAGTTCATCACACGAGAATCTGTATGCAATGGAGATGTCACCAGGAGGCGACATGGTGCAGCAGATCGTGGTGGAATAGTTTGTGGCAATGCAATACAGACAATCTTGTCCCGTGAGAGACAAAATCATGCGGAGGTATGATCAGGAGTTACTGGGAGCTCCACTTTGGTGTACGACACAACAAAAAGAAGGGCTATGGATTCAAGGAGTGAATGCCGTAGTCAGAGCGGTCTTCGTGTGTGCATCAAAGCTTGCATTGGATGAAAGCCTTAGTCATCGATATGGGAGTCAGATACCACCGAGGAAGAAATCCAAGTGCACATACCAGTGAGTCCCATGGAGGGGACATGATCATGTGAATGATCAGGAGCTGCTGGGAGCTCCACTTCGGTGAACCATGCAACGGCAAGAAGGGCTATGGATTCAAGGAGTGAATGCCATAGTACCGCAGAGGCGGGTCTTCCGTGTGTATGCATCGAAGCTTGCATCAGATGAAAGCCTTGGTCATCAGTATATGGGGGTTGTGTACCACCGAGAGAGTAGTCAGATTGCAAGTACCAGTGAGTCCCATGGAGGGGACTTGATTAATCGGAGCAGTTGGAGAGTTGGACTACTTCAGTGCTCACATTCGCTTAAGGGAGTCCGGCAAGTCAGAGGACAAAGCCGAGTAACGTTGCTACCAAGGAAGCTAAGGAGAATAGAATCGCGAGCCTGCAACAAGATGGCGGAGGCCATGCATGAGAGTTGTAGTCTCTCTCCATCGACCAAGGAGAACTGCTAGGAGGACATAGTGGTGTCGCGGTGGTCGAAAGGGGCGAGGCGACGACGAGTCCAACGGGCTCAGCTACCCAAAAGAAAAGCGTCGGTTAGAGAGGAGGTGGACTGAGGAGCTCCACAGTGCCATAGAGGCAGATCTACCGATCGCGAAGGAAGGGATGAAGATGCAAGGTAACGGATAGTAGTGCTATGGGCTTGGCGCCATGGTACGATCGGGACTTCCGTGAAGTCATCAATCCCTTGCTCTCATGAAGGGACAGCATTGGTCGTAAAAGGGGCCAAGGAGGTGGAGAATGTAGAGGTAAACTCTAAGTACCAAGATGAGGCAGAAGGGCAGAGGCCAAGAAACTTCATAAGACCGATGTCGATGTGCTTCTCATCCAGATAGCCGAAATTAAGGGACTTCGGGTTGATGCAGGAGGGCTCGACCAAGGAACGAAGTAGGCAGTACATGGTACTGTACCTTTCTACTCAAGAGGAGTAGGCGGCAAAGGTGATGGAGAAGACGGTACAATCCCAAAGGCGACCAGACCTATCAAAGACTTACTCCAAGTTGGGGGACTCCAAGTTGGGGTAAACTTTTGCTCTTTTCGGGCAAAACTTCTTGCATTCCAGAAGTTCAATGGCAGTGGGAAGGTGAATCACAGTAGCTAACCCAACGCAAGGAGTGCAACCACTTCAAGTGCTTGATGTGAGCAAAGAGCAGGCGAATGTTAGTAACCAGCTCAATGCATGAAGTACAAACTCGAGGAGGCAGGCGAAATCGAGTAACCTTTGCCAGGCGAAATTGAGTAACCTTTGCCTTCTCAACTCGAGAGAATGGGCGAAACCGAGTACCCCAGTTCTCTTAACTCGAGGAGGTGAGCGAAGCCAAGTAAACTTTTTGCACTTTTCGGGCAAAACTTCTTGCATTCCAGAAGTTCAATGGCAGTGGGAAGGTGAATCACGAGCTAACCTAACGCAAGGAGTGCAACCACTTCAAGTGCTTCAGAAGTGTGAGCAAAGAGCAGGCGAATGTTAGTACCCAGCTTAATGCATGAAGTACAAACTCGAGGAGGCAAGCGAAATTGAGTAACCTTTGCCTTCTCAACTCAAGAGAATGGGCGAAACCGAGTACCCCAATTCTCTTAACTCGAGGAGGTGAGTGGAGCCAAGTAACCTTACCTTCTCAACTACGAAGAGAATGGGTGAAGTCAAGTATCCCAGTTCTCTTATCCAAGCAAGGGAGCTCTGCACAAGTTCAGTGACCCTTCAAAGAAAGCTTATGGAAGACAATGATTGTCAAATCCTCACCGTTGGTGATCAGTACTATTGAGAGTAGTTTTTCCACTTCATTTCCCAATTGACTAAGAGGGAGTGATGCGAACATACTTGGAAGTGACAACTAACAGCGGAAGAAGGTTCAATGGGCAAACATTATAGAGAAAGGACCTTAAAAACTTCAAAGTCTTTGAGGCGATGCTCGTTAAAGCTCCAACAAGCATCTACCCAGTTCAAGCAATATGAGTATACTGCGATACTGGCACATAATAAGGCAGGTCTTTTCCTTCATCAAGAGGGATCCGCGAGAACCAACAAGGATCAGCACAACTCAGCCAACCCCACACCAGATTCAGTCTTGGTGAGTTGAAGCAGCATGGCGGATTAGAGTTCGACTACTCAACAACATGAGAGCGGCTAGGAGCCAAAGGCGTGTTGCAACCAAAGCGTAAGATTAAAGATTAACCCGAATGCGAGGAGATGCAGCGTCTTCTGTGGCTTCGACGAGGACGTCAAGGAATAAGTGGGGAGAATGTCACGGACAACAATGTAAACAAGGTGTTCGATAAAATGCTTGTGTTAGTTCGTGTCCTTTGGTTTATGTACATATCTTGTACAACAGAAGCGGGCTTCGAGGCTTGGAAGCCCTAGTTTGATTTGCTTTATGGCCAAGTTTGGCTTGTAAATACAAGTATGTCTTATAAGCACTTGTGGGGACTTCGATCCGTAGTGGACCATTATCCTTTGTGTGCAACCTCTCGAGTTTGTAATGTCCATGGGTGTAATTTGTATTTTGGCTTTATAAAGTGTTTTTCTTGAGCATTGCTTGTGGATCCCGTGGAAATTGCTTCTTCCGCCCGTTTTCTCTTTTGTAAGTCCGTGGATTTTAGGAGATCTCGGGAGGGCTGACCTGTGACGGACATGCATGGGTGCCGCAGCTTAGGTAAAATCATCTAAGCTCGATGATTGGAGCTTCACCAACACCATGTCACCAACTTTAAATTCTTGTGGTCACCTTCCCAAGTCTGCCCACTTCTTCATCTTTTTGGTCGCCTTCTCCAAGTAAGCCCGCGCAATATCGGCATTGCGATGTCATTCCTTTGCGAAGTGATAGGCTAATGGGCTACTCCCTGTATAACCAATAACCAGGGTATGAGTAGTTGATGGTTGTTGTCCCGTAATAATCTCAAATGGGCTCTTGTTGGATGCAGAGCTCCGTTGCAAGTTATAGGAGAATTGGGCTATGTCCAACAGCTTCACCCAATCTCGTTGGTTGGCACTCACGTAGTGCCGAAGATATTACTCCAAAAGCGAGTTAATTCTTTCTGTTTGGCCATTCATTTGAGGGTGGAGGCTTGTGGAGAAGTATAATTTAGACCCCAACAACTTGAACAACTCAGTCTAGAATCGTCCCAAGAACCGAGAATCTCGATCACTAATGATGTTGTGTGGAACTCTCCAATACTTAACCACATTCTTCATCATCAACTTAGCCGCCTCTTCCGCTAAGCAATATAGGGTGCAAATGAATGTTGCATACTTCAAAAATCGGTCAACTACCACGAATATCGATCCAAGTTCCCCTACTACGGGCAAGCTTGATATGAAGTCCAAAGAAATGCTCTCCCATGGCCTTTCTGGTATGGGCAACGGCTCCAAAAGTCCTACTGGCTTCTACTGCTCTATCTTGTCCTGTTGACAAGTAAGGCATGTTCGAACATATTCCTCCACATCTGTCCCCATCTTTGACCAATAGAAGGCCCTCTCCATGAGAGCCATTGTTCGATGGATACCCGGATGTCCAGCCCAAAGGGAATCATGACACTCTTTCAAGAGTTCATGCCTCAAGTTATCCGCTCGTGGGACATAAACTCTGTTCCCCTTGGTGTAGATGAGTCTCTCCTGGATCCAAAAGCGTCTACAGTGGCTTCGACGAGGACGTCGAAGGAATAAGTGGGGGAGAATGTCACGGACAACAATGTAAACAAGGTGTTCGATAAAATGCTTGTGTTAGTTCGTGTCCTTTGGTTTATGTACATATCTTGTACAACAGGAAGCGGGCTTGCAGTAGGCTTGGAAGCCCTAGTTTGATTTGCTTTATGGCCAAGTTTGGCTTGTAAATACAAGTATGTCTTATAAGCACTTGTGGGGACTTCGATCTGTAGTGGACCATTATCCTTTGTGTGCAACCTCTCTGAGTTTGTAATGTCCATGGGTGTAATTTGTATTTTGGCTTTATAAAGTGTTTTTCTTGAGCAGTTGCTTGTGGATCCCGTGGAAATTGCTTCTTCTGGCCCGTTTTCTCTTTTTGTAAGTCTGTGGGATTTTAGGAGATCTCGGGGAGGGCTGACCTTTGCGAACGGACATGCATGGGTGCCGCACGGCTTAGGTAAAATCATCTAAGCCTGTGACAGATTGGAGCTTCACCAACACCATGTCACCAACTTTAAATTCTTGTGGTCACCTTCCCAAGTCTGCCCACTTCTTCATCTTTTTGGTCGCCTTCTCCAAGTAAGCCCGCGCAATATCGGCATTGCGATGTCATTCCTTTGCGAAGTGATAGGCTAATGGGCTACTCCCTGTATAACCAATAACCAGGGTATGAGTAGTTGATGGTTGTTGTCCCGTAATAATCTCAAATGGGCTCTTGTTGGATGCAGAGCTCCGTTGCAAGTTATAGGAGAATTGGGCTATGTCCAACAGCTTCACCCAATCTCGTTGGTTGGCACTCACGTAGTGCCGAAGATATTACTCCAAAAGCGAGTTAATTCTTTCTGTTTGGCCATTCATTTGAGGGTGGAGGCTTGTGGAGAAGTATAATTTAGACCCCAACAACTTGAACAACTCAGTCTAGAATCGTCCCAAGAACCGAGAATCTCGATCACTAATGATGTTGTGTGGAACTCTCCAATACTTAACCACATTCTTCATCATCAACTTAGCCGCCTCTTCCGCTAAGCAATATAGGGGTGCAGCAATGAATGTTGCATACTTCAAAAATCGGTCAACTACCACGAATATCGATCCAAGTTCCCCTACTACGGGCAAGCTTGATATGAAGTCCAAAGAAATGCTCTCCCATGGCCTTTCTGGTATGGGCAACGGCTCCAAAAGTCCTACTGGCTTCTACTGCTCTATCTTGTCCTGTTGACAAGTAAGGCATGTTCGAACATATTCCTCCACATCTGTCCCCATCTTTGACCAATAGAAGGCCCTCTCCATGAGAGCCATTGTTCGATGGATACCCGGATGTCCAGCCCAAAGGGAATCATGACACTCTTTCAAGAGTTCATGCCTCAAGTTATCCGCTCGTGGGACATAAACTCTGTTCCCCTTGGTGTAGATGAGTCTCTCCTGGATCCAAAATCATCGTGCCTTGCCCTCTTTGATGAGTTAAATCAGAGTCACTGCCTGAGGATCTCGTTACAGTCCATCCCTGATCCTGGAAAGAAAGTTGGAGTGAAATTGACTTGCTTGGCCTCCGCCCTCCAACTGTATAGCATTCACTAGCTCCACTTTCTGACTCAATGCATCGGCTACGACATTTGCTTTTTCGGGTTTGTACTCCATCACCATGTCGAACTCAGCCAAGAAGTCTTGCTATCGTGCTTGCTTTGGGGAGAGTTTCTTTTGAGTTTGGAAGTAACTCAATGCGACATTGTCTGCCCTTAGCACAAATGGTGCTCCCAGAAGGTAGTGTCGCCACACTCGTAGACAGTGGACCACCGCTGTCATCTCCTTCTCATGCAGAGGATATCACCGCTCGATCCCATTGAGCTTGCGACTCTCGTAGGCCACTGGATGACCCTCCTGCATAAGAACTCCTCCAATAGCAAAGTCAGAAGCATCGGTATGGACTTTAAAATACTTTCCATAGTCCGGTAATCTGAGTACAGGTTCTTCTAACACAGCAGTCTTCAGGTCTTGAAATGCCACCTCACATTTGTCCGACCATCTCTAGGACTACTCCTTTTTTAGCAGCTCCGTCAGTGGAGCTGCGCGCTTCGAATATCCAGCTATGAAGCACCGATAATAGTTGACGAACCCAAGGAAGGATCTCAACTTTGACACCTTCTTTGGTGTTCGCCAGTCCACCACAGATTGCACCTTAGCCTTATCCATTCGAATGGACCCATTCCCAATTCGATGTCCCAAGAATAAAATATTCGTTTGGGCGAAGTAGCACTTTTCCCTCTTCACGAACAAGGTGTTCTCCCTAAGAACTTTGAAAATTGTTCGGAGGTGTCTAACATACTCCTCAAGTGTTTGGTTATAGATGACGATATCGTCTAAGTAGACGACCACAAACTTATCCAGATATTCCTTGAACAGCTGGTTCATGAGAGTGCAGAATGTGGCCAGAGCATTGGTTAAGCCGAAAAGCATCACCAAGAACTCGAATGCTTCATACCTAGTCACACAGGTAGTCTTCGCCTCATCACCTTCTGCAATGTGCATCTGCCAATACCCTGACCGAAGGTCAAGTTTGGAGAAGTACTTTGCTTTGCCCAATTGATCGAACAAGTCCACGATGAGCGGGATATGGTACTTGTTATTCACCACCATCTTGTTGAGGGCTCGATAATCAATGCATAATCGGAGGCTCCCATCTTGTTTCTTCTGAAAGAGGACTGGAGCTCGAAGGTGCTTTGGAACTGTGGATGAGACCACCGCTTAGTAGTTCATCTAACTGCATCCTCAGTTCTGCCAACTCTGGAGGGGCCATGCGATATAGTGGTCTCGCTGGAGGCTTAACTCCCGGCTCCAGCTCAATCCGATGATCCACGCCTCTACGTGGTGGTAGAGTTCTCGGCAACTCTGTTGGCATCACATCTGAGAACTCCTTCAGGATGTTCGCCATAACAGCAGGTTCCTAAATGGCCTCCCCGTCAAGTGTCTCTAGCTTCATAGCAGCTACAAAGGTTAATTCACCTTTCTGCACCCCTTTCTTCAATTGTAAAGCCGATATTTGTTGTAGGTCCTTAGTTCCTCCTCGAGAAACTAGAACCATGCAGGAATCATCACCTCCCATTAGACACACGAAGTTCAGGAACGGTATTGGCACCAACTTTGCTACGTGCATAAACTTCATTCTGAGAATCACTTGGAAGTCATCCAATGGCACCGCCATCAATTCTGTGCTCCCGCTCTATGTCCCGATCTTGATGGGGACCCCCTTTGCTTGTCCGGAGATCCGCTTGGCCTCTGAGTTCACCGCCTTCATACGACTTGGGCTCTTCTCCAAGATTAGTCCCAGTCGCTTAGCTTCGCGATCGGTAATAAAATTGTGGGTCGCGCTCGTGTCCACCATTGCATGGGTTGTTCGGCATTGAGCTTGATGTCCACATACATCAACTCGCTACTTCCTGCCTTCGGTGGCTTTGCCTTTGTATTCTCCCCCACTTGACCCGCAATGCATTTAACAAACACATTGCTCCCATCCTGGGTCCTTGCGATGCCTCACTGTCGCTACTGGAGTCAGAACTACTCGAACTAAGGGCGATAACTTTGCCCTTGTCTGACTTACGGGGTAGAATCATTGCCGTTAAAGCATTGAGTGCCTGTTTTTGTGGGCACTCCCTCACCATGTAAGGTCCTCCACACAAGAAGGCTTTGGGACTCTACCTCTTGAGCCCGGTCCCTTGTGAAAATTCTTCTTCTTTTGCTCACCCCCAGACTCCTTCGTTCGAGATTATTTAGATGGGCGATTTCCCAAAGATTGTTTCTTCTTTCTCAACTCCTCTAAAGAAACAAAGTCAGTTAGCCTTTCCGTGGCTGCAATTGCCCCGACTACATCGGTGACATTCCTTCGATATAGTTCTTATTGTGCCCATGGCTTTAAGCCATCGAGGAAGCTGAATAGCTTGTCTTTCTCAGATATGTCCCGTATATCCAGCATCAATGCTGAAAATTATTTCACGTAGTCTCGGATTGTCGTACTTTGGCGGAGTTGTCTCAGTTTCCTTCTTGCGATAAACTCTGTAATCTCGGGCAAGAACTGAGTTCTCAACTCACACTTCAAGTCTCCCCATGTATCTACTTGACATCGGCCTTGCTGGATCTCTTCCCAACGGGTTCGCCACCAAAGTTTTGCATCCCCATTCAAATACATTGTTGCCATAGTAACTTTGGTTTCTTCAGAATCGAGCCTTGTAGCACGAAAATACGGTTCCATGTTGAACAAGAAATTTTTAAGCTCTTTTGCATCCCTCGCACTTCCGTAGCACTGCGGCTCTGGTGCCCTGAAGTTTTGTGGTGGCGCAGCGTGGGTGTTGTTCCCTCCCGCATCAAGAGTCCTTGTTAACACCATCACCTTAGCCGTGAGTTCCGCCACAACTTCATGTAGGTGTCGTACGGAATCTTTGGTGTCCTCTATCAGTTGATCCATCAGAGATTCAACTTTCTCGATCCGAGATTCAGCTTCTTCTAGTGAGCTCTCTACCCTAAATAGCCTTTGATGGCCTTGGTAGAGTTACTCCATGCTCGCTTCAAGAACATCAAGGCGGGTCTCCGCCACTATAATTCTCTCCTTATGGCTCTTTTTCCCGGTTGGCGCTCCAGATGGCGCCTCCTCCCCTCATGGAGAATACCCAACTTTACACTCATTTTGTTCACTGTAGAGCTCCTCATGAGCGGCTCCCACAGTTTATGAGCGAGTTTGCACTTGCAGCCCACCTGCGACTGCTTGGAGCAAGGGTCCGGCTTGCCCCATCTTGCTTGATTCACCATGATGTTTCACTATGGTGAGATTGCGAATCTTCTTCGCTGTTCATATAAATTGCTTGCCTGCTCTGATACCACATTGTCACGGACTTCGCTGAATTTGCCTAAGCCGTGCGGCACCCTCGTGGCACTCCCGAAGACTTAAGTGAAATTGCCTAAGTCGTGGAGCAACCTTGCTCACTATTTCGGACTTAGCTAGAATTGCCTAAGTCATGAAATGCCCAACGCGTTATCTGTCCACAAAGGGTCAGCCCTCTTACAACCTTTTAAGGTCCCGTATGACCTGTAAAGAAGAAGTTGATTAGTTTAGAAGCAAGCGATGGACACGTCCGGCGTCTCGCAAAGCGGAAAGCTATACAAGCAATTTGTCGAACACCTTGAGTGCAGCAAAGAAAAGAGAGAAAGAGAGCGAAATAGGACTTTGGAGGGTTATAGGAACGGTCGCAAGTCCACAAACGATGGTTCCCAAGGTATCAAACATAAGACAAGTTCAATTGCTGATGAACGCCTACGCCTGACATATACCCGAACCCCATCCAGCCCGGTGCCACCGGGGTTCCAAGATGCTGAAATGACTGACATTTCGCACCACTCAGAAAGGTTACCGCAGCACATGAAAAAGACCCAAAAACAAGGCTGTTTTGGCTCTGCGCAGCGAGCGATCATTCTGCAACCTTCTACACTACTTTCGCTCATATTTCTTAGGTAAAAACATATAAACTCAAGGCAAAACAAGCTGCCAAACATATGTACAAGTAAGAAAAAGTGACGAACGGTTCAAGGAGCGAAGGTATTACGGTTGAGCGACGACCGTTCATGATAGACGACACCGAACCTTGCTCCAATCAATGTATCTAAGGCGACCTCACCTGTCTTTTATTCTTACTTTCTCTCTTGACTCTTAAGGCTCCTTACTTGTCCTTGGCATTGCATCCTATATTTGATTCGATAACTTTGTAGGTGGATCCTCTTCCACCAATACAGATGAGAATCTCACCTGGGAACTCGACGAGTGATAACCCCGTTAAACTTCCACTACTAATACAAAGAGCTGGTGCTAACAATACTTACCAAGTTGGGGCCAGACTGTTTCTAAGACCCCTTCTCTGGTTCTATAGCTATTGATCCCAAGGGCAGCTAAAGTATTAGATGGGGCCCTTACTTGCATACTTGAACTATGGCCTATGTTTGATTGTTAGGATGTCACTACGACCTCTAAAACAGAATAGAGCTACTATTAACAGGGTTCGATGTTGTCGACCGCTACTAAACTAAAATCCTGATTTCTCTTTGGATCCTTCTACTACACCGACTATAGGCCTGTTACTACTTTATCTCATTCCTACTAACCTCTCCTTAAGCCTATACCCCTTTGTTTTAATGCTGATAGTTACTTGTCTACTCTTAGGCTACTGACTTATTACTTATATTATGTAAGTTATTGCCCCATCTTTGATGGTCACTGCTCATGAGAATTGAACCGTGATAGACACAACAAAGTTAGAACTCACAATTGGAATTCATGAACGACCTAAAAAAGCCAGGAATTTCACCCCTACTGGGGAGAATGAAAACAACACAAGATTTAAACAAACGCCCTGGAATCAACCTAACCTGACTACTGATGAGAATGTATTGTATTGCTACCTATAAGGGTTGAACCAATGCAATGGCAAGGCAAATAGAAACAGGCTTACCCTACTCGATAGGAAATACGCTGCTGCTAACAAGGCTAAGGCTCTCGATACATACTTTCACTCTGCTATCTACTTCTTTTATTCTGACTTGGCTATTATGCTCTACCGCTAATAAAGAAGCAAACTAATAATGGGGCAAAACTAATACTTTCACTTCCCCCCTTCCTTTCCTTCCTTGCATTCTTTTGAATATTCCTGTCTCTCCGCCTGACTTTCCCGTCTTTGGTTCTTTAGCTAGCTTCTCCATTTCATATCTATTGTTTTAGTCCATATCTCCCTACTGCATTTTTCTTATTGCCAACATCAGGTTTATGCAATACACTAATAGAGAGAGGGCTACTCAAAGCTGTCTTTCCCCGCTTTCACACTTTCACTTACTTGGATCCTTACGTTACTGACCTCCATTCTTATGTTGCAACTTTAACACCAGCCAATTAACTACGAATCAAATCTCTCATCTGGTCTTGAGATTGATATCAATGAGTAGTGGGCTAAGAGAAGTGAACTACATTTTTTAGGTGGGTGGTATCAGTTTAGGTTCAGGGGGAAGGGTGCAAAGATTGGGTATTAGCATGAGAGGTATAGGTCGGTAAAAAGAGTGATGTTGAATAAGAAGGGCAGGTCCATAGGGCAGAGATATCGTTTTTCAATCAAGTAAGGGCATACTAAACCTAACAAGCGGGACATTAAGGCAGGAGCGTAAGAGTCGGAGGTAAACTATGGATTGGAGATCGGGCACGGAGGACCTTGTTCCCTTTTTTGTTCTTTCAATTAGCAGCTCAATTCTCTAGTGTAGTGGTTTATCCTTGCTAGTGTAGGGAGTAGTTTGTGCTTCTAATAGTGATTAGTTGAATCTGATAGTGATTAGTTGAATCGGATATAGTTAGTAGTTATTGCCTTAGGCCCAGAGCAGAGTAGCTAATCCATATTATGAGTTCGAGTATTATTAGTAGCAGCTCGAGTCTATTCACCAGTAAGCCTATCCCTCCATGTAGTTAGTAAAGTACTATTGGCAGTGGGTTCAGTCTTTTATGCCCCTCATGCCATTCTGACTATCGGTTAGTTAAGCTCGAGTTCCTAGATACAGTATTACAAGCACCGATTGCTCTACCTGTTTGCTAGTAGGGCTCTATTTTTGTAAGCAGTGGTTAAAGGTCTTGTCAGTAATAGCAATATTCTTTTTATTGGTAGTGGATTCCCAGCTAGTAAATGAAGTCTTAATACAAGGATGGTAAGGAATTCAATTCTTTGGCAGTGAGTCGAGGCAACTAATACTTTATTTCCATCTTGAGACTTTCTTGATCAAGGGGGGAACATTAATTTCATATACATCTTTTGCATATTTACCATGATAATTACACCAAGCATAAACTCTGTTAGCGGCTCACTTACAATAATGAATGACCAAGCAACGGGCTAAGCAACGGAGCTGTCAAATAATAGCATGGCCGTTGTCCAAAGTCATAATGACATTAGTACTGTGGAAACTATCTTCTGTTCTGTTATTGTATTGATACTACCTTTTGATACAAGCTTTGATATTGAGGTAGTTCTTCTATTTATACAAGCAATATAGTAGGTTTATACAAGCAAATATAGTAAGGTAGTTTTGCTATGACACCTGTACCTCCTCGACCAGTTGACCGTGCCTCGATGAATGAGAGCGATTACAATAGAACCGTACCAGCGAAAGGCTTTTTGATTGGACTTTAAGAGTGGGTTATCTAGCGTTCACACAAGATCATTTATTGAGGACTGATACCATCCTTGTGGAATAGTTTTGCTACATTTGGGTATACAATTCTAAACTACAAGGATATCCAAAACAGTATCATCCTACCTCATCACATAATTATTTGAAATAGATTATCCTTTGGGATTATCTAAATCTCATAATTATGCATGTAATTTTAAATATTATTTCTTTAATGTCATTGAGGACTTGTTCCTTAATGTAATTTTATAAATCATTGATCTAGGCTACTTTGGTGACTACAAGACTAATGTAGTAATATAAAATATAAATTAAATTATTCTATAAATGACAAGACTTTAATTATATTTCATGTCCTATAAGTCTACCATCCTAGGCTACTTTGGCAGCTACCGGTCAGGTATAACTTAAGGAGATGAACTACAAATAATATTCATCAAATTCATTTAAACTAATTCATACTGAGGCAGTTCAATAATAGGATAACAACCATAATAATTATTGAATACTTAATCATCAAGAAAAAAAACTGATATAATAACTGTAATCATGATAATACATAAATCATGCATTTATGTGAAAAATAAATATTATTTCATAATTACTAATATTTGCATGTAAATAACTGAATAAATATCCAAAAACTAATAATTAGATTTAACACATGCAATTAATAATTCATATGAGAAAACTATAAAGAAATAATAATTTATAATTTTTTTACTGATTAATTTTATTTAATTGGAGAAGCCCATAAGTCCAATTAAATAAATTACTCAAAAATAAAATATAATCATTGAATAATCAAAAATATAATCATAATTAAATCTTATTAGATTATATATTGATTAATTTTATAATTAAGAAAATAACCAAAATTTCTCAATTTTATAATGACAAAACTGTAATTCTAAAAAAAATTATAAAAAAGAATTACAGATTTTTTTTAAATTATAGGATTAATAAATCACAAGGGTAAAACTATAAATAAACCTACTCAGCCGAAGGGTAAAATTATAATTTCAGTGAATGACAAAACTGTAATTTTGAGCAGAATGGTAAAATTGTAATTTTATGATTCAATGGCAAAACTATAATTTTCTCAAGGAAAAACCCTAGCCTCCTCTCTTTTGCCGCCACGCCGCTGCAACCGCCAAGATGAGGTTGCAGTCGCCGACCGGGCTGAGCCCACGCCGCACGCCCACGCGGATCGCCACGGCCATCGCGCGGCAGCATCGTACCGCTGCAGCGTGCAGGTCGCGGCCTCTATTGCCCTTGCGGCCCCTACTCAGCGGCCGATTCACCGGAGCAGCATTGCGCAAGCATCCGCCAAAACGCAAGATTGTTGTGTTTTTAACACACAACGACAATCAAGAATCGTTCGCAAGAAAATAATTAAAATTAACAGATAGGAAAACAGATCAATAAAATATTCAGATCAATAAAATGTTGGCATAAAACTATAATTATGCAATCTATTATACGAAAAAAACTATTATGCCAGGATTGAAATCAAATAATACTAGATATGTTTACAATACGTACCTTTAGATGCCATCTGCATGAGATCCAATTAAATCTTCAAGAGCATCACCAGTCGGATCTAAATAACGTCGATGTATCAATCTGCAAGATGAACTAGAATAGATCTAGACCCTTTCTCCTCTCTTCTTATCCTTTCACAGGACCACCTTAATTGATGATTTTGGGAGATCAAGAGGATAACCATAATCTCTTGATATATTCACCCCTTTGCACTTCTTTGTTATGTAGTTTCGTGCCTTGGGTCTAAAGTAGGTCCTATCTATTTATAGACGAGAGTAGAGGGTCTAGGGTAAGTAATTAGGAGAGTTCCTTCCATCAAGGACATCCCCTAAAATATCTTAATATAATATAAACTTTATTTAATATTGACTAATATCTTTTATCATAATCTAAATAATCTATAATATATCTTATTCAATTAATAAGAGCCACATCATCTTAAAAAAAAAAAAAAAAAATTGATGTTTGATTCGAGTTAAGATCATCAATAGAAAAAGGAGATGTAGAAAAGTCAGTAGTAAGTAGTTCTTCTGCAAGCCGAGAAGAAGCTGTTCTAGAGTTTGTTTTAGTAAAAGATAGAATCGAGTAGTAAGTGGGTTGACGACTTGGATCACGACAGCGGGACAAGAAGTTTCAGTTGAAAGATAAGGATCTGAAGAAGTCACAGATGCCACATAAGATGCTGTTAGGTATCCAGTTGCAAGTCCTGTTTTCGTCTTCTCTCTCTCTCTTTCTCTGGTCTTAGAACCACTTACCCTATTTCTCTTTTAAGGCCTTGACACCCCCTTTGTAGCCGCCAACTACTATACCCCTGAGAAAAGATAGCTTCTGCATTTCTATGGAATGGGGAACTCATTTCTGCTATTCGAGATCATATAGAAGTAAAGAATCTTACCATTCATCTATACCTTATTGCAGCTGACTTAAGCGCAGAAACATAAAATATTCTTGCCCGAACGTAACTTGAAGATGCGTTTGATAGTTCCCTCGCTTTAACAATATCATGTCATTGGGTGCACTACTTTCTTTTCCAGAAGCACCGAATACAACAATAAGCTAACTTGCGCCATAAGCGGGCCCTTGCTTTTGGAAAGTCCAGAATTATTACCGTTACACTTTACCCTGAATTAAGAACGGGTTGAGGTTTTGTTGCGGCTTTCTTTAGTAGTAGTTGCTTGTTCTGTCCTCGGAATTCATTGAATCTTTGACTTGCTATACGCCTAGAGTATATATAATGTTGTAATAAGACGCTATTCCTTCTACACAATACTCCCATCTAAAAGAATCTACTAAGCTCCTTTCTCTTATTCATTGAGTGCACCTATGATGTAAGTGACTAACCTAACCTTACTCACTCTGATTCCTCATAGAATCCACCTATGGCAACTAACTCAATAGATACAGAATCTTAATGACAAGCGCGATACCGTAGGCTCATTCCTCTATAGCTAAAGTGGGACCGAGCTTTCTTTTGTTGGAGATGCTGTATTCCCAGTTGAGTTTACTAGCAAATGAGAATCCATCGAACGACTTTAGGGGGGGGTGTTCAAGAGATGGGGCAGAGTGATGATTTAGACCCGGTGCATTTCTTCTCTTTCCGAATCTCAATATGTTTGGGGTGCACAGCTCATAAATACTTTCTGATAAACACATAAAGCTGATGATAGAAGTTGTTGTTTGTTGATAAATAAGAAATGGTATTATCAAGGCTCACTAAAAGCTACTACAATGTAAGAATATGCGTCCTTGGATCGTCTGGAAAATGATTGAACAAAGAAACCCTTATTTCGCTTTTAAAAGCGCTCCTCTACCTTATGTACGAGCTGATCCAGATAAGCATCCTATTTTTGCAAAAAAAAGTGTTTCTATTTCCCTTGCTTGAGGTAAGCTAATAAACTCTGGCGAACTATGGAATAGCACCCTCCTCCCCGTTTATGGGCATATGTGGGTAGCTTACTTACTATACCAGTGACGTTGGTCCAACTACGATAAATTAGGGTTGTTTCATCTTTCTATACTAAGCAGCAATAGCTATAGCGTCTCAAGAGGAGTGTCGCCCCTTTCTTCTTTGAGAGCTTGGCTTCGTGTAGCCATCCTTCAAAGCCACTTTCCAACATTGTAGATCTTGCTCGGCAGGGAGTCCAGCTTGTGTAGAATAGGACATGGGTCTCGGAAATCCGGAGGTTTCTAGGTCGCACGCGTGCATTACATTATAACAATTGAATACGAATACGTGCATGGATCGAGCCAACAAAGAATATATATGGTTATTCCCATCCTGGAATCATTCATTAACCTGACATAAACTGCTTTTCCATTAGTCGTGAGTTTTCAATAGTGCTTGCTTTACTAGCAGCAGAAAGTTCATTAAAGTCAAAAAGTAAGTGTCAGGTGCATAGATAAGAACCATCAAATGTAATGTTAAAACAAAGGGAGCTTACGATGAAATAAAGAGCCATCATTAATAACGTGATAATAGACCTCTATGCTGGTTGGTACACTGTAACTCAATTAATGGGAAGGTAAAAATAGCTTGTCAAGAATAGTTGTGGTACGGGTCCCAATTTCAGAGGGTTTTTGCGCAAGTAGATTATTCTATTTCGATCCATAGCAGAGGAAGTATTGTCTTTCGCCCGCCCCACCTCATAGCAGAGTCCGCATTTTTGTGGTTTCATTGTCTTTTATGGTTTTTCTCGCCTTGGCATGGTCTCATGGCTTCATACGGAGGAACTGGCTAATCCACTCACAATGTTGATTGCCTTCCTTATTTATTAATGCTTTCAATGTTATACCCAACTTACAGGTCATTCCTGCTTTGATAGAGCACTCTGACCCATTCTACCAGCCCCTGGTTGATCCACCAAGAAGTAGGCCGGGCTTATAAGCGTACGTCTCAAAACTGCCTAACCTTGCAGGCATGCCACACCCTAACATATGAATGCCCGGGCATAATGTACTTCTCTTCTTCACAATGGATTGAATAAGAGGAATTCCCCCACCCCGAATTAATGAGATTGCACCAGTATAGGTATAATGTTAAACCTTCGCACGCTAATGGTAGTCCAGGTATTTCCCAAGTACTTCCAAATGGTAGTCCAGGTACTTCCACCCGTATTCTTCCTTTAGCGCAATCGGTGTTCTAAGCTAGACCTTATTCTTCCCTGCACTATTCTTTCTCGTCGTTTGACCTATGCCTCTGTTCAAACAAATGGCCCCTAAAAACATAAACTCCACCGAACAAGTAAGAGAATCCAAGTAAGTAGTGAAAGGGTGCCAGCAAGGAAAGCAATACCAGAAACTATAACATTGGAACCGGGGACAGGGGCCTAAGACTGATTTCGAGCGAGAGGTCAACGTAAACAAATCATTCATTTCCCATTAGCGCATACCCATCAATTGAACTGTCTACTTCAACTTATTCTCTCCTTGAAAACAAGACCTGATTGCTGCCTTATTTAAAGACATGTCCGGAGCTTATAATCCTGCTTCTATACGGTCTCAATTATATTCCTTCCCGACCTAAACTCGAAGTTAGAACAGCCCCTACTTCATTTAATATCTGTTGACCTGACTTGCGCCAAGCTACGTGGGCATGAGATAAGATCTGATATCTATGATTTAACTCGATCGAACTGAAAATCGTATTCTGAATGACTTTGTTTGAGCTACAGCACGACAAGAAAAGGTGGTCTTTTTTTGTCCTTTAAGCCGTATGAAACGACTCTTTCTTTTGGCTAGTAACTTATTGAAGACAATCCATATCATTGAAACTCTCCTATGCCTATTGCCCAATGAATGCATTTGTAGCCTACCTTTCAATAAGGACTTGTTGGGCCTGTCCCGTCCTATCTTGTTTTCATCCTCAAATCCTATCCTGTCTGAATCGTTAAAGGAATCTATCGAGTCTCGAGCACGCATAGAAAGTAGTTAATGAACAAATGCTTTCTTAGTAGCCAACACTTACACTTTGATTTGAAACAGAAACTTATTAATCTCTCTCGTATGATTGAGACCTCGCTTCAAAACCATATACGAACATCACTCAGTAGTATCAGAACTAGGGGTAGGGATACGAGCATCACTCAGTAGTATCAAAACTAGGGGATGATCTAGTGCACATAAGTATAAAAGATGAAAACAAAAGAACATAGGTATGGTCTAGTGCATCTAGTAATATAATTAGTATAGGTAGGGACTAGAGGCATTAGAATCTAATCTGAAAAACGAAGAGTGAAATTATTGTTCCATAGCAAGCAACCTGAGACTCGACCCTACTACTGTTAGTACTTGCCCGAGTAATAAGTTATGTTTAATGGGCTAACAACCACCCCCAACTATGCGGACTTCCCTCCTTGCCACATTAGCAGTGTCTTGGCGCTTGGCCAATAACTATTGCTTGGTGCTTTCCTGGGTACCTTAGCTTACTTTGCTTTCCTTGATTCTAGGACTAATGATCCAGATCCTTTCTTCCGGGGTACCTTACCTTTATACCCTTGCTTTTGAGTATGTCCCTCGTTAGGGGTATTCCTACTCTCTTGTCTAAAACTGACATGCCTGTCTTTACTTCTGACTTATCTACTTATTATAAGGTAGGTATATGAAAAAGGTATATCATAAGGTATATTATATAATAATCAGAATAGAAGGCAGGGCAGCTTATTTAGAAGATGGGCTGACATTTCATTATGATATGATAATAAATAAGATAGTGTTTCATTCCCATATAACATAAGTAATAACTCAACTATCAAGTCAGAATCACACCATTGCTAACAGGGCTTTTGTCCTAGGGCGGGATCCAATCCATGTAAGTCTGAGACAAGCAACGGGACAGAGTTACGGGTGCAAAGTAGAGGTCGGAGCCGAGATTGGAAATAAAGGAATAGTGGAATCAAAGCCAGGATCTAATTTCAGTGTTATAGGATCAATCAAGACCCCAGGAATGTAGCTTTGGCTAAGTAACTACAACTAAAAAGTCATACCCGCTGACTCCATTCTAAAATAAGTAAGGGCGAAAGAGTGTAGCTCACCCCTCTTTGCTTACAAACTGGGTTTATTTCCTTATTGCCTATATCGGACTTACTTGCTTCCTCAGCGCGTTCGTTTTCCATCTTTGAAGCTGAGAACAAGCTAAGCTAGTGCATTAGTCAATTCCAAACTATAACAAACAGGGTTTTAAGCAAAAGGAACAAGTCACTCCAGATACGCTCGCTAACTTATTATTCTAGTTTCGGGGGTTAGGCTCCAGCTTTAATATGTTGTGCACCCAATGATATTATTAGTTGTCATCCATTTGCAATTGGATTCTTATTGAGAGTAAGGAGAGCAAGCAAGTGAACAAGCTACAGGTTCATAATTCTATACTAAGGTCTAGCGTTCATAAGGCCTCATTCTTCTTTTCACTTTTGAGTCTGGTCTGCAAGATTCCTATTCTCAATGATACATCGCATTCTGAATGAAAGATGATTCAGAACGAGAAGACCAAGAAAAGTAAACAGTGAGTCAGGTGTCTGCAAGAAAAATAGAAGAAAAAGCAACCGCGAGAGGGCCTAAGCTATGTGGTCAAGTACGAGAAGCAGTAGGGTAGGGCTATTCTTGTTTACTACTACACTACTCCATGTTATACATCTCTTTATGTGCCTACACGGGGAAAACCTATAAGGAAGGAAAGGTAACCTTAAAAGCAAGTAACCAAAAGTGGGAAATAACCCCTAAAAAGCAAGTATTAGTATCCTTTCCTGGAGAATAGAGCTATACGACATTGAGTGGGGGTACGATCTAGCGCATGAAGTAATAGGAGAAGTTATAGGGATAGGAATGAGCTACCCCGCCTAATAAGAGCCGAACTGTAACATAAGAATTTCATAATCGGGGTGCATTAAGAGACTCAAGCTCCTAACCCAGAGCGCAACTAAGCCTTTCAGAATGAAGGATAGTAGCGGCAGACCGAGGCTACAACTCAAGAATGAGAGATAGGTTGAAAGGCCAAGAGAAAGCAAAGGCAGATGACTCAACCGTAGGAATGCCAGGCTAAGAGACATGAGTCATAGACATAGAAAAAGGAATGCCAGGAACAAATACAGTAATGGAGTTAAGTTACAGGAGAAAGAATAGGATAAAGGAAGAGCAGGCTCATAGGTCAACACTAAAATTAGTGTGTCACCTAACAGGTGAAATAAAGAATAAGGAATAACAGTAAGTAAGGGCATCCGGCATGGGGGGATTACTAAACCCAGAGATATAGGCTGAGAAGTAGGAGTATCAGTTTAGATGCAAGGTAGCCAGCCTTGTTCTCATCCTTGTCAGTAGCAACTGATTTCCTAGTTGGTAGACCTATTCTTATCGATACTAGTTCACTTCTGATATTTAGGTTAGTCACTACATGGGCGCCCTTACTGACTTTCCTTCTTCTTTTCCTTATGTCGATTCCTATGCTCAATGTGAATTCTGTAGTTCGATCTGGAATAACCAAGCGACTATTGGACAAGCAAGAAACTCCACCAAGGTTGCATGGGCTTCTTAATTATTAGTTCACTTATTTATTCTTTGATCTTCCCTATGAAGTTAGCTTGTATTAATGATTCAGTTAACTTATATTAATGATTCCATTAACTTCTGTTCAACGACTCAAAAGCATAAGCATAAGGGAGTTCACATTCCTATTAGATATAGATATGCACATTAGAGAGATTGTTTGATTTCTTTCAAGGAGCATTGGTTTGGTAGCTAGGGGGCTTAGAAGCACTTATTTCAGTCCAAGAAGCAGTAGAGGCAGCCCTAAAAGCGGTAGTACTAGGTTAAAGTAAGGGGTGCTCGAGTATAGCTAGCGAGTCAGTCTTTTAGGCACCAGTTGATCTCCATGTTTTGAGTGATAGTCTTTTTTTCATTGGCTCCATTGTTTATTGGTATCGGATCTAGTCCTATTAGCGTTAGTATAAGTTTGGAGCAAGAGAGATGTAATGCCAGGTACACAACTACAAGAGTAAAAGCAACTAAGTAATATTCTAATTGTAATATGCCAAGCGCCAGTTGAGTTGATCGCACCCCTCTTTATGAAATGAGTACCTCTGAGACCAGTTGATCGCATGCATCTCTATGAATGAGTGCTGATGCTCGAAGCAATCACCCACAAACTAATTGTTGTCACTTTCGGGCTAAGCTACTTGAATTGCAGAATGAATGTCCGAGAATGCCACTTGAAGAATTCTGAGTCCAACCGTCCTCGTAGGCTGATGCCCTCCACTTGTAGTTAAGACTATGCGGTGTTCTTTTAAGAGGTCTGATCTAGGTGTGTTTGTGCCTGCCAGTAAGGGTGGAGGAAAGGATATAGTTTTTCTATTACAAATAATAATTCAAAGTGGGAGTAAATAGAAGGTATGATTAAATAGGATAAGAGAGCTGAGCTTATAATACCTCTCATACTAAAACAAGCAACAGGTAACCGAGCTACTTATTCGAATTCTTTTGTTCGGGACCTAGGCTTACTTCCTTTACTACATAGGTCTGCTTTTCCTTTCTATTAGTCTTCCATTATTTGCTTCCAAGCTGATATTACTGATTCGAATATTTGTTTTGTATTGCCCATCAACGCAGCCAAAAGAGTGGGAAAGAGCTATGCGTTAGATGGGTTGTTGGGGAATATTAGTTTAGTTGTTTGGGAATTGAGCAGCTACCTGGCAGCAGTCCTAGAATCCAAAGTGGTAGATACATAATGAATAGCAGTAAAGGCATACTAAACAACCATAGTAATGCTAGAGCGAAGTTGCAGAATGCTAGAGCGAAGTTGCAGTTTGAAGCTAGATCAGTGCCCGGTGTGTCATAGAATGCAAATAAGTAGTTGGTTTCCGAGTTCCGCTACGTGTTGTTCCGAGGGATATTCAATTTGGAAGTCAGGATCTATACCGGTCACTAAAGAGTAGGAGTCAAGATAGTAGACCTGCTTGTCGATAGCTCTTCTCTTTTACTTAGAGGGTAATGTATCCAATGTCTTTCTTCACATAGTAAAGTGAGAGATCACGAAGAAGGCTAAGGTAGGGATTAAATGTCTCCGGAGAGGTTGCTTTACCTGAACCTATTTATAGTCCTGCTTACTGTTGGCTAAGAATAACGTTAGATTCTATGCATGACATTAAATGAAAAGAGTGACTTTATTCTATTACTACATCTCCTATGCTACCCTTCTTTATCGGGATAGCTACTACCTACCATTTCATTGTTCATGATCTACTTGCCTTATACTACCTTACTATGATTATTTGGATATTTCTTGCACACTGCCACATATAACTGACTACAACAAGCCAAGTTAAGAAAGGAATTTGACAATTTGCATCATGAACCGCCCATCCTCGCCTCGGGAATGGCTAAGGCAATCTACTGTATAGCTCCATACAATGTGTCTTTTGATGAGCGATAATAGGAACCCCTATCTGAACCCACTATCCTTGTCATTATCCTATTTTCCCCTTTTTTATCAATGTCTAACTTCAAAGAAAAATCTAGTTTCATTTTTGCAGATGGACATTCAATTTCTCCTTTTCCATTTGTAACTTCCACACTTTCTCTTTTAGGGATAACTTAGGTCAAGTATACCGATCCTCGGACTGAAACCCAGTATCGTATGACCTGTCCCAAACAACAATCTCTATACACTGTGAGCACCTTAACCGACATCTTGACCTTTACCACTCGAAATGGAATAAAGAATTTCCCTACTCTCCACTACAGACTACTTCTTATACAGGGGAAGGAAAGGCAGTGTCGATTTTCCTTATCAGTGACAGACTTTGCAATCTACATTTTAGGTGTATAATAATATCACAAGAGTAAAGCGGCCTTATAGCTTTCAGGATATCTCCCATGTAAAAGCCTACAATACAAACATTTTACTTTAACGAATGCTACTTTAATGAGTTACTGAATCAAATCTATTTATTCACTCTAGTTGGGGTGGCATAATCAATGATATGGGGTTTAGACCTTATTCAGGAAGTTAAGAGGTTCACATTATCTCTGATGGCCATAAAAGTCAAAAGTGTCACTCATATAGCTGTCAAAGGTGTTTGTTGATTTTCTGAGTTCCTACATGAAAAGACAAGAAAGCTTTTCGTTTTGGGGCTGATCACACTTCCTCCTTCCCAAGTGAGTCCTTCCATATCTTACGAGGATCTAGTGCGAGCTCCCTCTTCTTCTTGAGATCGGGAAAGAGGTCTACAATAAAGACCAATCAATCCACCGGCTGCAGTAAAGGATAAAGCCTCATTTGAGAAAGACCCTTCATTGCTAGCTTCCTTGCTGATTGAGAGCACCAAAGCAAAGCCCTGCCGATTGAGAGAAGGCAATGAAGCCCTACTCTAAGCTTAGAGTTTATTCCTCTTGAATGTTGGTCTGACTGTGAGCTATAAGGAAAGTAGAAGAGAACGGAGCACTTCACTTCAGCCTTACAGAGCATTTGATCCATGTGTGTGTCCCATATCAAGGGCTATGCCTCTATAGAAGATGATCAAATCTAAGAAATAGAATTAGGTGAGGTCTCAAATAGCAAGCAAGTCGGGCTATGAACTATATTTCACTACGGTAGGAAGCCTTCGACTAAGGGAAGGCATGAAAAGAAAAGAAAGAGCACGTATTACACGCTGCTAAAGAGCGGTAATCCAACTTTTAAGCGAGTAAAAACATGTGATTCGATTAGATATAGCTTTACGTATACGGGCATAGTCATTTCCCTTTCGAGCACAGGAAGCATTTGTCCAATCCAAGACATATCGGTATGGGTCAAAGAGAAAAGTAGATTGATTTCTTTCATGTGAGACCTATATCCGTGGGATAGAAGTGGTCTTGTCTCCGCATTGGAAAGCTCCTCTCGAAAGCTATCGATCCGAGAAAAGGCAATTCAATCGCTTGCTAAGCTGCTTTTGACTTTAGAAGCTATAGCCGATGATCCTAGAATTGGAATTGAACTTGCACCAATACTGGAACTGAACCTATTCTTGACCTCAGACTGTTTTCACTCGGGAAGAGACCTTTGGGAAGGGAAGTTGAGGTCGACTAAAGGGGATGCTATGAATGTATTCACTAAAATCTATCTTGACTTGGCGCATAAGAAAGAATCGTTTGTAGACTTGAGATTGCCCTTACTTCCCTAGCTACCATTTTGGCACTAATGACCTAAAAGCTAACTTGTTATAGAGAGATAAAGAGTCAAATCAGTACCAGTAAGAATATCACTGCTAATAGAGAAGTGGAATCGAACACTGTCCCCAAGTAGTAAATACAAAAAATAAATGGAAACAGGTACTTTAACTCGAAAGATGGAATTGGACGGGCAATAAAAAGAGAATCCACTGGTGCCTCTAACGACTGTAACTACTAGCTTACTAAACTCGAAACCACCATCAATGACTACTATTACTATAAAGGAACTACTAGAATAATGAACCTATCGAGTCATAATGAAACTCAAAAAAGGATCAATGAAACAAAGAAGTAATAACTCAACTCGAAACTCAGAATTCTACTAGTGTTAACAAGAAGCCAACTCATACCGGCCAGACTCAAATCTGAATTAGGGATCTCCCAACTCTGACACCATACCCATATTTCTTTATTGTAACCTATGAAGTACTAGCCTGTAATTCCTAGATCTACATCCTTATTTGTCCCTGACACTCCCTTATATCAGACTACATCTCCTTTATTTCATTATTACTTTCCCTACTTATAGGGCTTAGACTCCTCCCTTAACTCTTCAACACTGACATCTAAATCTACACTACCTATTCTAACCCTAGCGAATCAAACCACTACCTATAAGACGATAACTCAACACTAAGAAATAAACTACTTCTTGCCCAACCCTCTCCTCGAGCCTTAACTATTAGTCTTCTAATCCTTTCTCTCAACCAACCTATCTTTGGTTTCGTTCTTTTATTACTGAGCGCTTGCTTGTTTTCATTTATTAGATAAGTAACGACTATAATTATTGTTTTTCTATGAATCAATATAAGAGTGTACATAATATGAGTAGTGAGTATCAACTTTAAACTATAATCAACAAGAATGGAGCTAAGACATACAAGAGTGGGGCTACTGCTTCTCTTACTTTTAATCAAGAGTCGAAAATCTACTCATGAAAATAGGGCTTCGAGCACTACTTCCAATGCTTTTCCGTATAGTAAAGAATCAAAGACATAGGTTGGAACTACACCAAATAGTAACAGAATTGAACTAATCAGTAATTGAATGAGTATAGTTGTGAGTCTAGGAGCTACTAGCAAGTGGGCGAGTAGGGCAAGTAAGAAAGTCCGCATTGAAGCCTATTGAACCTGGACACCAAGGCTAATAGTAGTAGGAATTAAAACAGAGCGGCCTCCCAAGGCACAAGTATCAGAATTAGGGTCGGTTAATATAAGAATTTCATGGCCTGTGGATAGATCGGAAGCCAACTCATAAGTGAGAGAATGGAACCACTGCTATAAAGAAAGAAACTAATAAGTGGGGATTCCCTCTGCTAACAAGGATATGCAAATAAGAACCGGGAATAGAACCAATCATAATAAGAGAAAAACAAAAAATCAAGAAAGAAACTAGCGCTAACAAGACCTTAACAACCACAATGGAACCAGCCCCCCAATAGGAAATCCATAGCTAAAAGACTAACCTTTGCTCTTATGCTTCTCAGTGAAATTCTGTAACTAATGCCTATAGGCCTGACCTTGGCCCCAAACAAATTAGTCTTACTTTCTTGGCTATCCGCCTATGTCTCTGCTTTCACTCCCTATACTACCCTTTTGACCTACTACTAGCTATCGGGCTTACGTTGCTTACTTTTATTTTAATACAACTTCTTTTAGGGCTTAACTGCTACTCCACCAGAATGGACTACTACCCCACATAATGGAACTAACTAGTGGCAAACGGACCCGAACTACTGCTTGCAACTCCTAGGGTTTAGTCTACTTTTCCTCTCCCTTCCGGTTGAGCTTAAGTAAACTTCCCTTGTCAGTAGTGGGTTCAGTCCAAGAAGCGCCAGTTCCATTCTCCATAGTAGCCAGCTAAAGCGGAACCGGCCCTTTATTGACTCAATTGATTCATTCTTTTGAGACAAACTGAGTTCGCCACTAAATTGTATCCTGTATTGAATGGTGCCATTCCGATTATGAGTTAGCTAAGTCTATTCCTGGATGCTCTACACCGTACCTATTAGACATAAGTCAATTCGAATTCTACTAAGTTTGATTGTTTGTCCAGGGTTCAAGTCCTGCTAGCACAAGTAAGCATTGGTATTATAGGCACCAGCACAATTCTTATCTATAGAAGTCAGTAGAAGTAAAAGTCGAAGTTCCAAGTTGTGTTTTCTTATTAAATGTGGTAGCCTCGGCTCAGGTGATACACTATATTAGTACTGTGTTTGGGATTCATTTATTTGACTTATAAGCTTAATTGCTAGTTAGCGAGGTAGGTCTTAGAAGCGCTTAGCTAAGTTCCTTATGTCTAAGATAAAGCCAAGCCTTACAAGCACTGGTGAAAGCATGATAAACAGTAGCTTCGGACTGATCGACATGAAATTGAGCATGAAAGCTCGCAAGGGCAGCTTTGAACTAAGCAGCAGAGGAGATAAGTAGAAACAGTAGAATCAAACATATGAGTAATAATAAGTAGTAGGCATCCAGATCATGTTCCTGTAGCATAGTGGCATATACTAAAGCTATCAATGCATAATAAAATGCAAGCATGGGGAATTAATGTAGAATGCAGTGAAGCAATGGTATACTAAAACAAGAGAATGAGAATCCATCGTAATGCTTTCTCTTTGAATAGGGAACTCAACTGGTAACTTTAAGAATAGAACCGGGGCTAGTAAGACCATAGCTCCAAACTGGTAATCTCCTACTAGCGGATAGAATAGAACTGCTATCAACAAGGCCTCCTTTGATGTCTCTAAGTCTCTCACTCTTGTCCTTGAGCTTGTGCCCCTACCTTCTCCGATTCTGATTAGTGTGTTAGGGTATGATCTAGCACATATAGGTATTAGCGCGTTAGCAGTAGGTACAAGAACCCTCTACTATAAAGTAACTGGGTAGTAAGGGGTAATAAGGTGCAACCAATAAAGGAAGAGAATGAAAACAAAGGTAGCAAGAGGGGCAGAGAAGGAGGTGAACCAAAGGATTTTGGAAATGCAGGAAGGGGATACTCCAACTCGCGTATAGGCGCATTGAGTTCATATCCGAATTAAAGACAGAAGTAAAGGATACCTGGTCTAATACTCTCCGG
Source organism: Ensete glaucum (assembly GCA_021527575.1). Taxonomy (NCBI): domain Eukaryota; kingdom Viridiplantae; phylum Streptophyta; class Magnoliopsida; order Zingiberales; family Musaceae; genus Ensete; species Ensete glaucum. The sequence goes on from CM038557.1 coordinate 32,309,363, forward strand.
TAGCAAATAGAGAATCTCTCCTGCTCGCCCAACCCGAACTCTTACTTTTACTCTTCTGCTCGTTAGCTATGGCTTACTTTCCTTGCTTTAAGTTGGTGTTTCACTATGGGATTGGACTTGCTCCCTCTATTCCAAACCATACCCATTAGTATGCCCTGCCCAGCCAGCTCTTAAACTCCGAGACTTCGAGTATGCCTTTCCTCTGCCTATTAGTCTGTATTTATTTGCCCATCACTTCTTTGTGCTTGCTCCTGACAACATGGCCTATGTGCGCCATGATGGGAGCCTTCCCATCCTTGTTCTCACTCTTGAATTGAAAAATGAGATTCTTTAGCTACTGATCTGAACCCTCACTTCTGAGGCCCTCTCCTTTCATTAACTCTTGACTCCAATCCGGAGTTTCCTTCTTGCCTCCGACTTGCCACTACGACTCTCTGAGTATTTGTGCTGGTCTTAAATTCCACTCCATGTACTTGGATACAGCAATGCATAATTGCAAAGTGAGACGAATAGGCAAACCTATAAGCATGGTAAATACAGATTTGAGCCACTGCTTCCAAGGCTAAAATAAAAGGGCGAGAAAGAGAAAAAGGAGAAAACTCCCTAGCAAGAAAGTCCGTTTTGTTTTCATATGATAAAGGAATAATTGGTGTAAGTTAACAGAGAAATAGGCATTTAAGACAAGAGTTCGGTAAGGTCCGTTGGGGGGTATAGTGAAGGTAAGTTTATAGGTATAGTTTGGGAATGATGGGTCTAGTTCGGTAATAAGAGGGATAAGATACTATTTTACTTAACACTGGTACCACTGATATCTTGTTCCAAAGAAAAAGTCCACAGGCTTTGAGCCTAGTGTAGCTAAGCAAATCACCAATAAAATACTAATCAGTATTATACAAAACCACATAAGTACACAAAATAGAATTAAATATAAGATATAATATAAGGGAAAAGAATCATCAAAAGAGTGTAGCGGATAACAAACAGAAAGAGTGTGAAAGAGCGTAGCTAAACTAAAAGGAAAGAGCAGAGCGGCAGGGACTGTTCAGAGGTAATAACAAATACAGAATTGATTATGTTTTTTCTTACTGTAGTTATCTTTGATGTTTTTGTTATTGTCTACCCTACCGCTTCTTCTAGTTAGCCCTCAACTACTTACTTCGATCCTTGCTTCTTCGGGTTAGTCTCCTACTTATTACTTTTATTCTGACTTTTGAGTTAAGGCCCTGTTAATAATGATTTGGATCCTGCGGGCGGGTAACAAGCCTATCCAATAGGCATTCAAGCCTTAATTCCACTTTGTCAGTTAACAATTCTATGATTCTTTCTCTCCTCAAGTTCATATTTTTCTTCTTGATGTCGCGGCTTATTCTTTTTCTAAAGTGATGGGCTTACTTTTAGCTACTACCAAGGCTTTCGCTCCCGTCTCTTACTCTGATGCTTGCTCCTGGCATTCCCATGCTCCAGCTGTTATCTTGTTTGTGTAGTTAGTAGCTTCATCACTCTTCCGCTCCTGTCTAATAATTCAAGGTAGAGGGTGCGCCCCGGCCAATAAGAACTCTCTTCTCAAGTGGGGAAAGCAAGAACGAAGCTGTTGAACCTGTGCCTACGTCTTTAAAGTAGGAAATCCACCTAATAACATTTCTTTTAAATAGCTAATACAGAATCCAATTCGTAAGTCAGAATACCTTTCTTTTGGTATGAGCTCTAAGGCTAATCAAGTGAAAAAGAGGGTATGGTACTAAGAGTATGAGTAAGAGGGTATGGTATGATCTAGCATAGTATCAGACTTCTTTAGCTGCCACTCGTATCAGACTTATTGGAAGTTGTGGACTCTAAGCTCAACCTACGAAATGGTGTGTCAGTAGTGTACAAGCCTAATTCCTACTATATTGTGTTAGTCCGCCCTAGCTTTTTGCCTCCCATTGCTTTGTATCATTCTAGAACTACTATACTCATTTTACTAGCTACCAGTCTTGCTCTACTACTTCTAGTACTTTATATTATAGTAAAGAAATCAACTAGCGCTAATAGGACCTAATACTAATGGAAGGATGCAACTAACCTGCGCTTACTCTTTGCTTTACTTGTTTTCAAACTGGATCTCTGCCTTCAATGACTAGTTTGTCTATTCCACTACCTCATCTCAAGAACAATCAGTATTTCCATCCTATTACCAATAACAAAAAGTATAATTAGAATATAGTACCACATAGCTTAGGCTTTCCCTACTGACTGACATCGAAACTGCTCCCTTATTTACTTCTTTAGCCACAGATCGAAACTGACATTCAATTCCTGTCTACTATACTAGTTGACTTTTCTCCTGAAACTCGCTCAAGACTCGCTCTTCCTTCCGCTTCCCGGCCTACTATCTTTATCTCGAATTTCCCTATTGACATCTACATCCGTATTTGTCTCTCGCATCCTTACTCATTACTATAAGAAGAATTCATCTACTAAGGACTATAATGGCACAGCCCTCTCACAAGTAGGGTTCTGAGATAGTATAATCGTAGTTGGAAGCAGTAGTCGCAGGCTTTGTTACTTGTTTTCTTCTTGGAATTAGCCATTTGCTTATTGCTTTACCCAACCATAAGAGATTGGTGCATTGACAACTCTAACAGCATTTATTTGGTGTTGATGGGAAATCGATCTGAGGTCAGGAAAGGCATACTAAAACATAGCAGTGGTAAAGAAAGTAAGGCAAGCAAGGGGGAAAGGTAAGTAAGAAGAATATGTAGTAGAGCAAAGATCCGGTAGTGTTGCTATACCGCCACACTCTTTTTCTTAGACTCCTGTGGTTAAGTCTGCCTTGCCCTTATCGCTCTGTGACTCTTACCTACATTATTTAGTTATAGCGAGATCTAGCCCCCGAATTCCATAGTTCCAGTTTCAACCTGCTCCTTTTGACTTTCATCTATCAGTCACTTGTCTACTCTTATGCCCCTGACCCCGGCTCTTGCGGTTATTATTCTTAGACTCGGGCCTGGCCTACTACTCCTGCTTGTTGGACTTATGCTTACTACTTATCATGCTAAGTCTTCTAGTTCGGCATCTTTGACTTAAAGCGGACGGAACGAACACAGGGCCGGGTGGATGAAATTATAACTTCTGAATTGATGTCAGGCGTGTATGTAATAGGTCAGACTCCAATGGAGGAGCAGTAGGCTAGCTTCTTTGTTCCCCTGGTCACTTAGATCTTCTACTTTCTAGTTCCATTATTATCCGTAGTAGGTTGTTTCTTGTTATATCAGTAGTCAAATTGATAGTTTTCTAGTAACTAGCCCATCCTTACAGGTAGTATTTGATTTCCAGCTTCCAATGTGAGTATGTCTATCATTGAGTCGTTCTTTCCTGTACTAGTTGAAGCCCTGTTAGCGGTGTTCGTATTCCCGAGTTCCACTCTTTGTATTAGTAGTTGGGATCATTCTTTGTATTTGTAGTTGGGATGTTCTAGATAGTATCCTTATTATGACTTATCAGTTGCATTCCGGAAAGCCCAGTAAAAGTATGATTTCCAAGTGAGAGTATTGGTAGCCCGGGAGAACTATTTCTATATATTACTTTTTTCCTTCACTGCCTAAGAGAACTAGGTTGGTAAGTTACCTACCTTCTGGTCTTTTGGGAGACCTTTCATTCGGTATTTACCACTATACTATGGGCTACTATAACTAACATAAATAATAAGAAAGAAACTAATAGATGAGAAAGAAGGTGTGAAGTACATCAACAGGAGCATAAGAGAATTAAAGCAAGGAGTTTCAGGTTTCATCAATAGCATTGGAATGTCGCTTGCCAGTCTTAGGGTCACAGCATAGATTGCTCTCTCTCCTTTTAGCTTGCTTGAAAAAGAGGGGCGGAAGGACTTTATAGAAAGTAAAGCACAGTGAGTTACTGTCAAGGCTTTCCTTCCATTATTACTTACTATCCCATAGAGCAACGTATATTGATTGGATAGGGGCATCAATCCCTCTTGAAGCTATATAGCCTAGCCTTCTTACTAGACTTCTTATCCACAGGTAAAGGAACACGGGGCACTCGCCCGGCTCAAAATAAATGAACCTAACCCTTACCCTTCTACTAGAATCATGCTAGCTTCCCCATTCCACATGACTGCCATAAAAGGTATAAAATATCTTCCTAATTAAAGCAAGCAATCAAAGTACTGATAAGACCAATCCGGATGTAAACCTTAGTGAATTAAGAAAAAGGGGTCCTTACTCTCTGACTCTCTTTCGCCCCCCCCCGCCCTTTCATTTCTCTCATAGTATAGTATTTTTTTTTTAGTTATTGGGCGAGAGGGACTCTCCTGTTTATTAGGAAAGGCTATAAAGCTGCTTTGAGCAATGAGCTGCTCATTGAGAAAGAGATAGGAACCAATACTTTGGATATTGCTTTGAGAACGGCATTCCACAAGCACAAGCTAATGGGAAGGTTTCTCCCCTTTATCAAGCTACGGACTTAAGACCAGAAGGCTTCTATGTTGATGTCGATAGGAAAAGGGAATAGAGATATGAAACAGAGGAAGAGTAGGACAAGGTTCAATCTTCTATATTTCTCTCAAGAAAAAACTCTTTACAAATTTCAGAAACTCCCTTGCTTCTCTCATGACTCAACATATGGGGTTTATATAGTCCCCAAAGATACATTATATTAATTGTATTCAAGATGAACCATTCTCTTTCAAGAAACCCTTTCAAGAACCAATAACCAATTTGACTTATCCTTCTATAGTCTTTTAATCCATTTTTTCTTCTTGATGTAATAAATCTCTCTCTTGATGCAATGAACCTCTTTTGATGAAATGAACCTCTTTATGATACTTGAACAAGTTTAATTCCAACATTTTCCCCCCTTAAACTTGTTCCATCTAGCATGCCAAGTTTCTTTCGAAGTTGTTGAATATATACCTCTTCTTCAAAAACTCCATTAAGAAATGCTGATTTCACATCCATTTGTAAAAACTTCCATTTCATTTGAGCTGCTAGAGAGATAAGTAATCTGTCTCCAATCGAGCAATCAAGCAAATACTTCTTCATAGTCAATTCCATATTGTTGTTTATATCCCTTTGCAACTAATCTAGCCTTGTATTTCTCCATCTCTCCTTTTGCATTTTTTTTGTTTTGAAGATCCACTTAACACCGATAGCTTGGTGGTCTTCTGGAAGTGTAATAAGCTCCCATGTATTATTTTGTTAATGGCATGAATCTCTTCATTCATAGCTTGTCGCCATTTTTCATCTCTATAAGCTTCTTCGAAGATTAATGGATCATATCCTGCAAAAAGACAAAATAAAGAAAGTTCATCATTGTTAGTATCAATCCTTCGAGTCACATCATATAGGTCCTGAATCGGTCTTGTCCTTCTTATAATTGGACTTCTTGAATCATGTGACCTAGCTGATCTAGGTGATGATTCTGGCAAAGTCACTTCAGTGTTTGCTTGTATTATATCATCTTCTTCTGAAGCTACAACTTTCTTATGCTGCTCATCACTTTTCCAGTTCCAAATCTGTTGTTCATCAAACTCAACATCTCTTGACATCACAACTTTATTTGTGATAGGATTGTAGAGTTTGTAACCACTGGAATTCTCTGGATAACCTAGCAAAATACATTTTTGGCTTTTATCCTCCAATTTCGTTCTCTTTTCTTCTGGTATCTTGGCAAATGCAACACTTCCAAAAATCCTCAAATGATCAACTCTTGGTTTTTGTAAGCTCCATGCTTCTTCTGGTGTAATATTACCAATTCGCTTTGTCGGAAACCTGTTAAGCAAATAAACTGCACAAGCAACAGCATCACCCCAAAATTCTTTCGGAATTTTTCTTTCCTTTAACATGCATCGGACCATATTAAGGATAGTCCTGTTTTTTCTTTCCGAGACACCATTTTGTTGAGGTGTGTATGGCATGGTGAATTGATGTAGAATTCCATTATTTCTACAAAAACTTTCAAATTCATTTGATATATATTCACCACCTCTATCTGTTCTTAGACATTTAATCTTACAACAACTTTGTCTTTCAACCAAATCCTTAAATTCTTTGAATTTGCTTAAAACTTCTTTCTTTAACATGTAAACCCAAGTTTTGCCACTATGATCATCAGTAAATGTAAGAAAATACCTGCTTCCTCCAAGTGATACTGGATTGATAGGGCCACAAACATCCGAGTGCACCAGATCGAGTCGATGCCATGCTCTTTTTGTTCTTCTCACTTTGAAAGGTTTTCTTTCTTGTTTACCCATGACACATACTTCACATAATTTTCTTTGGGTGATCAATTTTTGGCATTCCTGTCACCATATTATACTTCTCTAAAAGTTTCAAAGCCTCAAAATTTAAGTGAGCATATCTAAGATGCCAAAGTGTAGAAATATCCTCAATATCAGCTTTAAAACAATTTGATTGATCAAAAATACTCAAATGTAGAGGAAACATTCTATTCCTTGCCATTTTCACATGTGATATCAATGTTTTATTCTTATCACGAATTGAGAGAGCCATATCTTTCATCTCAACCTCATAACCTTTTTCAAGTAATTGTCCAATGCTTAAAATATTATTTTTCATATCAGAACATAATAAATATCTGAAATGCATAATTCCTTGACATTATTAAGTTCAAGGAGAATTTTACCTTTGCCTCTTCGGTCTTTGAGACAAATCACCAAATGTAATGTTCAAATAACTTGTATCCATTTAAAATAGCTCTTTGTTGCCACACATGTGATTTGAGGCTCTGTATCTAGATACCATGTCATAGATTGATCATTTTTCAAATTTTCATAACTCATTAGCAAAACTTGATTTTCCTTCTTTTCTTCCTCAACAAAATTTGCCTCACCACTTTGATTGTTAGGATTATAATAACATTCATAAGAGTAATGTCCGTACCTTTTGCAAACATAACACCGTATTGGACCTTTTAGAGTTTCGCCACCCACGCCCCACGCCCCGACCATAACCTCGGCCTCTTTGGCTAGAATTTTCTCTAGCCTCTTCATTATATGGAGATTCTTGATTGGTCCGATTTCTTCTTCCTCTTTGTCCTCGTCCTCTTCCTCTTTGAGAATTTGATTCTCCTTTATTTTCAAGAGCAAACTTAGCTTGTAGTGCTTGCTCCATAGTTTTGTCTTCTCCTCTTTTGTAATTCTTTGTTCATGAACTTGAAGGGAACCCATAAGTTCTTCTAAAGACATTTTTTCCAAATCTTTAGATTCTTCAATCGCAATGAATAAAATCAAATTTCGGTCTAGGGATCTCAATATTTTTCTATTACTCTCGATTATTTACTTGTTCACCATTTCGTCTCATTTGATGAACAATAGAAATGATTTTGAGAAGTAATCGAAATAGTTTCGTACCTTGTTGTAGTTTTTCAAACTTCAGAAACTTGTAGACGAAGTTTCTTTACCTTATCAACACCACCGAATGCTTTTTGAAGTATTTCCCAAGCCTCCTTTGAAGTATTTGCTGGAGCGATGATCTCGAACATTGTATCATCAAGCCCTTGGTAGATTGTGAACAAAGCCTTTTTCTCCTTCTTCCTTCTTTCTTTGAGTTGTTTTCTTCCTTCTGCATTCATTACTCCTTCTTCTGCTGGAGTTGGTTCACCGAATCCATCTTCTACAAACTCCCATACATCTTGAGAGCCTAGAAGAACCTTCATTTGGATGCACCATATGTCATAATTTTCTTTTGTTAATCTGGGGATCTGAAGTTGGATGGCACTTGAGGAAGAGGTCATAGCTTAACCTATGCTCTGATACCAGATGTTGATGTCGATAGGAAGAGGGAATAGAGATATGAAACAGAGGAAGAGTAGGACAAGGTTCAATCTTCTATATTTCTCTCAAGAAAAAACTCTTTACAAATTTCAGAAACTCCCTTGCTTCTCTCATGACTCAACATATGGGGTTTATATAGTCCCCAAAGATACATTATATTAATTGTATTCAAGATGAACCATTCTCTTTCAAGAAACCCTTTCAAGAACCAATAACCAATTTGACTTATCCTTCTATAGTCTTTTAATCCATTTTTTCTTCTTGATGTAATAAATCTCTCTCTTGATGCAATGAACCTCTTTTGATGAAATGAACCTCTTTATGATACTTGAACAAGTTTAATTCCAACATTCTATTCATCTCCATGGGTCTAATCCCTTACTTCCAATTCTAACTTGAAATAGGTAGGCGCATATGATGATTCCAGTATTTTTCTTGAAGAATCTTGGCTTCAGACCTTAATTGATAAATCTGTCTCTTTATAGAATTCAAGGATGGAGATGGCATTATGAATTTCCCAGTAATCCAGCATCCAGAGCCAGAAGTTATCATATTAAAGCGAGTAGGCGAGTCGATTTTGGTAATAAGAAGCTCTCTCCCTTTATTTAATAGTAAGAGTAGGGTAGTGGGAGGGTGAGTCATTAATAATGTAGTTCTACTCTAAACAAGTACGCCCTAAAGTAAAACCCTCTTTCCTAATAACCGGCATAACTACTGTTCTATTTAAGGATAAATGAAATCAAATCCTAATTGCTATAAAGAGTCCTTCCTTCCTTCTGGTTGACCCGTAACGAGCTGTTTCAAATTCCAATAAGCCGGATTTGCATCTTCTAAATTTCTACTGTGAAGTCAGATTGAAGCTCTTAAAATGAGTGAGTCATTTTTGGAATGGGATTATCAATACTACACATAGTATAAAGCCATTGATTTCTTAGCAATTCCATCATATAAAGTTGGACTATCTTAGGTTGATCAAGAACGAGTATTGGAAGTTGATTCTTTCTCGGGACTTCACTATTTAAAACCAAGCAAGCTGCATAGCGTCTTTCCGCTGCCCTTATAGTTGCGTTGCAGCAAGGGCAATCAGTTAAGACAAAGAAAGTTGGCGAGGGACTTTATGTTACTCGTTTTACAGACCTTATGTTACTCTTTTGACAGACCTTATCACAACGCCTTTTCTTACATCAAGTAGAATAAACACTTCCTTCTATGCTATGGTTTAGAAGCTTATATGGAATATGTAATTTAAGTAGTGTATAAGTCGTTGTTCGATTCTTGAAAGTACTAGTACCGATCACATGAGACCCGTAGGCAAATTCTTAGTTATTATGTCTTCATTCCCTCTGGAGACAGTTTGATTTCTATGTTCAGAACAGCACGGCCACATAACAGAAAGAGTGTAGCGACAGTGTGTTTAGGATAATTACACATATAGTATATTTAATATGAGGTGTTATTCCCGTGTTACGCGTCAGTGTGCCCTGCACTAATGGGGATACTATAGTTTACAAGAGGAAAACAAGAGCATAGAAATCCAGAAAGTAAGTCTAAGCTTCCAAGTCGAGATGCCCTGGTTAAGGATACCCGGGCGACTCCTACAGAATGGAATGATCAACTAGGAAATCGACTACTGTTACTCAGATCTCAAGTAGGAAAGTTAGAATCACCCGCGACGCGGGGAATGAAAATGTCAACAAGATATGAAAAAGAAATAGGGAATTGCACCGGTGATAACAAGGCTCGAACCACCACACCGCGGGAAAGGATGTGTGATCAACAAAACAAGGAAAGAAACCCAGCTAATAAGAAGCTAACTGCTGACAAACAGACTCGACTACTGTATCACTATACTGGAACTTATAACTTGGATTCTAGATCTTACTCCTTATTTGGACACTCTTACTTTTTCCCCGGATGCTCAACTCTTACTCTGCCTTTCCGTACTCGCATTCTATGTTCTATGTTAGCCCGCCCTGCCTTACTTATTCTAGTTAATTGAACTCGCCAAGCAACCCCCGCCTTTCTTTACCCTAAACCTGAAATGACTCATCTAACATAACATATGGCTTCACCCCTTTGGGTTTGTTCTCAATACCATGCCTATCAGCCTATCTGTTGGGGCCCCAAAAGCCTTATTATCCAGTAGCCACATGCATAAGTCTTATTCGCCAATAGTAAATTCACCAGTACAGTAGAAAAGCCATGCACTTATTTAGCGCACGCGACAAAGTCGAACGCTCTTTGGGTTGAATCCGCTTTTCCTGTCTTACTTTCTCTAAACACTGAAAAGGATCCTGGTACACCGTAAACTCACTAATTATTTGCATCATTTAACTCAACTCCAAGTCCCGCTTGGAATTCTTTAACTGATGATCCCGATGCATGTTATTCTCTTTCGACAATGCCTTATTTCATTTACTCATATTAATGTGTTTAAACATGATCTTATAATATAGTATATTAGCATTAGATATATTCTCCTATAGTAGAGTAGTATATTAGCATGTGTTTTATCATATGTGATTTGAAGTAATAAACCGAAAGGAAACAAGAGAAAGGCAGCCCACAACCACCCCATACGGAAAAGAATGAAATTAGTGAAAACAAGGCTGATGCTCTACCCTCTGTACTGATATCAAACCTGACTTCTTGCCTAAAGCTTGTTAGCTTGTTCTCTCCCAAATAGCATACAATCTTTGGAATTCTTATTACCCTGCCTTATATACTAAACTTGCATATTACCCCTTCATATACAAGACTATATTCCCTTATTATCCAATACTCTATTATTCCTTCGTCTCCTTTATCTTAATGTTTGCTTGTTCGAACTCTGAACTTAGGCTTGTGTCCTTTCTTGCCTTGCTTTTCCAGTACTTTCTTTATTGTACGGTTGCTTGTTGAATTTAAGTCGCATATGATTGAAGTTGGTAAAAGCCAGCCCTATTAAGTTAAGGACAACTGACTCTAAGCTCTTAAACTGCTTCCTCACATATTATTCTACTTACTGACTCTTCGTTGCTAAGCGTTGATGCTTATTCACATATTACTCTACTTACTTCTTATTCTAAAGAGTAGAATTTAGGCCTTGCTCAAACTTCTAACGCTTCTAAACTCCGTAAGCTAACCTTTCCCAACTAACTAGAGCACCCCTAAACTCCAACCTTAACTCACTTATACAGAGAGCATTGCTTTCTTACCGGGGTGAAAATGGATTGATGATACCTTACCTTACTTTCGCTGTTGCTTGCGTTACTAATCCCTAAGTTCCGTTGCTCGTTGAGAAAAGAAACCCTTTGCTATTGTTCTTTCGCCCTGCCCATACTTGTTGACTTTTTCGGAAGCCGTTACTTGTAATAGGGTTGAATACGAGGGGAGTTAATGTGCGTTAGCCGTTGCGGAAGCGCCTTTGTTCAAACGAGAATTAGCATTTCACTTTGTCGAACTCAACAATGCACCTCGCAACTCGAAAGAAAGAATTTATCAACTAGATGAGACTAACACTCACGTTAGCAACTCCTAAACTCTAACTCTCATGGGCACTCCCCCCCGCCTTAAACAAAATGAAGGACAAGCTATAAGAGGAGTAGGTCGACTATGCGTAAAAGCGCTTGCTGACCGTGTTTGTCTCCGGGTGGCGAAGGAGTTAGATCTAATATGAAAGCTTCTCCTGTTAAAGAATTCCATACTAACCTATCAACGCTAGATTCCATTTCATTCTTTTATTACTTACAACACAGGCCCTACTTAGTTGCGTGCTTGATAAGTCTAAAGTAAAGGTAGACAAACTTGATTTCAACCCCGGCCCGGTGACCGGTCCATATATGGTCGAGATATACTTTTAATTAACATAACTTTATGATTCTCTTATTTAGAGACACACAACACTGTCAACTGGAACATAACCACTGACTGCTTTATCTGTTGAAACTTCTGCTTTACCGGATCCCTTGCTACTTATGATTCTGGAATTAACTCTCCTTGAGGAGGAAAGGAAGCACCCAAAGAAACATTACTTGTACTTTCTCTTAGTCATCCCTTCCCTTTGATCTTGCTGACCTCGACTTCACAAGCTCCCTTTGTCGTAGACAAGGAGTTTCAGCCTACGACACCGAGATACTTGACTTCAGCAGTTGAGTTACCGACCAAGGGGAAGAAAAGCCACCCGAACTCCCTTAACAGAGACCTGAGCCTTTCTTTAGGACATAAACGGCTGTGTCTTTCTTTTGTTTAAAGAGTATACTCTAAAATGATAGCAATAAAGGTAAGTCATTTCATACCTGAAAAGCTGTGGTTGAATGAGCCTATTGAGTCCACGAACAAAGGACTTGTAACTCGCGGTTACTCGTTGAATCATCTAATCTACTATGGCTTTTGAGCACATGTATATATGTGTGGAATATCACTTGTTTCTATGCTATAGGTTAACTAGGTAAATAATTCTATTCTGCAATTCAAACTGAAGGACTGCAGATGGATCAAATAAGTAAGCTAAAACAAATTGGTTCCTCAAGTAGAGTGAGCTGAGGAATACAGTAGTGGGACCCAACACATAATGCGCGTGAGTTCCACAAGTACTTGTGCGTCGGCCGGGCCAGGTCCAGTTCTAGTATCTTCTTTAGACTATCTTTATTGTGGAGGATCCTTCTGTTCGAGGTAAATGTATAAGATCATCTCTGGATATAGTAGGTAAGACCTCTGGGACACCTGTCTGTAGCAAACAGGTTCGAGTGCTTGTTACTAAGTGGGGTTGGTTCATATAAGGGAGTGTTGCAGGTTGTATAAGAATAAAGTATTGGCATAGCATTGTGTAGATTACTAACTATATGACAAAGATATATATATTAGGCAAGAAAGAATGAAGTGTTTGGCGTCAACTTAAACTGAATTACCTCGCGAAAGTGCAATTACAGCTTTTATAGGCCCAAGTTCAATTACTGCGAGAAGACCTGAAGCCAAAGATGCCATTCCTGTCTTGTTTTCATCTTCCATACGAGTAAGTGAGGGTGCGTGGTAGTGTTGCGGTTCAAAAGCGGGACAGGACAATCATATAGTTGACTTTTTGCGTTAGGAAGTAGCTTGTGCGTTGAGCCACCATAGGTAGAGCACAAGAGTCAACAACTGACGGAGCGGAAACAGATCCATTATTCGATTCAAAGTCAAGGGAGTAAGCAGTCATAGGTAGAGCAGCAGAGGAAGCTAAAAAGAAGCAACAGGACTTTCAACCTTTGCTTTTAGTTGTCGAGCTGGACTTGCCCTTAGGCCTAAGCTTGTTGAATTCAACTCTAAGGGAGGCCAGAATCATTATTGTTCCCTGCTCTATGTATGATAGAAGAAGGTAACTAACACCATACACTCAACACTATAAAAAAGAAAAAGCAATAATTTATGAATGGAATGATCAACTACAAGATAAGATGCCGAAGAAAGATCATCTGCAGTACGCGGGTAGGGAAGTCAGTCCGGGGTTTCGGAGTTGCAAGCGGTTCTTTCAAGTTTAGGTCGTACAATGGTCTCTGTTAATTAGTTTCGTGTGGAGTATATAGGTTCTTGCCCACTTGCGGAGTGGGAAATAGTAGTTTACAGCCCAGTTCCCCTCGCCTTGTACTCCAAATAAGAGTTTACTGCGCTTTCACTCCTTACGAATTGAGTTCTTAGTTGTTTACTTATATTCTTCTCAAGAAGCGAGGGCAATAAGAGAGAATAATCTTATTTTCGCAGCTTTAGAATTCACTACTATGGTACGGGATCAGGAACTGTATCAGGAGCGGGATCAGGGTATGAGGCAGGCTGCGCAAGGGTAGGCGAGTTCAGTTCCTTATCTTGTTATTGTTTCTTATCCTTTACTGTTTCTGCGCAAGAGAAAGAGCAATTTCTGGATTTTGTTGTTGCTGCTAAAAGTAAGCTGTAAGAGAAGAGCAAGAGGGCAAAGGTCTGCTTATCGGGCGAAAATGCACTTGAGCAGCTTTTCGAGGTATGTGAGTATGGCCTTATTAGCTACGTAAAACAACATAACTTAATTAAAAGAAAGTGGTAGGGCCCACAGAAGACGAATGCTCATTCATATATGTATGTTATTCTTGTTCGAACGACAGAGCTCGGGTGTTTGAATATGGATAATACTGGTAAGATTACTCAGAAATATATACACTTTAGCTCGAAAGCAGCTCTTATAACGCTCCAAATTAGGAGTTGGTTATAATATCTACACGAGTCCGCTCTAGCAGAAACATTAGATTACAGGTCGGATGCTTCTTGTACCGTTGCTAACTTATATTATTAGACTGGTGACGCTGTTCAAGGTTAGGTTAGTAGTCAAAATCATAAGGATAATAAGCCGAAGCCGAATATCCTCTAATGCCTACGTAGCGGTTAAGTATATAGCAGAAAGAATATGGTGGAGCTGGAAAAGAAAGAGAAAGATCAGAAGCTGTTAGGGTAACTCACTTCTATACCTGGCTACCTGGCTCCTTTCTTTGCATTATTAATGGGATTTTCCAAGAAAAGGAATCAGTTGAAAGAGAAGAGAAGAAGCTGTATAGTCGTAAGCTGCAAGTTCCATTACTGATTTGACCTTTTTCCTTGGTGCAAGTAAAATAAAAGGTTCTTCAAGTCGAGTGAGGGTACTTAGAGAGTACTCTTACTTTGATAAGGTCTTCAGATTGTTGATCTCGATAGGAAGAGGGAATAGAGATATGAAACAGAGGAAGAGTAGGACAAAGTTTAATCTTCTATATTTCTCTCAAGAAAAAACTCTTTACAAATTTCAGAAACTCTCTTGCTTCTCTCATGACTCAACATATGGGGTTTATATAGTCCCCAAAGATACATTATATTAATTGTATTCAAGATGAACCATTCTCTTTCAAGAAACCCTTTCAAGAACCAATAACCAATTTGACTTATCCTTCTATAGTCTTTTAATCCATTTTTTCTTCTTGATGTAATAAATCTCTCTCTTGATGCAATGAACCTCTTTTGATGAAATGAACCTCTTTATGATACTTGAACAAGTTTAATTCCAATATTTTCCCCCCTTAAACTTGTTCCATCTAGCATGCCAAGTTTCTTTCGAAGTTGTTGAATAAATACCTCTTCTTCAAAAACTCCATTAAGAAATGCTGATTTCACATCCATTTGTAAAATCTTCCATTTCATTTGAGCTACTAGAGAGATAAGTAATCTTATTGTCTCCAATCGAGCAACTGGCGCAAATACTTCTTCATAGTCAATTCCATATTGTTGTTTATATCCCTTTGCAACTAATCTAGCCTTGTATTTCTCCACCTCTCCTTTTGCATTTCTTTTTGTTTTGAAGATCCACTTAACACCGATAGCTTGGTGGTCTTCTGGAAGTGTAGTAAGCTCCCATGTATTATTTTGTTAATGGCATGAATCTCTTCATTCATAGCTTGTCGCCATTTTTCATCTCTATAAGCTTCTTCGAAGATTAATGGATCATATCCTGCAAAAAGACAAAATAAAGAAAGTTCATCATTGTTAGTATCAATCCTTCGAGTCACATCATATAGGTCCTGAATCGGTCTTGTCCTTCTTATAATTGGACTTCTTGAATCATGTGACCTAGCTGATCTAGGTGATGATTCTGGCAAAGTCACTTCAGTGTTTGCTTGTATTATATCATCTTCTTCTGAAGCTACAGCTTTCTTATGCTGCTCATCACTTTTCCAGTTCCAAATCTGTTGTTCATCAAACTCAACATCTCTTGACATCACAACTTTATTTGTAATAGGATTGTAGAGTTTGTAACCATCGGAATTCTCTGGATAACCTAGCAAAATACATTTTTGGCTTTTATCCTCCAATTTCGTTCTCTTTTCTCGGTATCTTGGCAAATGCAACACTTCCAAAACCCTCAAATGATCAACTCTTGGTTTTGTAAGCTCCATGCTTCTTCCGTGTAATATTACCAATTCGCTTTTGGAAACTCATAAATAAACCGCATAAGCAAGATCACCCCAAAATTCTTTCGGAATTTTTCTTTCCTTTAACATGCATCGGACCATATTAAGGACAGTCCTGTTTTTTCTTTCCGAGACACCATTTTGTTGAGGTGTGTATGGCATGGTGAATTGATGTAGAATTCCATTATTTCTACAAAAACTTTCAAATTCATTTGATATATATTCACCACCTCTATCTGTTCTTAGACATTTAATCTTACAACAACTTTGTCTTTCAACCAAATCCTTAAATTCTTTGAATTTGCTTAAAACTTCTTTCTTTTCTTTTAACATGTAAACCCAAGTTTTGCCACTATGATCATCAGTAAATGTAAGAAAATACCTGCTTCCTCCAAGTGATACTGGATTGATAGGGCCATAAACATCCGAGTGCACCAGATCGAGTCGATGCCATGCTCTATTTGTTCTTCTTACTTTGAAAGGTTTTCTTTCTTGTTTACCCATGACACATACTTCACATAATTTTGCTGGGTGATCAATTTTTGGCATTCCTGTCACCATATTATACTTCTCTAGAAGTTTCAAAGCCTCAAAATTTAAGTGAGCATATCTAAGATGTCAAAGTGTAGAAATATCCTCAATATCAGCTTTAAAACAATTTGATTGATAAAAAATACTCAAATGTAGAGGAAACATTCTATTCCTTGCCATTTTCACATGTGATATCAATGTTTTATTCTTATCACGAATTGAAAGAGCCATATATTTCATCTCAACTTCATAACCTTTTTCAAGTAATTGTCCAATGCTTAAAATATTATTTTTCATATCAGGAACATAATAAATATCTGAAATGCATAATTCCTTGCCATTATTAAGTTCAAGGAGAATTTTACCTTTGCCTCTTACTGGTCTTTGAGACAAATCACCAAATGTAATGTTCCCGAAATAACTTGTATCCATTTCTGAAAATAGCTCTTTGTTGCCACACATGTGATTTGAGGCTCCTGTATCTAGATACCATGTCATAGATTGATCATTTTTCAAATTTTCATAACTCATTAGCAAAACTTGATTTTCCTTCTTTTCTTCCTCAACAAAATTTGCCTCACCACTTTGATTGTTAGGATTATAATAACATTCATAAGAGTAATGTCCGTACCTTTTGCAAACATAACATTGTATTTCAGACCTTTTAGAGTTTCTGCCACGGCCACGTCCTCGACCATAACCACGGCCTCTTTGGCTAGAATTTTCTCTAGCCTCTTCATTATATGGAGATTCTTGATTGGTCTGATTTCTGCCTCCTCTTCCTCTTTGTCCTCGTCCTCTTCCTCTTTGAGAATTTGATTCTCCTTTATTTTCAAGAGCAAACTTAGCTTGTAGTGCTTGCTCCATAGTTTTGTCTTCTCCTCTTTTTGTAATTCTTTGTTCATGAACTTGAAGGGAACCCATAAGTTCTTCTAAAGACATTTTTTCCAAATCTTTAGATTCTTCAATCGCAACAGCAATAAAATCAAATTTCGGGTCTAGGGATCTCAATATTTTTTCTATTACTCTCTGATCATTTACTTGTTCACCATTTCGTCTCATTTGATGAACAATAGAAATGATTTTTGAGAAGTAATCAGAAATAGTTTCAGAAGTACCTTGTTGTAGTTTTTCAAACTCGGCTCAAAACTTGTAGACGAAGTTTCTTTACCTTATCAACACCACCGAATGCTTTTTGAAGTATTTCCCAAGCCTCCTTTGAAGTATTTGCTGAAGCGATGATCTCGAACATTGTATCATCAAGCCCTTGGTAGATTGTGAACAAAGCCTTTTTCTCCTTCTTCCTTCTTTCTTTGAGTTGCTTTCTTCCTTCTGCATTCATTGCTCCTTCTTCTGCTGGAGTTGGTTCAGCGAATCCATCTTCTACAAACTCCCATACATCTTGGGAGCCTAGAACCTTCATTTGGATGCACCATATGTCATAATTTTCTTTTGTTAACTGGGATCCGAGTTGGATGGCACTTGAGGAAGAGGTCATAGCTTAACCTATGCTCGATACGGATGTTGATGTCGATAGGAAGAGGAATAGAGATATGAAACAGAGGAAGAGTAGGACAAGGTTTAATCTTCTATATTTCTCTCAAGAAAAAACTCTTTACAAATTTCAGAAACTCTCTTGCTTCTCTCATGACTCAACATATGGGGTTTATATAGTCCCCAAAGATACATTATATTAATTGTATTCAAGATGAACCATTCTCTTTCAAGAAACCCTTTCAAGAACCAATAACCAATTTGACTTATCCTTCTATAGTCTTTTAATCCATTTTTTCTTCTTGATGTAATAAATCTCTCTCTTGATGCAATGAACCTCTTTTGATGAAATGAACCTCTTTATGATACTTGAACAAGTTTAATTCCAACACAGATGAATAGCCCTCGTTCGAGTGCCAGTCTACGAGTTCTGTTCTGCTCGCCTAGTTCTAATCCTAAGCAATTCCAGTTTAGGTCGTAACTTAAGTTAAAGCACTGAATTGTTGAATGTAGAGTTTCAGTATGAGGGTAAAAAGAAGAATAAGAAGAAGAAGAAGAAGAAGAATAGGCTCTGTCTAATAGAGCTAAGTAACCATACAACCCAAAGGCTCTTAAATAGAATTCTTAACTTCAAGTATAGGTTGGGTAAGACTCAGTAGCGTCAGTTCCATCTTTTCCGGAGATAGCAAATCAGAGATAGCATATCTTTACGACAATTCTATACCCATAGTGCGGAAATAAATAGCGTCTTTACGCCAATTCTATATCTAGTGGCAATAAAATAGAAACAATATTTCATTGAAAACAGAAAACATGAGATGAGCTTAGTGCGAAGAAAGGAAAGGAGTAGAGAGCATATAAGCAGGAGTACGTGAAAACTGAACTTGCAACTAGATACCTCTTATCTGATTGCCCCTTTCCGCTTGTTATGGTTCAGATCGATCCTGTCGATAATCGTATGGAAAAGGTAATCTTACTTGTTTTCTAGTAGGCGTTAACCAAGTAGTGGTAGGTAAGGACTTGATGGCCTTTTCACTTAGCATGATCCTTCATACGGTTATACGACTCAAAATCCGATGTCCTTACTCCCCGCTCTGACTTCTTTTCTTCAGCGTGGTCAAGTGAAAAGAAGAGAGGTGAAGGTGTCAGTGATTTTCATGCTTTTGGATAAGTCTTAAACTCGAGTTGAG
Organism: Ensete glaucum; assembly: GCA_021527575.1. Classification (NCBI taxonomy): domain Eukaryota; kingdom Viridiplantae; phylum Streptophyta; class Magnoliopsida; order Zingiberales; family Musaceae; genus Ensete; species Ensete glaucum. Next base: position 32,328,292 of record CM038557.1, read on the forward strand.
TAGGTTTCGTTGGCGATTCAAATCAAAAAAGCTAGATAAAGAGACCAGAAGCAAAGGGTGGAGCGACGGTGCTTGTGTGTTCAGTTATTTGACTCAAATCTGTATCAGGTGGGCCCCTAATCAATACTGGGCGACCCGACTCGGTCTCAGGGAAAGTTGTCTCATTCTTTGTTGCTTCTTGCCCTCGAAAGAACAGTAGATGATTGTCGTATGTCGTCGGGTTCAGTTCATTCTTTTCCTCCAGACCTAACTGTCTTGACTGCTAGGTTAAGGTAAATGCTTTACTTTAGCTCTCAATCTGGTGTTCAAGGTAGCAAAATAGAAGAATAGAACTAATATTCATAAACGGAATAAAGATCTTCCAAAGAATGTAAGAAGTAGCTCCGAAGAAAGCTATGCGGAAAGTTCATCAGAAAAGAAGCGTTAGGGGAGCCAAGCTCACCAGTGCTTTCCACCTGAAAGTAGAGTGATTGTTTGTTATGTCAAGTTAAGGTATTGGTTTGTGATCCACTCTAGGTAGCGATGCATTCTTACAAGTGGCAGTTGTAGCCTGTTTGTCAGTAGCTCAATTCTTTTTATTAATAAGAGAAAGTATCGTGAGGTCAATTACATCGACCCTGCTGTATTCGAGTAGTAGTTTGGGCCCAGGTATTCTAGAATACACTATTGGAATTTCACCCACTAGTACTGGAATTTAGCTACTGATCCGCTCCTATGCTTTAGTATGTCTTTACTCTTCTCTTAGGCTATTGACTTTCACTTTTCTTCTTACTGATACACCTTTGTAAATAGTGGATTCTATCCTTGTTGAACTACTTACCGCTTACTTGCTACTTGTTGAACCACTTACTGCTTACTTGCTATACGATTCAACTAAATTCCACCTTGCGCATTAAAGCCAGTACTTGTTACAACAGATTCTTTAGGCGCCAACACGAATTAAGATCCAGATCAGCAGTCAGAGAGTTCCAGTTAGTAGTTGAAGCCCCAGCGGTTAATTAGATTCTTTTAAGTAGGTGCGCTAGACCGTACCCTTATTCCCCTAGTTGGATTCATCGGAGTAGTTTTTGATCCTTGCCCGTACTAGTTGCATTTCTCATGTGCCTCAGGTCAATTCTCATATATAGTTCAATCTATTAGTGAGTAAGTAGGGTTGTTCCCAGCATGTCAGAGCGTCCGCCTTGTTGGCCAATGTTTCTTCTTATAGGCCAAGCAGCTACTAATGCTTACCTTGCTTCCAAACTGTATTTACTTCCTTCGTAGCCTGTCTCCACCCATTGCACTCTTACAACCCGCCAGACGACCGACATATAGTGCATCCAACAATAGGAATAGGTCTAAGAGCACTAGCAACAAGAATAAAGGGCATTAGCTAGCAAGTAGGACCAAGCTAATGAGAAAAAGAATTGCACTTAAGTAGTAAGGTATAGGTATCTTTCTCAATAACCTATCGATTATTTCTTTCAAGTAGTCAACAAAGAATCAACCTAAGAAGCAAGTATACAAGTAAGTGTTGTTGAAATCAAAAGGCTGTTGGGGAAGGAGGAGCAAGGAAATGATAAAACAGAATACTACGATCCAAATAACGGAAAACGCTTTCAATCAAGAAAATGACGTAGTATTAAACAGAAGGTAAAAGAACAATAACACTTATAAGATTATCTCAAAATGGACATGCTCTATTCTCTGCACTACTGCTTCATTCATTAAGGTCCTATTTATAGGACATAATAATAACTACCTCACACCACTTCCTTCATCCCACTATCTCACTATCTCACCCATCATTAATAACTACCCCCGCTAACTCATAAACTACCTCCACAACTCCTAAACATGAGCCACTACTCCTAAACATGTTAACTAACTATGCAACTACCATGAATCAATTCTCAACAAAGGCAGGACATAAAAGGCAGTTGTGTCTGAAGTGAGAAGCAAGGGTTGCACGATGTACTTTACTTAAGTGGAGTTCCAGTCTTCATTAGCTAACAGAGTTTCTGCTTGATGACATTCCTAGGGTAGATATTTTAAATAAAGAAATTTCCCTGGTTGATAAAGCCCAACAAGACTTAGTGCAGATGGTAGGTCTTTCCTTGGATCCATACTTGGTGCTCAATATGCTCAATATGCTCAATAATAAATGAATGTTTGACTCTACACTTTAGCAGTTATCAGTTCTTCTACTTCCGTCTTAAGATCTTTTCCTATTGTAGCTTCTTTTGTCCAGAGAGGTAATTGGTTGGCTTTTTGCCTTTAGTTGTCTATAAGAGAAGCCCATGCTAACTCTGTTAGCGCGCTTTAGACGACAAAGAAAGAACTTGTCCAGTGTCTCTATTCACTCATATAATTATTAGTTGGGCATTCTTCGGATGCCTTGAGTGAGTTAGGGCATTCTTCTTAAAGAGGAGGATTCGTCTTCTTTTTTCCCTTGCGAGTACTGCTGTCGGTGTTCTAAGCTATAGGATCCGCTTATGATACTGTCCCTGCGGAAAGACAACAAGGCAAAGGGTCCTGATCTTTCAACTCAAATGTAACTTCCCCTCATTCTTATGTGCTCATGTTGCGTTGCTCTTCCGCTCCTCGGCGAAAACTCTGGAAATACCGATCCGGCCGGGTCGTGCCTTGCTGGTTTGTACTAATTAGTTCGATTCTCGTTATTGAAACTGGGATTCTGTATTGTTAGGTGAAGTCTCTTACTACTCCTGCTTTTCTACTTTACTTGTTTACGATACTTTACTTTCTACTTTTGTTTCTTTTTCCGTTACATAGGACTTTCTCTTTTCTCTATACTCAACAGGCCTCCTACTCTACATTCTACTATACTAGGGGGGCTTACTCTTATAGCTAGCCTAGAACGGGAGAATTCAAAGGCAAGCAAGAAAAGAAAGGACTAGTTCCAGCTCTCACTAACTATTCCACTGTAGGCTTCTTAAAAGGCCTCATCTTATCTTATCGTCCATAGAGTTTCAAAGTTGGTCAACAGGCCTCAACCTAAAGAATTGATAGTGGAAATTTGGCCCCTCCTTTCTTTGATTATAAAATTCTTTTTTAATAAGTTAACACCGGAGAAGGCAAATAACAGAAAAAGAAGACAAATTCTTCTCTATTTCTTGGCCCTGTTCAAAGTTTCCCCCAAAGGGTGTACGCCAGCCAGTAAATCGACTCCCCGAAAGTAAAATGTAAATGCTTCCAAATGAAATCAGCCTAAAAAGCTAAGAAACGAAGTAAGTATTAAATGAAACTTGACCGGTGGTCCCATCTCTGTGCTTGCTTTCGTTCCGATTCGAGAGGTTCCTTTTGACTATTCTATTTTGGGGTTGCTTTACGCTTACTCTTCGAATTTTTAGTGACTCTTCTCCAGAAGGCTTCTAGCCAATCTGGTTTTACTATGTAATTCTATATGGATAGTGGTAAAGCAAATAGTGGAACAGCGGGCAAAGCATTTATTCAACCATTATTGTGATAGGAACACATTCTTCGAGCGGGAGAGAGCATTCTTCCTTTCAACAAAGTCAAAGCTAGGCTAGTTGCAGTGCCATCGTTAATCTTATAGTTTTCACTCTTATAGTTTGTTTGCCGCGTACTCTGCTCTTAGAATCGATTCCTACTCTCGAACAAAAATCAAGTGAGCCCTTCACTTCAAATGAATATTCGACTCGAAATCTTGCTTCTTGCTTTTTGGGCACCTCTGCACATAAACAGAAATAACACACACACACACACACACACACACACACACACACACATATATATATATATATATCAGAATTTAGGTACCCCATACCTGCTTCACTGGTCGGTTAGACTAAAATTTCCACTAGTTAATAAGGGGTATCAGAGCTCCATAACATGACGTATGTAGCAATTGTTTCTCGATTCCGTTTGCCTATTCACATTAGAAGCTACAAATAATGGCATGGGTCATCTTCCTACACATTAATCAATCTGGTATCACTACTAATTAGTCTTGAGCTCTATGGAGACGGAGCACGGTAATCATTTGATTTCGTCCCGAGCCTTTTGCCTACTTTTGATATTCAGGAACGTATTGTCTTGGTGTTTTTCTCCTCTTTCTCTTTTTACTGACTAGATACTTTAAGTGTGGTGCGATAACAAGACAGAGGTGATGGCACTTTAAGTGCGGGGAGCAAGAGAAGAGGTTGGGTGAGAACCATCTTAGCGTCATAAGCCGCATGTCAGCATCTCCAGACAGCCAGCCTGGAGCTGACCTTATTGACTTCCTTTCTACTGATACGGATCCCGACTTCTTTCCTTTATCCACTAGTTCAGATCTTTGCTCTATTATACTTTAGTCTGCCCCACCTACTCACGTATTATATTATATGCGCATAACTCAACTAATAAATCAATTGATAACACCAGCTATGGGACTTCAACAAGAAAAAGGGAATCTAGCTAGAAACCATGATCTCTAGCTTTCATTCTTGGATGCACCACCAAACTCATAGCTATAGCACCAAACTCCTTTTCTTATTTCTTTAATATAGATCAAGTTCCTTTAATTAATATAGATCTAGTTCCTTTAATACAGATCTAGCCTAGTACTTTCCTTGCTCCACTAGCTTTTAAACCTAAACTGATGTTTACAAGAAATCAACTACTCCCGGAAAGAACGGAGCTCCATTAAAAACAATGCTACTACTATAGAGAACTGAACTGGGGCATATGACACTAAACTCTCAACCTCAACTAGGAAATAAGGAACAAAACCTAGCCATCTAAAGCTGCCCTTACTTGCCAGAGGGCAAACTTGTACTTGTTCTTTCAACGCCTGTCTTAAGTGCCTATGCTCTAGTTGAAGCCTTCTACCCCCTTCTTTTATTCTTAGATGATGAACAATAGTAGTATAAGACTCGCAGTTGTAATAGTATAGTAAGAGAAAAGCCACTGCTAATAACAACGGGCATATCAGAATTGAATCGCTGCTTCCAATACTGTTCCTTAGAATCCAAAATCTCGCGACTACTGATAGGGCTTACTTTCTCCTGGCTATCGGTCTGGTCTGACTTCCTTGCCTTAAGTCAGGGTACCCCCACTGTGCTATAGGAATAATAATTGTAGTGGTCAGAATCCAAACAATTAGTAAAAGAATGGATTAAATACATAGTAATAAGAATATGGTCCCAGGTACATGAGAAGAATAAGGGCGGGTACACGAGAAGAATAGTGTCGGGTGCTCTATACTCTTAAGTAGGAATTCCGCTATCAAGTAATAGTTATACAGGACTAGGTTCTCCCCACTCGAAACTCAGAATTACCCTAGCGCTTCTAAGACAAAAACTATGACTATCGGACTGGGACCAACACCTATAACAGTGGAACCGTAAAAATAGAGGAACTAGACTCATACTTATCATACCGAACTCGATCTCAATCTTGCTTTACCATTTCTCGTTCTTACTTTCCTGTCTCTTAGCTTGACACTACTCTATCTAATTCTTTCCCTTCCGGGCTATCATTCTGTAGTTACTTATTACGTCTTTTGAAAGAGCCCCTACTGGACTAATCTAATAGTAGCATTGGAGCATGGGCAAGGGCGGAATGAACCTCATATTGGTACAAGACCCTCTCGACAACCTATCACTTGCCAAGAATCAAATCAAGTATGATTTCCACTTGCTTATTTCAAACTAGAATCTAGGACTTAAAGCCTTTCTAACACCCAACAAAAAGAGAGCCTGACATTCCCATCTTGTATTCTCGCTTGGAGGGCGTTCTAAGCCTACTACTTCTTTTTATCTAGGTCTAGGACTACCTACCCCATGCCAATGTCCATACCTACTAGTATCCAACTAATGTATACAATTCCAGATCTGCTAACTCATTCCACACCTATTAACTAAGGGTCTTCATCTACTAACTCCAGGTATTCCACTGTCTTATCTCATTCAATGACCAACTTATGAAATTATTGTACTTATTACCTGCGTCCTGTATTACTCACCTTGAATCTTGCTTTTACTTACTTCTTTTATGAATTGAACCCTTCTTTAGGCTTTTGGGCTCCTCACTTTATTTCTTCTGAGCTACGCTTTCACTCCACCTACCCCGCCTTTCAATCCACTATTCCTTTGTCATTCTGGCTCACGCCTTTTAAGGCACCCATCCCTATAATAATATAGTCAACTTACCTTTCCGCTCCAGGGATTGTACTTGTTCCTTCTATTCCAAAGTGGAATACTTACTTTCTTGCTTATCGGCTTAGGCCTCTACTCTATAAGATATTATTCTTACTATACCTTATCGTAGCCTGTCTTTCCTTTCCCTAAGCTAAGGTGGATAAACCTTACTTTACTATATCCCGGGCTTTGTCCTCCGACTTCAAATCAGATATTGATGTCAACCCTAACCAACGGGGAATCCAGCTACACTAACACACCGAATAAGAAAGATCCCAGGAAGAAAGAGTTGACACCGCTACTGATGAGAGTGAAAACAACGAAAACAAGGCTCCCAACAACTAGATTAGCCCGCCCTTTCTTTACTTGCACTCTATTCATACTGATTGGATCTTCGCTCTACTATATCTTAGACTACATCCCCTGGCTCTACCCTAGTCTTACCTTCCTAACTATCAAATATTACTATTGGAATAACTACTAATGGCTACTAGAGGCTAGATCTAACTCAAAATAAGGGAATCAAACCAATGACTCTAATACCCCCCTTCTAAATGGAAATACAAAATAGAACGAAGGATACCGTAAGACTAAGCTATACGACACAGGAGCGGAAATAAGGAATGCAAAAAGTCAGTACACGAATGAGTCATTGGCGAAGTGGTTTGTTCATAAGCTAAGCAAGAGGCGAAGTGGTTCAGAAGCTACGCAAGGTAAATCAACTCCTAAGTTAAGTAAGAAATCAACTACTACTTGTAAGGATGCAACCACTACTAGTTAAAAGAGAACTCGAGCCTAGGAAGCAACAACCTACTCGATTAGAATTCAATTACTGACCATCTGAATGAAACCAATGCTAATAATACTGTCACTGGAATACAAAGGCGAATACAAATATCATAATTGAAATCGACATCCAGATCTCCTATGTGTCTATTGGCAGCTAATGCAGCCCTCCCTCTCTCTGTTTCTAAGACTCCTAAGCCGGATCCTATAACCAACATCAATAAGACCGCAGAAGACCCCAGTTTGGAACTAAGACTTCCCTTATGGTTAACAAGCCTAGAGTTTACAAGGGGGAGAATTGGACATGCCTCGAAGATATCTACCCTCGTTTTCATTCTATCTTTATGGATGGAAAGAGCGTAGCAGCACTGTAATGCCGAAAGAGTGGAGCGGCCCTGAAAGAGCGTAGCTAAGCTAGCCACACAGTTGTTGAGCGATCTCCGTGCAACTACTGACGCGCCACGAAAGAGTGGAGCGTTAAACTCCTCCGCGCCACATTAGCAATGTCTTGGCGCCGCGTAGAAAGAGTGGAGCGGCCCTAGTCATTTAGCTCCCTATCGCGCCACATTAGTAGTGTCTTGGCCGTTAGTCATTGCTTGGCTCACACAACTAATAGTCCCTAGCCGCGTAACATATGTTCCTTGGCATTTGGCGCTTGCCTATCCGTGTCTTGTCTGCTTGGTGCTTGCCGCGACGGTAAAGGTTGCTTGGCCGTTAGTAGCTGTTTGGCCCCAACAAACCTATCTCTTTTTCAAGTTATTCAATTATGATATATTAACACTTCCTTCAAACCTATCTCTTTATCTGATTATTCTTTTATGATATAGTAAACTTACTTCTATTCGCTAAGCTAAACCAGGGCAAAACGGTCTATTTATATCGATGTGTAACACACAGTTTTTACTACCCGAATTGATTTCCCCCTATAGATTGGAACATTGATTGAAATCATAGTAAAGTATGGCACAACACACCTGGAGCAGCTAGCCATGCATAATTCAAGTTACAGAAAGCATTCTACGATATCCCAGTCACTCACTCATTCAGAGCAGGAACATATACCTCATGCATTTGGGATCAATCTTCGGGCGAAACAAAGAGTATCATCATTCATTCATAGGTCGATGGTGCACCCAATAATTCTGCTAGGAACCATCCATTCAGTCAGTATGTTAGCGGACCTGGACCCCCGTTCTGGTGATCAGCGTTTGTTTTGTTCAATGTCAATGAGCGGTCGGTGGTGCATAGAAAGAAAGTGCCCAGTGTGTGCTATAAGCTGATTTGTTCGACTCCGCGCGTTAGCTGCTTATGAGTTCGGGGAAAAAGCAATCTGTACAGTTGCGCTGTCGTGAGTGGTGCTGATATGATTAAAGATAATAATATGTATGCAGTCTCGGTTTTATACTCCTATTCTTGAGTAAATAGCACACGCAACTAGTAAATAGCACACACAGCAAGTAAGTAAATAAGAGCAGCACAGCCCCCTCACTTGATTCAGCAGATTCAGTTGTAGACTTCAAAAGAAAGGTCCCAAGCACTAAAAGGTAGGTAAAGCAGTTAAATAAGCCTATTATCGTAGACAAGGAGCGTAAGGAACTCCACGACCACTACTCGGGAAAGCAAGCCAATCACCTAGACCTCTAGAGTCACCAACACCGGGATACTGCACAGCTGATTCTCCTATTTTAGATCAGTATTCTTATCTTTCAAACGGAGTTAGCTTCTTCACCTGTCGATTCAACAGATGAAACAAATGATTAAGTCGCACTGCTAACAGGAGTATTGGGGTTGGCGAGATGGAGGTCAATTCTGGTACTTAGAGGAATATTTTGGAAAGATGCTTTTACTTTTGAATCCCAAGTCGAGTTGATTCCGGTAAATTATTGTATTTACCTGTATCATTCCCATAAGGACTAGTCCCCTTCCTAGTAATACTATTATCAGTCCCATACCCTAAACGAGAAGAGTCCAACTACGCAAAGTCGAATACTGCCCCCTATTAAGTACTCTTATTCTTATACTGATTCGCAATAAGAATGAAGTGAGCAATCAGAATGAAGCTTAAGAGCCCAGTCCGCCTTTAAGGCAGTAGTAGTAAAGCTAAAGCAAGGGTGTGAGTAAGCAGCACAAGACTAAAACTAGAGCAACAGTTGTGTTTTAGGACTTGTGTGTTTGCTTGTTTCTTATTCATGGAGTTTACCCTTTCTTTTACTTATACTCGGCCCGAAACTAACATATTACCTTCAATCTTAAGCATAAACAAGATCAGTCAGAAGTCAATCAGCAGCAATCGGTAGAGCAGAAGAGAAGCAAATCTAATAAAAAGACAGACAGTGAGTCAGCTTCAGAAGCCAGCAAGGGCAATAAGTCAAGTAGAAGGTCGGATTCAAGCATTGAATAGATATATATTGGCAGATAAAGCATATTATATTGTCCATCTGAAATTACATATTAAGTAGGAATATAAGCTGAAGAGTCTTTATATTTAGTCTCCGGGGCAAAGTGGTTATACTCCCATTACCTAGTCTAGAATTAGATTTAGCGGATCTTTAGTAATGAATGAAAATCAAAACCAGATCATATAGATAAGCTTCACGACCGGGAGGCCTTCTTAAGATAACATTTGGCGATGAGCCTTTGCCTGTCTGTTTGGAGAGATCATCATAAAAAAGTATGTCATCCCCGATACGTAAAGAAACTCAGCCAGAGTCGCTCACGTATAAGGAAAGGAGCGAGGTATTGTAATGTAGCTCGTGAATTTGCCGTTTCGTTTCGGCTACCGCAATCTCAAGTCTATCCCATGGCGCCTATATTTCCCGTAAAGTAGTAACTACCTGAGCCACAGAAGATGCTTTTTGCCCAATTGCCTACATAAACAAATATGACCATTTTTACCTTTATGATTGAGAATAGTATATGTGGCTATGCCTGTTTTACCGGTCTGGTCTGTCTATCCCCAATAATGAATTCTAGTAAACCACGTCCTATAGTGATCATCGAATCAAATGACAATAAACCCTGTTTGAAGAGGGAATCAATAGCAATAAGCCCTTTTTCCATTTGAGGAGGCTCATATGCACATAATACGTGTGTGTATAAATCATACCTGAGCTGAGGCAGAAGATTCAATTAACCGAGATTATTAGAAGCGGAAATGAAATTGATACCATAAATAGGTTTATTCAGAGCATGTATAACACGACCGACACCCAAAACCCTCACTCACTGTCATTGGTATCTGATCGTCTTCTTGCTTTTAATAACTTTAACCCTATTAGATCATCATCACCCATCTTAGAATCCACCAGTTCCATTATAAGGGATACGCCAACATTTGTAGTGGAGTAGCTTGTTGTTGCACTAACAGAATTATGAGCTAGTTGCTTCCACAATCCCAATCATAGACCCTCTTTCGCAGTGGAAGAACAGATAGCTCTACTATGTTATACCGGAGTGAATGGATATCTTTATCCGCTATAAATTCTACAGGTAAATCAATTTCTCAGTCAGTTACGTAGCTACTTAAATGATAATAACCTCCAATCCATCCTACTTTAAATAGTGCTTATTATCTTTATGATACCAAGCCCATTCACCGAGGAAGCAGAATCTCTGTTGAAGGAAGCTATTCAAGAGCAGATCGAACTGTTTCTACTTCAAGAACAAACATAAATTATGACTTTGGATTATATTCTTAGTACAAGAGTAATGAGAAAAAGACTCTTTTGAATCAGGTTGGTTTCTATGTATAGCCATTGGAGAAGGAAATGTATATTGAGTGCCGTCCAATAGTATTTGCACCCATACATAGAGGTTTAGAAGACCTCAGTCCTATCCATTAGACAATGGGCGCTTTTCAGTTTGGATAAAAAAGAAAAGGGACACGGAAAAGATTTGAGGGAATCCAAGTTGCTTGATCACTTTTAGCGTCTCTAATTCTAAAATGAACGTGAAAGTGTGATTGACCCCTTTATGGAAAATTGATGTATTCCTACTAGAGAACATATTAGATCCATCATATATCTATGATATGTCATATATCCATTATATGTAAGTAGGCCTTTCTATCTTAATTTATCCAAAACAACTCTCTTACTAGATGATCCCTAAGGAGTCTATTTATAGGGATTCTACCAATCCGTCCGTCTAGTCTAGTCTAGTCTAGTCTAGTCTAGTCAGGTTACTTCGTTCCCTATTTCCACTCGCAGGATCCTGAGGAAAAGAAATTGGTTGCCATCGAAACAATATAATTTGCTGATGGTTATAGTAAACCACTTGCTCTAGCTTGTTTTGTTTGGCTTCAACCACCACTAATAAGATCTAGTTACGATTGGAAATACACTCTTGTATCATAATATATGGATCCTTTTTTCATACTCATTCAATTGGCCAATTCCAAATTCTGTTTCACTACTCTATATACACTATAAGAAAGAATCATTTGCTTATTCATTCCATTTAGAAAGTAGAATTGAGAATTGAACTTTAGATACAAATCGTGAAAATGTATGTTCTTCCTATAATATGCTATTGAGCGGTAAAGGTCCTTTTTTAGGAAAGAACGGTTTTGATTCAGAACAGCAGAGTATGCAAGCAAAATGACTTGAGTAGAGTAGAGGACCCCTTAACTATTTAAGTTGTTTGTTAATAGAACGAATCACACTTTCGCTTTTATTCATCTGCTATCTTGCTTTGTGCTCTTCGCTTCACCCTCCTTGGTACTCTTTAGTGTGATTCATCTGCTATCTGGCTGCACTTAAAAAGGCGAAGAGCACAAAGCTTTTCTAATCCAAATACAGCAATTGAAAATAACAGTAGAAAGTCTTACTTTTACTTCTTCTTTGCTGGATTGCTTGCATTCGAAGTGTGTATTAAGGGGTCATTGAAGCTGGACAAAAAGGAAGGAGGATGGCAGAATCTTCAAATAAGTAGCCAATGAACAAAGAAAGGACTTGGTTATAAACTCCGTTAGCTGAAGACTGGAATGGAATTTCTGACACTCAACGTCTTGCTTGTTTGTTCTGAGCTCGCTAACGTGAGTTGTGCGCCTATTCGTTGTTAAACTAAAAGAGTAAGATGGCTCCATTCTTTCGCTTCACCCTCCGCTTTTGTCCTTTAAGTAGTAAATAGCTCTGCCTTTATACTAAATGTTCTCTTTGTGTGTAGAGGGTTCGTCTGCCCGCTAAATTAATATGAATCCAAGAAGCAACGGGGAGATCGAAAGAACATAAGTGCTCACGCGAATAAAGATAGAGGTAGCTAAACACTATGCCTATAGAGCTTCACACTAAGCCTACAGAGCAGCACGCCTACTGCTCGAAGTACTGTCTAAAGTCAAGTAGAAAGTAGAGTCTCGAGAAGAGAGTCAAATATTTCGGAAGTCAAGAGTATCACAAGAAGCTCATAAGTACATCAGAAATAGTAGTATCGAGAAGAGAATAATATTAGAATTCTTAACATCAAGAAAAGAGAGGAGTATCGTATAAAAGAAATAGTAATATAATATGCTTTCATTTCTACAAATATGTGTTATGATATTTCATGATTTTGCACGGATTTCTCTTTTATGTCCAGCCCATAAGAACGTGAGTAAGCACCCCGACCCGAAAGCTCACATTATTCCTTTGTGGCTGCTTGTTCCCTTGTTTGTGAGAAGCAATGCTCTAATAATACCACTTAAGGAAAGCTATGCTGATAGTAGCTTGTAAATACATTAGATATTTTGAATAAAGGGTAGATCGATAGCAAAGATAGAAAAAATCAATTCAACCTGTTGTTAATGCAAGAGAAGTCAAGTGGAGTGGAAGGAATAGCAGCTGGATGCTAAAAGTAATAAGTTAGTTTCTGGAAAAAGCTTAGGAATAATAATATACAGGACAGGATCATAATACCCAGATTCAGAATCTTGCTTGCTGTTTTCGTTTTGTATACTTGAATGGTAGTAAAACACATTCTACTATATAATTGGGGAATACTCAACTGGCTATATCAAATATAGAATGCAAGAGAGTAAGGGCAGAGCGAAAGGTATGAGCTACAGGCCAAGATCAAGGAAAGGGAGAACTAGGGAAGTACCCATAAGAGTGAAAATAAGTAATAGAAGAATAAAAGCTAGTGCAGCAAGCCTAACTACCATCAGCATCAGTTTAGAAGCAAGCAAAGGAAAGAAGAGTAGGCTCATAGATAGTAAAGACGGGATCCGAATCGGGAATAGAAGAAAGAGTGACCAGTTCTACTCTTATTGGTGGTAGCCTTGCTTGGGTTAGCCTTGCTTGTTCCCTAGGGACTCTAGAAAGAATCCCCTTACTTATTGGTCTTGTGGTTAGCCTGGTACCAACTTATGGCTTTTATTCGGATATAGTCACCTGGGTTCCCTAGTTCCCAGTTGTCGTATTAGGAGGCAGTCTCATCCGTGGAAGTTAAAGCCCAATCTGATACTAGTGAATTCTTGATAGCACTGGGGTTTAGGATGAAAGCAAGCGGAGATGGAAGAGCGCCGGGCATTAGTTTGAGTTTAGGAGTCAAGAAAAACAGGCTAGCTTATGTGTTTAGGTCTGCTACTTATTATGATACTGGACTTAGGTTTGCTACTTTGTAGTTGGTTCTCTTCTCTTACTTATATCGCTATCAGTCTTAGAGGAGGGCGCAAGTCATAGATACTAATGTAACCCATAATACTTACTTTTGCTTTTGAGTTAGATTACTATGAGTGAAATTCCTATGCTCGATGTTAATTCTATAGTTCCGAGTTGATTTCTTGTCAGTGGTAGAGTAATTCGATCCACCGGACAAGCAACGTATAGCTGGGGCAGCTTGGAAGCGGACAGTTCGAGTTTCAGAGGGCAGCAGTTGAAGTTTAGGTAGTGAGCCTGCTTGTAAGAAGCTATGTTATGTGGGACAGTAGTCGAATCTGCTAGTTACCTTAGAAGCACTAGTCGATCTCCTTATTACAGGATAAAGTATTGAAGCCGGTCTATTAAGTCAGAAGCCAGCTACTGCTAATAATAATCGTCATAAAGGCAATCAGACTACAAATAAGAACTAGTAGACTGGCAATGCTTCCCTTAAGCCCAACTCCCCTTGTCTTAAAACCATATCTTCGCTTTCACTCTTTTAATTACCCTCTCTCTTTAATTGCCTTTGCTAACAAGAATTGAACTATGACTGGTAATGCTGATACACACTACCCCTAATTAGAATCTCACTAGTACTATTGGACTTAAACGTCAACAGAGGAAACCAACTACTAATGCTAAGACTTTTACTTGATAATGCTAAGACTTTGACTTAATAATGCTAAGACTTTTTCTTGAACATAGGAATCCTACACTACCTAACGACTTTAACTAGTACCCCCCAATACTGATCATACTGCTATTAACATAAGAGAAGTTGAAATACAGATTAGAACCCCCGCAAACAAGGCTGAAACAAGTGTTTCTCATGCTCTTATTAACTTTGATATTAGTAGATGCTCTAGGGCGTACCCAAAAGAACGAGAAGCGGGAAAGTGGGGCTGATAAGCTAGGGCGGTATCTAATGATTTTTGTGATTAGTTTTATTACTTGGTGCTTCATTCCTTTACTGCTAGGGGCTTATGTCTGCTACTTACAAGCTTATTTTTTATTAGTATGGTAGTCTGGAAAATCCTCTTTTCCGTATTTGCTCCCTTGGGGCGGTGTTAAAGTATCATTGGCACTAGTTCTATTATATATTATAGGGGCGGTAGGAACTGTTCGGTTCTGGCTTTCCTTGCCTGAGAGAACTAGTTTCGAGTTGTGGATTCTTTAACTAAGAAGTAAGGCTGTTGCGACTCATAGTTCAATTATGAAATTCCTACTATATTAAATATAACTATATTGATTTCCTAGCTCTTACTTTGATTCTACCCCAGCTTTGAGGCTACCTCTACCTTACCCAACTCTTCAACAGGTGTTTCTCATTCTTCTCATCTCAATAAGGTAGTAAATCTTTATCCCCAAGTTGATTCTTTTACTTATGCCGCCTATTAGCTCCTTGTCCGTTACCCAGACAGTTCATTTCTATTAGAAATATAAGGTCTGATTAGGCATTAGTCGATTCTTGTTAGCGCGAGCTCAATTCCCATCTAGTGGTATTTCATTTTCATCAGTAGCAGTTGAGTTCCCTATATTAGAGCTAAGTTTGAGTAGCATAACATCGATTCAATTCCATTCTGGTGGTGTCGTAGCTAAAGTCTTGCATTAGTGGGTGTCCCAGTTTCTAGTTAAAAAGTAGTCATCGGTTTACCAACTAGGGTGTCGAGCCTTGTTAGGCGCCCAAGGAATTATTATTATCGATGGTTCGATCCCTAGTTACAAGTTTATAGGTTATATGAAAGAGATGGAGCCTTATGGAAACAACAGTTAAAGAATGAAAGGCAGACTAAAACGAAGGAGTAGCAGAGGTAACCTCGCGCGTGGGCGAAAGAACAAGTGTCTAAGCCAATCTATCCAAGAGAGTATTAAGAATTACAGAAAGGGACAACAGACTTAAGGACAAAAGCTATTGAGCTAGAACTTCGACTTTAAGCAGAGAGCGGCGGACTGATAGACATCAAAAGAAGGCTGATAGGGTTGTGCGGAGTTATAGAATTTAAGAGCATGGAAAGTGGGACATAGATAAAAAAGGAGCATAGAGCCCTTACTCGTAAAAGGAATTGAGGGGACATGCCTACAACTAAAGAAGTAAAGACGAGAGATATAGGCCCATAGTAAGTAAGGTAACGATCCAGATCAGCAGTTAAGTAACAAAAGAGGCAATTAGGAGATTAACCCCCGCACATAAGATTGCCAGGAACAGGTATAGGGCCTTGTTAGTGGAAATACAGACTTGAGTCTAGGAGGGGAGTTTTAAAGTAAGGGCAACTTATTTGTAAGCAAGGTGGAAACAAGGGAATCCACTATATGAATGAAACTGATATATCGAAGAATTGACCTAGCGCTTGCTCAACCCTATCTATTTGGATTTCTTTGACAACCAACCCAGTGCATTTCTTCCTCCCTAACAAAACCTAGTTATATTAATAGTAAGAACTCAACCCGTTATTCCAAGCCTTACTCTCATGTGCATCACCTACCGGCCGCTGCCTATCCTTATTTCCTTGCCTTTGACTCAGCTACTCCTCGATCTAATTCTAAGATACCTTATCACATTACCATATTAGAACACACTATCCAATCCATAGTCTGGCTTGCTAGGGTGCACGCGAGGTCAGCTTACCATTCTTGTCCCTAGGCCCACCACTACTTTCTCTAAAACTACCTTTCCCTTCTCCGATTCTTACACCGACCTCAGAGCCTTACTTTACTGTACTATTTCTTAGGGTCCAACTATCATATCGAAACCAAAAACTCTTGCTTTTAGTCTCGTTCCCCTTTCGTTCAAGTAGCAAATAAAGAATAAAGCTTATAAGTGTTAGAATGAAAATATAGTCAATCCAACCGCTTCAACTGTTACTCACATAGGAATAAAAGTAACTGCATACAAGAAATGAACTACTGGCAACTGGGCTTAACTAACTGCTGATAGGCATTAAACTGAACCAATAAGTTACCAGTGCTCCAACAACGATGAAATACTGCACCCACTACTAGACTCTAGCTTGGAAATGGGAATTGAGTTACTGCTAAAAAGAACTAAGCTACAACAAATAGGCTTGCTATACGACCCTTGTTCTTGCATTCTGGACCTAGGACTTGGCATCTCAATCGGGTTCCTCTGCTTATAAGAATAAGAATATGGATCCAGACTACTACAGATGAGAACTCAACTCGGAGCTAAGAGACAAGCAATGGCCAAGTCACTATTAGTCTGAAAACACGCCTTCTAATATGCTGACAACAGAGAGGATCAAACACTGCCTAACATACTTGAACTCACCAAATCATAATAAGTAAATGAGGGATTCAATCTTGCAACAAGAGAATGAATGAAAACAGCAAGCATCAATAATAATAACCATAATGGAACTGGAAATATGGAATGTGCCTATGTAGTATCCCCCACTCTCTCTGAGTCTTTATTAACACACAGGCTAAGCCCGCCATATAAGTCCTCTGCTAATGTTCTTTGATTCTGTAGTAGTAGAGCTTCAATGCCTGTGTTCAGTGTT
This sequence comes from Ensete glaucum, assembly GCA_021527575.1. Taxonomy (NCBI): domain Eukaryota; kingdom Viridiplantae; phylum Streptophyta; class Magnoliopsida; order Zingiberales; family Musaceae; genus Ensete; species Ensete glaucum. The sequence continues at coordinate 32,345,353 of CM038557.1, forward strand.
AGTTTGTTAGCATAGTAGTTCCCTCTTCCCCTCCTCAGCTACATGCTTCAACTGATGACTTCCATTCTGACTTGTTATGTGTTCGACTACTAATGTATTCTTTTACTTTAGCACTACCCCTAGCCAAGAGATGGAACCATCGATGTACGGATCCTATGTGCGAAGTGAACTTTTCAACACTACATTGGCCAACAAACCTTACTTGCAACCCTACCACCTCTTAAACCTCGCGGGGTCCTAATCTGGCTTGTTAGCTCCGGAATCCAATCTAGAAATGCTATATATCATATATAAGAAAGAAACCAGTGAAGTGATTAATAATCAGAATTGCACTTGGTTGCCTAAAACAGACTTTAGCCTGGAATTGGAAATCGAGTGACTTATTTTCATTCTTTACCTAATGATCTGCTCCGGGGATCCCATATTCTATAGTGGTATGGGGTATGTCCTTCCGAACTCCTAGCCTGCGATTGCTTGACTATGTTTTAGTCTCGCCTGCCTGCCTGACTCTTCCATCCTTCAACCCTTACTTTTCTTCCCTAGTTGATAGTGGTTCCATTCCTGTTAGCCATTGATTGAATTCCTATTAGCAGTAGCCATCGGCAGCTGACACTGCCCTTAGTGCCAAGTTTCGTTCACATCACCCCGAGTTTCGTTCACTGTTTCGAGGTTGGTTCCTCTACTTATATGGTTATGGCAATTATAGGGCTACCAATCGTGCATAGGCATTAAAGTGAAAGATAGGCATTCATTACAGTTGCAACTACAGAATCGAAGTAAGCACCTTATATCGAGTTGAGTTCACTGAGTTCACATCCTTTGACTTTAGTTGGGTTCGATCCCGGATAGCATTTCCTATCGTGAGTGAAAGGATTAGAAACACTAGGTATAGCTTTAAAGCCGGGGCAGGAAGTAAGAGTTACGCTAACGGGTAGTAGACTTAAGAACATAGAGAGGTAGACTTGCCTTAGAGCCAGCAAAGACAGAGTTAGAGTTGAGCTATAAGGAATCAAAGTCAGGGTTGCGACACCAAACCAAGCAAGTAGGGCATGTTAGGAGACATGAAAGGTGGCCCTGTTAACAGTTATTTCAGCTTTGAAGTCAGTAGCACCAAGCTTATAGCTTTACCCCAAGAGGTAAGAATCTAAGTAGGCATAGTAAGAGTGCTCAGAAGCAACTGGAGAATCAAAGACATCAGTGTCAGGTTACCTATTAATAGTTCGAGTATTGGTAGCCCAGGTTCCACTACTCTTTTACTTACCTGTGTAATTCCTATTTATGAGAGGAGTTGCTGAGAAGCCAGAGCGGTTCAGTTCCATTTTACGTATTCTTATTATTATTATATTGTGATTATTAGTTTCCTATTCGATGTATCCTTCTTGCTAGCAACTATTACCTACGTATTCAGTAGACCTACCGTATTCAACAGACCCACCTATTTATTAACTTGAGACTTGAGTTGAGTTATCACTTTACTACTGACTTGGCAGTTGAGCTCTGTGCTATCCCCCTAAAGAGAATTCTTTGACCACTAAAGGGAATGCTGTTGTATTGCCCTCAACCCGGGAACAGGGGTTCCACAGAGAGATAGAGCTACTATTGTTGGTGTTGATTCCTTTGATCCTTCTTCCTTCTATTGATAAGTTAAAGGCCCATGTAGATATAATAAGGCTTGTGATCCCAGATTGAGTTCTTTAACTGACGAGTGGGTGGTAGTAATAGGATTCTTTTATTAGTAGCTAAGTCTGAGGAGTACTTGTTTGATTCTGACTTGATAATGGAATTATTGCTGCTATCAGTATGCCTCTCCCAACTCTGGAACTATGAGACTCTTGTCCTTCACTCGAAAACTACTATCTATGGGACTTGAACTCGATACCGGGGGATCCTATGTGTGATTGTCGGGCTTACCTTGTTGCTTATCGGCCTTACTATAGAGATAATTTTGCTAACCACTGCTTTCTTTCACTGAATACGGATAATCCTTACTTTGAATACAAGTAAGTGGTTTCAGACTTGCTTTACTGCCTTCCATTCTTTATCTGCTGATCTAGGCCGGATCCTCATTTGCAACCTATGACTAGTACTTCTTAGACATCATCTTGCATAATAAAGAATCGACTCGACACTAATAAGTATAGAGCTCGGAACTGAGCCTTTATCCACTGACTACAGATTGAATCTGTTAGGACACTGTTCCAATCTGATATTGCTAACACTAAACTATAATAACTAGAGAATCTCAAAGGTGGAATACAGTTTTGAGTCCTGGAATACAGGAGAATGCGATAAAGGAGAGACATGCTCATATTCCAATAAGCAAAGATCTTGATCGGTAGCTCGAGTCTTATAGTAGTGAGTTGAAGTCCCTATTCGAAGCGCCCGCCTTGTTGGTGGTCTGAGTTCGAAGCGTCCACCTTGTTGGTGGTCTGATCGGTACTAGTGGATTCTTTGACCACTAAGTTTGATTCTGCAAGTTAGGTTTGATCCTCTTAGGGCTATAATCTAGATAATGGGACTCTTGCTTTATGCCAAATTAGTGAAGTCTTACCGACCTTAGTAGCATTCCTGGACTCCTTATAGTTCCATCCCAACTTTTGTAAGTTCAATTTCTTGTTTCTTTATTTTCTTTATGATTGTGCTAATGGCCCTAGAGATAAGGCATGGGCAACTGACGAGTCATGTCTCCGGCGTCAGTGTTGCTAGGGGAAAGTAAGGCTGATACGACAATAGAGGATAGAGTTGTTATGTGGGGCGGAGTGGCAGACTCACTTCTATTTTTAAGTCAACTACACAAGTGCAAGAGCGAAAACAAGTACAAGAGTGAAACTTCAAATGTAGGAGATTCGGATGCTGAGTTAAAGTATGATTAATGTCAATTCTCTTCTGTTTTTAATAAGACGGGTGTTTACTAAGCACTGAAACAACTGATCTGTCATTCAATGAGAAAGAGAAAAAGCCCTGTTGCGCAACAGTTGAAGGATAGAAGAAGTAACTGTTATTAGTGGATCACAATCATCAGCTAGAGAAGGATCTGATGCAAGTAAAGGATTTGAAGCCATAAGTATAAGGCAGGCTAACTACCCTTGTTAGTATTTTGGAACAAAAGCAAAGAGATATAGGCGGATCTACAAGGTAATTCTAATAAGAGTTATTTAAAGGAGTCTGGGGTCTTACATAGAGTAGGATCAGTACATCGAGTTCGAGTCTCATAGATATTAGTCATATTCTTGTTGTCGATGTGGTTTCAGTATAATTGATAGTCAGTTTTCTTCTATTGCTTCTACGCACTAGATCATATGAGAAATATAATAAGTATAAATATAAGTAAATAAGAAGCAACAAAAGAATCATATACATGGAAGAGGGATAGGTAGGCTAAACCCCAAACATAGGAATTTGAATAACAAATACAAGAATGAGGGGCAAGAGTGTCAACTTGATATAAAGGGATGTCAGTATGGAGTTGGGAGTGCCAGAGTCGGAGGTGCACATAGGAATTTCAAAAGTAGAAGGCTTGGAGCGGAGGGGCATGAATGCAATACAGGAGTCTAGGGCAGTGGTATCAGAGTGCAACTAACAACTTACTTTAAAACTTATATATAGGAATGAATCTTCTCTAGGGAATCAGCACACATCGAAATACTCCGGTCAACAACAAGTCAGAATAAAAGGCAAGGTAGCAAGAATAGTAATATAACATAGATAGTATCAATACAATAAAAAGAAGAGAGTTTACGCAATGCCAATGATATTCTTTGGGCAGTGCCAATATGGACTCTCCCATAACCACATACCCACGCACCTATCCAAGAGAGAAATAAACACACCTGGAGCAGACATGAGCTCATTCTTGAGTAGCATCCAGAAGTCTGTGGGCATCCAATCACTTATGATTAAAGTCACATAGCTCGTTCTTTTAGTATAACGACTTATTCATGTGGGTGCGATCACCTGTTCCATCATCGTTACTGGTTAAAGGATCTGTATCAGTGGGTATAGAATGCATCGGTTCCTCTACTCTCTTTCTAAGTGGCTCTAACCCCTGGGGACCTAACTCTATTCTTATTATTACTAGTTCTAATCTGAGTGCATTATGAGCCTCAAACTTACAAAACAAAAGGGAATCCAAATGATGAACACCTATCCTACCGCCCTTAATGAAAGCCTATGTCACTACTGACTTTTAGCCTATAGCTAACTCCCTTTCCCATCTCCTCCACCTGTGCCCACTCCCTGTATGGGTAATAAAGAACAATAATAATACTACTTATAGGAAGTCGTAAGCTATATAAGAGTAAGAGTAAGTGTCAGTTGGCGAGTGACTAAGTTGACGGGAAAGAAGCACTGAATGAGAAACACATAAGTAAGAGTGAAGTGTCACTGTGGAGGAAGGGCAGTGGAAACACAAGAATCAAATCATTTTGATAAGAACCATAGATAGGACTGAATTAACTAAGTGGTATATTCTCCCTAACCCTATTCATTGCTTTAAGGCCCCATTTCGTTCTTCCCCACTGGGGACCAAATCTTACTTGTTAGGATTGAGCTTGGACACGCCTCTCCTCTCTTGATCTCCCATGTGACCTAAACGCACCCGTATCTAGGCTTGAAACTCCATTCTCTTATTACCTCTTAAGTAATAGCTTTATTAATAGGGTAGTGCTTTTGTCCTCTACCGCTGAGTGAAATTCCAACTTTATTACTTCTTAGCTGAATTCTGACTGTAGGTTTAGGTTCAGACCTTAGTTAAGAGCCAGGGAAGCACAATGAGATACATTAGCTTCAGTTTGGTATCAAAGAGAGGTATACTATGAGTTAGGAGCTTCTGGGCAGTAAGTAAGGCTGGGTATGTCAACCCAGACTTTTAGTTAAGTAATTAGTTGAAGCTTCAGAGCTAAGAGATAAAGGCAAAGTTTGAAGTGCAAGTGTCTTATTGATAGTGATATCAGTCCTATCAGCAGTAATTCAATTCCAAGTTATGAGGGAGAGCCCTTAAAGTAGTAGCAAAAGCCATAGTTCCGAGTTGAGTCTACCCGCTTTCTTTCTAGTATCAGTATCGGCCTTGTCAGTAGTGATTTCACTCTTAGGCGATCATATCGTTTTGTCTCTTAGTCCGTTCTTAGTGGCAGTGTTGCTTTCTTTGTTTCCACTTCTCTTCTTGTGTTGATGGGTTCAACTCTTCTCGTTAGTAGTTTCATAGCAGTAGATAAGGCGGAGTTCCTAGTTGAGTTGCCAATGAGTGGAATTTCCTGTTGAGGTTGGTTCTTATCAGTAGTAGTTGGTGAATGAGAGAAAACCATAGAGGAGACTTTAAGGCGGGGCCGTCAGAGTGTTAGTCGGGAGAGGTAGACTTGGCTACAGTAAAGACATAGTGAAATTCACGAGTAAGTGTTTTGAAGTGGGTAGGGGCATCCTAATCTTAGTAGTGGAACACATAACATAAGTAGTCAAAGATATTCTCTTTACACGGAACTCGATTTAACGGATTTCACTTCCACTCTATAATTAAGGAATACACCCTCTATTTAAGGAATACACCCCCCTCTACTCCGTTCCCTTATGCCCAAACTTATATAGCGGGAAAACAAAGAATGCATTTCTGACTCCTAATGCTAACGCTGATGTATTTGTTCTTGCCCGACCTCTACTTTCAGTGAAGTTAGACAAATTTTGTATTTTGATAATATAAGATGTAACTCACTTACAACGAATAGTAAAACACTTACTCGCAACGCACCTGCACCTATACTTTATAGGCCCTCTCTCCACCTACGACAACACTAAACTTATCTAACTCCAATAATCCCTATTCTTTTGCTTACGACTTAACCTCAATCTCTTCTTAACCCCCAGCTGATGATCTTAGAACTGGACTTGCAACTAGATACTTTCTTCGAGTAGAAAGAAGCTTTTAACTGATATGCTTTCTTTATCCTTATAATAAGATGAAACAAGGGATTCTATTCAATAGGGATGTACTCCTGCTCTGCGTCTAATAATTCCATAAATAAGAGACTAGGAACAGGGGTCAACACAACAGTCAGAATGAAACTCGAAACGGGGAATCGACTTCTCTCTGCTTGTCTAGTAGGCATATACTATTGAAAAAAGATTATCAAACTCTGGCCCATCTACCTCTGCCAACAAATACATATGAAACTGGACTACTACTTTACTTACCACTGTTAGGTTTTCTTACTTCATAGATGGGTTCTACTACTCAAACTCGGGATTAAACTCCACCAGGCAATTATGCTACTTACTTGCTATATTCCTATTCAAAAGCACTTTATTCATAAATAAGATCCTTATCATTACTCTTTAAACGATTCAACAATCACAGTCCTTTCTGTTGCTTCGTCTGGGCATTCTTCTCTTTCTGATTTACCTCGAATAGAGAAACAAATCCATTAGGCAATTTTGGAGTCAACTTTATGATGCTGACTGCTTTCATTGCACCACCTACCATGTATGTAATGAAGTAATAAACATAGCTTCCCTTAAGCACGAGTAGACGCACCCCGAACACAATAATCTATTTTTTGCTTGTTCTCTGGCAAAGTTAGAGTAAGTCAGTGAAGTTGGCTTGAATACCAGATTTAGAGTACTTTCCGAGATACCGATCTGCTTCCGATCCTGATCCAGTTTATGATCCAGCATATTATCGAATCGAGGTGACTCTCTTTCTTAGATCCTAGAACTAGATAATTGACTCTTCTGATCCAATCCAGCAGATTATATCGTGGACTTAGCTCACACAGCTTCTATTCCCACATAGGATCCTATTTCTTCTTGACTTTTGCCTCTTATTTACCAATAGATATACAAGAACTCATACTCTCCTCCCCTGGGTACGAAATAACTCTGTAAAAAAAGAGAATCTCTTTTAGCGAAGAAGAATAAGAGAAGAGAATTGCCCCAAAAAAGAAAGCCTGTCACTACTGTCCTTGAAGCTGCCTTTCTCTTCTTTGGTTCTATACCACCGGGGACATATAACCTGGCTTCACTATATCCTATCTTTTGTCCCCGGTCCATTAGTCTGCTTCTACTGAGCTCATTAGTATGGACACCTAACTTCTCTTCCATTCTGCTTTTTTTAATAGGAGCAAGGAGAGTAAGATTGTTTGTGATAGTTCCTTTCTTATTCTTATATAGTAGCAATTAGACTTGGCTAAGGAGAGGTATGTTGCAAGGAAAGATATAGAATGATAGCAAGCTAGGGCCTATCTCTCCCATCTATAAGGCTATAGTTGCTGATCCTAGTAGAGATAAAGTCTAAAATTCACCACGCATAAGCTTACTTTGCTGCCTACCCATCAACTACCATTGCAGCCCCATCTTAGCGAAAGAGTGGAGCGGAGGAAGCTACTTAGTTACGCGGCAGAGACTATTAGCTGACCTTTCTTTTTTCTGTATCTTAAACCAAGCCCCGAACTACCACTAAAAGAATTGGACTACCACCCAAAGACTCAAGCTCATAACTAAGAAGCCGACTGCTACTTATAAGCCTAATCGTTGATCCATAAAAGAGGAATTGACTAATACGCTACTTACTAGGAACCCGCCCCTACTTCCCTAATGGCTTAGACAAGCAACTCGGAAACCAACTACTTACTTCAATACTCTATCCTTTAATAAGAGAGTAGGACTATTGGCAAATAGACTCGAACCTTCTTCACAGGAGTAGAGTCAAACCAATGTCTAACAGACTATCCCGACGCTTCTCATACTTCTACTTATAACCTAGAATCGGACTACCATTAAAAATAGGACCTCGCCCCCTCTTTCATGCTTTAACTGTTGATTTGGATTCTGATTTCTGGATTCCCTTTCAATCATAGAAGCACTAGTGGATTTCCTAGTTATGAGTGTAAGTCCGAAAAGCACTCATTTAGTTCCCATAGTAGTACTCGTATTCCCTGTTAGTCGGGTAAGTCTTCCAGGTAGTAGTACTAGGTTAAAGCAGGTAGAGTCACACTGAGCCCGAGGAGCCAAAGAATCGCGTAAAGGAATTTCAGGGGAGCTGCAGGATGCAACTAAGCAGTATTTTGCTACACTAAGTCCTTTTCTAATTGCCCCACTTAATATCTTTACCCTATGAATGAAACTATAAAGTAAGTATGCATCGGTGCCTCTCTTGCTGGAACCAGTATCTCTTATACCCAGATCCGGATTCGAAACTCAAACTAACACTAGTGTAGTGCCCAACACTACTTTAGCTAAGAACTAGGGCTTTGACTATCGATTCGTACCCTTGTTCTACTGGCTATCACTCTGACTATCCTAGCTGGCTCTTCTACTCTTGACACCCGAGTTGGGTTATTCTACCTATTAGCATAAGCAGAAATTAGAGAACTGGGCATTCATTCAACTACTCACTAAAAAGCCTGTCCTCATACTCTCTCTTAAACTGAAGCTGCTTACTTCAAATCTTGTTGTAGTCAATTCAATTCTAAAAGAGCTAGCGGGCTCTTCAACTTCCTACTTCTACTCTATAGTTCAACTATTGGGCTTACTTTCTCTACTCTTATTCTGACTTGTTTGTTTTAGTATTCCCTCACGTATCCAATAGGGAGCCCTATGACCCGATCCGTACTTCAAGTAAAAAACTCCTCTCTATTAGTTACTAAGCGACTACTAGTAATAAGAATTCAATCAATAATATAGTACACTGGTCTGGAACTACTATCATAACTAGAAAACGAACCTATCTCCCTACTATACAAGATCGAAACAAGCAACAGTGTCGATTACATTAAGCTACCTGATAATGGATCAAATGCAAAACCGGGAATCAAACTACAAAAATAAGAATAACTGCCAGCAGTAAAAGAATCGAAAGGCAAATCAGACTTAGCTAAAGGATAGGCAGACCAACACCGGAGATAGGGCAAAAAGAAAGCGAGACTAAAAGCAGAGATATGGTTTTTACATCGCAAATAAGAGTAAAGGGTATAGCGAATAGAATAGGTCTGTGAAGCTGGAGTCAATAGCCTAAGCCCTATAGTGAGTAAAGTAAAACTTAGATAAAGGTTGGCAATCGATCCTATTAGTTGTAGTCAGTAGAGCGAATCGATCAAGGGAAAGGTATGAGCTACAGGCCAAGATACAGGGATATCGGATTGAAAGTCCGTAGGGAAATCCTAGTTCTAAGGGATAGTCTTGTTGGCACTAGTTGCACCTATTAGGTAGTGGTGAAGGCGGAATCCCCTTTTTGCCTTGGTAGTGCCAGTTGAAGCCTTTTAACACTGATAAGTAATTTTGTATTGTTCGAGTTGGAATCCTCCTTTCGTTGTGAGGGGTTTCTTTCTTATTCCTTTCCTTATTAGTTTTGTTCCAGTACTTAGGTGTTTGTTTTCATTCTGCTTTTGTTTGGCCCTAGGAAAGGTATCCTTGCCCCGTTGCTTGGCTAGTAGTTTTCAGTCCTGTTGGTATCGGATCGGTGTAATTCCCAGTTAGCAAGGTAAGTATTATTTTCATTATAGTGCATATAGTGTAGCAATTCATTCTTATATATTAGAATTGGGTTTCTCAGTGGGTTGTTTGGTGAATCGAGGTTGAAATCCAATATATAATGGAATTAATAAGTATAAGCCTAAAGGTGGGGCTAAGCCAAGCTCATAAGCAAGAATATGAGTATAAGTAATTCCAGTCATAGAACAAGAAGGGGATAAAGACACATAGACATAGGCAGTAAGGGTTTTATTAAGGTTTAAGTAGTATAAAGATGAAGTAGTGAGCCACTCACGTGACGGTATTAGGAAGACTAGTGTCTAAATTCCCCTGTTTTTGGCTCTTAGCGAGAATAGCTGTTAACAACGTGAATCAGAATAGCTTTTACCAATGTCATCCGACCTATCTAAGACTGAATGAAAACTGGCATAGATCATCTCAGATGCGGAATAACTGTGCAGATGAATTCCCGGTGCTGTGCTTATCTGCTATTGTGGCCGAAAGAGAATCTAGAGCAAGAGAATATGCTGTGAGGGAGTCCATGTCAATGGACTGTTTGCAGGAAAGTATAGCATGAATCATCATGGGCCGCAGGCCAAGACAGATCCACCTTTAAGATCAAAGAGCCTTTTCGTTTTTTAAGACACTGATACCAACTATCTTTTTCTATTCCATAAAGGATTTTTCCGATCTAAAGCCAAGCAGCCATAGATAGCTAGCCGTTAGATTGGGGATGTTGCTTCTTCACTAAGAGGAGCTATTATTGCCAATTCCTAGCTCGAGGCCGCGTTGCTCATAGAATTAGTTAGGTTGGCCCAGCCAGCTAAAGAAGTGGAAGAAGAAAGCATACCAAGCCGAAGAAGCGTACTTGCAAAAAGGAGAATTGATGGCATGAATAGGAGCTCTTAGCAATTGAATCGGAAGCATCAACTGGAGTAACCGGAGAAATTATCATTATCATCATTTCATATCAATATCGCTCCTTGATAGAAATCAATCAGTCATTTAGAAATATTGCCTAATGAACGAACATCCCTTAATCAAGAGAGAGAGAGCCTACCTCACCAAGCGGGGGAATATGTAATATTTTATGTCAATTTAGTAAACCAATGCCTTACTTAAGCCACTCAGCTTTCTTTTACTTCACTTTTCAGCCATAGGACCCTTAGTGTACTCACTTGATTGGAACTGAATGACAAGGTCTCCTTCCACACTTAAGCTTTCAATCCGTGACGACCTTTGTAATAATTAATAATAAGGAATAAAGATGGATGTCTGTCTATGCTTTCTATTCAAATCAAATTGATCCAAGTAAGAAGGTAAGCAGCAACAAGTGGATTGCTTTGGCCATTGGCTGGTTCAAATTCCATATGTATGGTGCTTCCAAGAGAAACCTTTTCTTGCTGGTGGCCTTCATTCCATAATACTGCTCAGGAACATGGATCTGTGGGTATACCTGAGAAAATAGCTTTCTATACGAGCCTACATACAAGCTTTTGACTTTGGTTTAGCTTCCTACTAAGGCTTAAGGGAATTGTTTTCCCCGGGATTGAGTGAACGAGCTCGTAGCCCTCCACCCGTAGCCCACAAAAGAAAGCGTGCCAATCTCAATAGAGAGAGGCTAGGCTCGCTTGCTTCAGTTCAACTTCATAGAATAGAGAAGGAGCTATGCATAGGGGCCGGTAAAGATTTCATAAATGCATTAGTAGTTCGGGCTGTTTGATCCATCTTATTCGTATATCTTATTATTCTAGGTTAGCCTTAACAGAATTATTAGAGAGCTTTGGGTGGGGAAACCCAACTGCAAGACCATAGGCTACTGAAAGGAAGATACTCTCTTCTTTCTTGAGCTTCTGATTGACATACTAAGATTGAATCAATTCAACAAGTCCCTTAGCGCAGGTGAGACCTAATCCTATGTCCATATGTTTACTTTATAAGTTTTAAAAGCTCTTTTTGTTAGTTTCAAAAGCTCGGCAACTGGGTTCCTGCCGCATAAAAATAAAAACTCTGATAACTTGGAATGATTTAAATTCCCACGATCAGCTTTACCCTTGATGGTAAGGAAGAGGACCGACAACAGAAAAGAAAGAATAAAGGAGAACAAAATTCCACTCGACAGGAGGGAATTGACTATGAAAAGCCCTTGTTCTAGCTTAGAGGGAAAAGCTATAATACATCAATCCAATGAACAAACGAAAGAAAAGAAAGCGGCTTAACCGAAGGGTCAGTAAGAGATCACTACTATACTTTATGAGTTCTAGCATTAGGAACCTTACACCCATATAAAAGAAAGCAGCCAAAATAGTGGAGAAGATCAGAGACAGGTTTAGCAATCTCAATCTTTAGCTCACACCTATCTTTGATGAAATAAGCCAAAAGGCAAGTTTAGGTAGAAAGAACAGTCAGTGTAAGAGAGATTACTTATGTTTCACTCTTCCTTATACATGAAGGGAATGAATGCCTTAATAGAATAGAATCCGGGATCCAAGTAGATTAGGTTAAGTTAAGGAAAGCATGAGTTCAACCCTATTATCATCTGGCCAGGATCAATAGCCATTTGACCTGAGGGAAATGTGGGTAGATTCTGAATCTAACAAAGAGATATGTCTTGGTCTTTATCTTCGATTCGAGGGACAAGCACCGCATATGGGTAAGTGGCATCCAATTGAATTGATTCACTGGCTACGAAAATGGAAGAGATGTCTGTTAAGGTTGGGTTGGCTTTATGAAAGCAAGAAAGCTCACAAGTTTAGTGAAAATGGAGATGGAAAGAGATGGATTTTAGCCCAGTCATTGTCAGATCAATTCCCATGAATTCTTTAATGAAATAGGAAATGGGCGTAGCAGCGATTATCAGGAATGGGTGACTCAAAGAAAAGTGTCGACTATCTATGAATGACCTGGATCAGAATGCCAATCGACGAGATGAGCCTATGGAGGATTCCAAGTTGGGACTATGATGATTGGCATCCTCACTTATGCAACAAAATTACGAATCCAACGATCATAATCGGAAAGGGGCCTCATACCTTTTCTTGAGAGGTGAAAGACTAACTAGAGGTGAAATACTAACTAGGATGATCCTAGACGAAAACATTAGAAAGATGAGCCAATCATCTCATAAGCGGCACACCATCATTTCTTCCATAACCAAAAACCAACCACTCATGTTGAAATAAGTAAATTGCTGATTGACCACATAGGTTATTCTTACCTGCTCTGAAAGATGTTCCCAAACCATGCATACCCTTCTTAACCAAAGGAAGGGGATGAGCCAAAAATCTTATGCATACCTTTGCTTGCATCAACCCGACTTTTCTCTTTCCATTCTATTGGCATATGCCTCTGTACTATGAGAGAGAGCTTTCTCGGATCGGTTAAACAAAAAAAGCAACTTTGTACGAGTCTTTCTTTGGTCGGCACCCACTTTAGGCGCTAAGGTAATGAGTTTGTTAACACCAAATAAGGAAAAGTTAAACAGGTTGGATTACTATAGTGTAAAAAGGTTTCTCCCTGGGATTATTGACTAGACCCATACTAGTGGGCAAGTAGGCTCAGGCTATAGGACCACAGATCATTAGGTTATAAATCCTTGGGTACGAACACATCACTTATAGTAAGTTGCTTGTTTTTGTCTTTTTCACTCGATGGATGCGTCACTCGCAAAAACCGCACTTGTAACAACAAATTCTAATGCGTTAGTTACTTCTTTATTAGAATAAGGCCTTGTCCGCTGTCGACTGTTTTTAGATCTGCTATGAGGGTTTGAAGGTCCATTTTGGAATTCCAAGCTAAACTCACTCTTTTACCCGCCACCTGCCTATCTAATAAGAATTGACACCCTTTCCCTTCCCTTCGCTGATGGACTTAGTAGTCTTGCTTAGCGCCAGCAGAACGTGACTTGAAAACCGATCATTTTGTAATGATACAATGATAGCCCGGTAGGTAACCAAGTGTAGGAGATAGATATGGAATTGCGAAAAGTTAATCAGGTGTTGAAGTTGACTAACACACATACTGGCACACATATAGAGGTAATAGGTAACCCAAGGTATATGTAGCTTTAAGATCCAACAGAGAAATAAGTTTGTGTTTCATCGTATAAGTGCGAGCCCCTTAGTAGCTTATCAATTATAGTTCCCCTACCCGCCCTGGGTATGATAGAAGAATCAGGTAAGCAAGGGTGATTCAAGATCCAGATTCTAGTATTGATAGGGTGGTGAGTACCGTTCTCAAAATAAGGAGCAAGTCCAGTTAAGGCGACAAGCTCATAAGCAGTAGAAAGATATGATGCAGGTAAAGAATGTGGAAATTTTCCAACCAAGAGAATACACTGGATAAATAGAGAAAGATGTTAGGTATAGAGTTGCAAGATCGAGAATAGGATAAGAGGCATGTCAGTGAGAAAGTCTGCTGTAAGGACGTGAGCTGTTTCAATTAAGAATGAGGATAGTCTTGGCCCAAGCCCAACATATTCCGCAGTCAAAGAGTGCAATGCAGTCTTACAACATAAGATCAAGATCCGTAAGTCTCCAGTTTGTTGATAGATAGGGGCCAGAATTGAGTATATAAATAGGGTAGCCACATGGATAGATGGGTAGCCCCCTTAGCCTAAGTGAAGTTGTCAACGAGATAAAGAAGTAGCTGTGTTTTGAAAGTTCACTCTTGAATCAGAAGAAGTTATAGAAAGATCATATGCCAGATCTGAATCAATTACTAGTTTACTCGGTGCAAGAGAATCCCAAGATAAAATTCATTATTCACTTAAAGTAGAGGTCGGTGAATCATAAAAAGATACATTTGAGTTGGGTGCTCGTACTAAGTGGAGAGGAGTTTGGTTCGGGTGTTTGAGAGGTCAAGGTTCAGGTTATAAGAGAGTACTGGTACTGGCGTTGAAGCGAGAGAATCAATCCGTAGTTAGGTATCCGTAAGTCCCTATTTTCTTTCAAGGAAAAACTCATTCTAAGAGCCAATAGAGTACCTCGATGGATAATTTGGGTAGTAAAGGCCTTAAAAACAACTTCTACTTAAAGAAAATACTTAAACGAGGGGATAAGAGCTGTAAGTTGCTTGCTTCTGTTGACTCCTTACTCTCTTGGGGCGGTGGTATCATGGGCACTAGACGAGGTTGGCTCTCGAAAGGGAAGCATCATTCTGCAATTGACCCATTGCCTTTACTTGTAGACTTAGGGCACAAAAAGAGCTTTACTTTCATACCTGCATCCACTTGAACCTGCTACTGATCGAGTTCCGGTCCGGGTTAAACTCATATGTTTTGTTTCAAATTCTCAACATAAACATTCTTATTGTTGTTTTTAATTCTTCTATCTTGTATGATTATTCCCTCATTGTTATCTTAATGTGCTACATCATCTTATACTACTATTGTTAGTTGTACCTATTAGTTACCTATCCCCTATCCTTGGTTACCCACTGCCCTCATATCTCCTTGGTGATGCTGCACTACCCTACCCTAGATTCTCGGCACAAGAATCGAAAAGGGCAATACAAGTACAATTCTCTTTTTGGGGGCACGGGGCCAGATTCAATTGCAGACAAAGAAGCTAGATGTATTAGAGTAGAGTAAAAGAAGCTAGGTGTAGTAGATTTCCATAAGCAGAATATCCTCTCCTCTCTTTTCGAATGCCCACTCTCTTCACGGGAAGTCAAGTAGAATAGCTAGAAGACACTACGTTTTTAGGCTTAAATGCATTTATACAGCCTGCTATAGGGATTGGATTGGATTGATTGATTTTTTCCATTCAACCCTAGAACACATGACTTGCAAATAAATAGGGGTTAGATGCCACAAATGTATAGGGGCCTTCCTTTACCAATAATAGGTGCAATTAGCGACATGGTTTATTCACTCAAGTCTAGTTTTCTACATAAAGATAAATGGTTTTGAAAAACAATGAGTCCGTTTTTGAGTCAAAGGGCATAAACACTCTACAGTTCTAGGAGAAGAAGCAGTAGAATCCATTCATGGTGTGAGTTAAGTAAAGTGTAGCTCCTTGTGGCAGAATCTAATACTGGGCATTAGAGGTTTTTCAAGAGCAAGTCCTTCTAATTAAGCATTAGCGTCAGTTCAATAATAAGTAGCAAGTGGTTCCGTTTCATCGACAATAGAAGATACAGTTGAGTATCTCGGAAAGGACTCCCCATCTGGTGTTGTAATGAAAGTGTCAAAGTGTCTTTCATTGATATACATATAGAAAGGAAGTCACCAAGTAGAGGAAATAGGTAGCTTGTTGATGGAACTAGTATTCGATGAGAGTACCTTATTTAAGCTAGAGGCAGGACACCCAGGCTACGCAGCATTAGCGGTGCTGATATGGATTCTTAAAGCAATGATGCTCTATTTGTTTACTGGTTTCTATGCTAATTAAGCACTAACGTAGATTAGGCAGAGAGAAAGAAAGTTTGGTTTCAGTTGTTTAAAATCTGAGATTAGAAGAAAAGAAAGACTTGTGGAAAATAATCGATTACTATTACATTATACAAGACGAGAAATGAAGCAATATGGAAATGAATGAATTGTACTAGGCTAAAGGTAAGTTGGAGCAACAAGATTTAGTTTTTGAGCATAAGGTTCCATCTCATTCTGCCAGATGTAGGGAATCATCAGTATCCAGCAAGGTAATAAGCATAATCAGCTGCCCATGGAAAGTATTGAGCTGTAATCAGTTCCGCAAGATGGGTTCTTGGCTCTAAATTGTCTACAAGAGCAGTTTTCGAAAGGAAGCTGCAGAATAGACTGGTCGAAAGTAATCCTCCCACAGAGAAGAAGGAATTATAAACCACGCCGGTAAAGCTGGGTTCATATAAAATATTGGAATTTCTATCTTGTGCAACCGGGAATCTTTCATTCGAATCGATGGTCATATAACTAAGGGAATTGAAGAGCTCCCTGATCACTAACTCGCAAGTAAATATAGAATTGATTATAAAGCACCATGATATAGAATAAAAAGTAAAGAGCACCAACTTAGACTACACCCGAGCTCTCTGAAACTGCTTGCTACTGGTACTGGACTTGATATCCTTGCTGATGGTGATGGTGATCTACTTGTTACTTGTTGAGTCAAGTCATGTAGAAAAGGATTGACGCGCAGAAGAACCACTTGCGAAACCATTTTTCAGCAACAAATAGTTCTTCATCTCATACTTCATCTCACCTATCGAGCCCCGATAAAGTTACACATTCAAATCAACAGTTGATCAATAAAAATATAAGGGTTACTACTTTCCCCGTTAGCCTTATCAACAAAACACATAATTCTTCTAACCCGATGAAGAAAGTACTCGTGAATAACTCTCTGATCTTTTATCCTGCTCCTTTAGATTCATATTTTCTCTTATCGACAAAACTATCACTGCAGCTGACTTTGACACAACTTCTGATCTAATTCTTGATACGACAATAGTCAAACGTATTCAACCTGCTTGCGGCAAGGAAAAGAGGAAAAACTAAATGGAGTAATTAAGATCTTCTTGCTCGACCCTGGAAATGTAGAAAAGAAGAGAGATTGATTCTGGAAATGCAGAAAAAAAGAGAGATTGAATATTACCCCCTTCTCTATACCCTTATCCCTTATCGCTGCTGACTTTTATACAGTAACCTGATCCAGCATCTTATGGTTCTATAGCTTGTTATCTCTTGCTTGATAGTAAGTACTTTTATATTTATAGCGCTTGCACCTGGTCTAAAACCTGCTACTGCTACCGGAAAGAGAAAATATCTCCTCACAGAACAGAAAGAGATCTGATCCTGTAAGCCAGCTTATATAGAAAAAATAGTACATGGTATGAGAAAAGCATGGTACGCTTCCCTTTTTGCAACGTGACAAGCTCCTAGGTGGGTTGAATCTTTTTCAACGGAACAAACAAACAAGCAAGGGAACAAGAATGCACAAGGGTGAAAGAGCTAGTCATTCAGAAGTATTAACTTAGATAACACGGTGCGGTGCCTCAATGAGTTCTTAAAGTAATAAGTTAGTTTATTTATAAGGTTTTTGAATGACTTCTATATTCGCTGTGTTTTTGAATGAATTCTATATTTGTAAAGCTAGATGAAATGAAGTATTAGTTGTGCAGCATCGTAAGTTTCACTGTCCCTACTTAGTTGCTCAAGCAGTAGAAAGGTCCAATTTTGAAACCAAACCTGTTGTTAATGCGCTCGAAGTCAAGTGAAATACTTTCATATTCAAAGGTAATAAATATTATATGCTCTTATATAATGTTGCAGCTAGATTATTTCATCTATTATTTAATATGTGAGGATTTGATTCAAGGTTGCAGTATAGTAAGTCGGCCCAACTCAGCCTTGCTTGTGATTGATGCAAGTCAAGTATCAAGTAGAGTATCTTGTGTAAGTATCTCGTTTGAACCCTTATAGTAGTATAGTAGCTCCCGTTAGCGAGTTATGCCGTCGCTTCTTTCTATGATTACACAATAACTCCATGAAACAACCCTTAAATCAACTATGTACTTTAGCGCTTTAAATGAACTATGTCCAACGCAATAGGCACCGTAATTTCATCATGGATTTCGCTGAACCCTCTGCCTTACCTGTACGAGTACCCTTTTTCCGCTTTCTATTATTTCTGTTGCCTTTTTCATATTTTCTTTGTGTCATGTCGGCACCCTGCTTTCTACTGAACAAGCAACTACTACAAAAGTGCATAGATAGCTATCCACAGAGTTTCATTAATTATATCTAATAGTACAAAGTAAAGTAACAACACTATAAACTAAACTAACTTAAGAAGCTAATGTAACGCGCAATGGAATCACAAATAATAGAATGGAATCTATATAAGCATAGTTTAGAATAAAGTCCTCACCCCCTTTGAAACGTAGAGACTAATGCACTCCCTATCAATAGAGGATTGACTCACTCCTTTTCAACGAAAGTATTACCTTGTTGTTGTTAGCAATGATTGAATTCTGTCTTTCTTGACTCTTCCTTTAGAGAACATGTATTACCGAGCGCGCCACCTCCTTCTTCTCTGAGGAACCAACCCATACTTTTATGGCCCTAGGTGCTGCCTATCCGGCTTACTTTCTTTGCTTAAACCCCGAAACTATTTACTTGCTTTTAAACTAAAATAGCTATTTCGATTCTCCTTTCCAGTTGAATCATGTGTCAAGAAATGTCCCGACCCATTTTGCTTATCTAGGTGGGGAAATCCAAAAGTACTCACTTAGCTTCGCTTTCGCTCCTAACCATCATAATCCTTTCTTTCCTCCCAAGAACTATGAGATATAGTGATATAAGATATAACTGAACATGCTACAACTCCGCGAACTAAGATACATAGAACCACTGGGCTATAAAACTAAAAACATAGATATACTAAACAACCCAACTCCCTCAAGAGACTACTCGAAGTAACCTGGGCACTCCCCCTAGAATCTGTGGCATAGAGGACTATACACTTATTACTTAAAAAGAGACTAGGCAAGACTAGCAGGGAACTGAACTGGTCGACATCAATCAGTCCCAGGCCTCAGATTAGGTGCACTATCCTATGAAATGAGTTCAAATCCGTCTTGCTTGCACGGGTCTCTTGATTCAATCTCACAACATCTACTACCGAATTTACAAAACCTATTGCAATTAAGGCATTCTAACCTACTGAATATGCAATTGGGCAACATCCAAGCTCAATATCTAGGTTTCTGCTTTTCTTTTCTAATGGCCGGTAAGTTGTACAAATCCTAAGCTAACCCGGTGGGCTTTTCTGATTGCATTTAATATGAATACTCATGCATGCCATCATGAATGAAGAGGTAGAGTGGGCACCATGAATGAAGAGATAGAGTAGGCAGCTCTGTAAATAAAAGAAAAGACAGGTCCATGGCATTCCCGACCACCTAAATCTTTCTTGTTCTGTAGGAATAGGAAGAATGCGTTCTACTTGCTTGTGAATGCGGTCAAAAATGATTGTTTTACTTGCGCTAACCCTATAACATTAGTCAGCTTTAGAGTCAAGAGTAAGCTATGTTTTGTTAATCTCTTACATGATGCGTGCACACCATCTTCTTTTCAACAAGCAAACAAGCAAGAAAGGCCATAAGAGAAATACTATAGTATAGCGGGATCATGCCCATATGAGTGACAGAACTCACGTAAACACTCCGAAATAATAAGCGTTAGCGCTTGCAAGGGGGGAAAGTAAAGTTCATAGATATAGTAAAATACTGGTTCTTGTGCCGTTGTAGCTCAAAGTAGTTCAACTGATTGTCCCGCTTCTACTGGTGGTATTGTTGCAGGGTTCAGGATAGAATGCCCTGTGCCAGTTTCAAGTCCAGCTCGCTCTTTTGAGGCAAAAGAACAAACAAAGAAGAATAGGTAGGTCAGATAGGGTAGTCAACTCTTATAGGTAGGTCAGTAGGGTCTTACTTTCGAACTTCCACTAGTATTAGCGCCTCAAAGCCAGGCCAGTAATTGCTTCCTCGCCTAATCCATCTTATGCCTCTGATCCTGAAGATTCTTTATCTTTCGTTGCCAACACAAATAACTCTATTTAAAGATTACCCCCTTGCTGCAACACATGGTTGGTTAGTTACCGGGTTATATCTTACCATACCTAGCTAAGGATTCCATTTATTATTTGGATTCCCACACTCACTGGTATTCTTACTTTAAAGATGGAGCACGAGCACTAGATTTGCTAGAAAGAGAACTAGGTCAGTGAGATGGAGGCCAACTCTAACTTTCAAATTCCATTTTTTGTTCGTGTAGCTCACAGTTCTATTATGAAATACCAACTTCAACTCTAAACTCTGATTTGAAGGGAAGGAGTACCAGGTGGTTTTTGTACCCCAATCTATGATACCTTCTCTCTGGCTAATAATTTCTTTAGCTCTCTAGGAGTGACTCAATTCTTAGTGTTTATATAAATACGGAATTATTGCTTTCGAGTTCAATTCTTCGCATCGATTATTCTAATCTTTGGACCTTTCTGGGGTGGACGCCTATCTGTTGGAATTAAACTTGTTCAAGTATCATAATGAGGTTCATTTCATCAAAAGAGATTTATTACATCAAGAAGAAAAAATGGATTAAAAGACTATAGAAGGATAAGTCAAATTGGTTATTGGTTCTTGAAAGGGTTTCTTGAAAAAGAATGGTTCATCTTGAATACAATTAATATAATGTATCTTTGGGGACTATATAAACCCCATATGTTGAGTCATGAGAGAAGAAAGAGAGTTTCTGAAATTTGTAAAGAGTTTTTTCTTGAGAGAAATATAGAAGATTGAACCTTGTCCTACTCTTCCTCTGTTTCATACCTCTATTCCCTCTTCCTATCAACATCAACACTATCCTCTATCTCTGATCTGGTCTACTTCGCTTCTTTTCCTACTTCTTATGTTTCTTTTCTTACCTTGGAGTTGCTGATCTACCTGTTGCTTCCGTAGTTGTTCCTAAGCTTGCTATTGCTGATGGTAATCTCCCCGCTGTGCTATCGCTTATAGAATTGAACGTGAGCAAACTCCCCCGACTCTAAACTTGAATCTATCAGCCAGGCACCTATCCATGGAAAGGAAAAAGAAGAGAATTGAGATGCGCACACAACACCAAATATTAGAATTAGTAACCAACCCTCTGAAAAAGAACCGATACTAATGCACTAAGGCGAAGGTGGGCCCCGTGTTATCGTTGTATCTACAGGCGCCCTTGTGCTTGCTCTTGCACTATTATTAGTTTTCACTCCAGCTTGCTTGAGGCAGGCTCCCGCTTCATTTCATTGACATAATATTTCCCTTGTTGCTTGTTCAAACATTATCTTATATGAGTCAACATTATAGATGGGTAGGTTCTCCAAAGAGCATAGGTAGGTTTCATCATTTCATTAGAATAAAGTACACAACTAATAGAAGCATGGAACCTAACATAACTCCAAAGCTTGCTTACTTTGTCTCCGGGCCGGGTTGTCAACTAACATTTACTTAGCTACACTACAGATATGGTTCCTACTCTCGTATATCCCTATTCGAACTCAATATATGTTCCTACACCAACTCCATACAAATGATTTTGGCACCTACGCTGCCCTTACCGTGGAAGAAGGAATTGACCCACCCTTACCTTGCTTGATATTGCAACAGTCAATACTCTTGTTTTAATGTGGAAACCCAATCATTGAAAAAAGAAGTCCGAATGAAACTGCCATGAATTTGTACCACTTTTATGGATTACCTATTCCCGGCCTCCACCTTTAAGTTAATAATTAAATGATGTATTTCCATCACCACACCAGTTATAGAAAAGAGTCAAGATACAACTTGCTTATTCTCTTTATTCTCTTTATTCCTTACCCACGCCGGTAATCATCGAAGAGTGCCAGTAATCATTGAAGAATGGAGTGTTTAGGGCGAAAGTCAGAACTGACCCCAACCAACGTGAAGAAACAGAAGAAGAGGCCGTATTATAGAAGGAAATAACTCCAATAGTATAAAAGTAAGAGTAACCATAGGGAGGGAGTATGATATAGTGCCACACAAATATCTATTATTATAATAATAGTGATAAGAATCAATAGTAGTAGTGATAAGAATAAAAGACAGGAGAAAGCAAGATCAATAAACTCACAACCCAGGAAACCCAACTCAAGAACAAGAATGAATGATACCAATAGCGAGCAGGAACGAGCAGGTAGGACCTTTCCACTAGAACATAGAACCTAGACTCGACACTGAAGTCAAATAATGAGACTAGTGCTCCCAAGCGGCTCGCCTCTAATCTAATACAAAAGATCGAACTCAGTGGCACAAGAACCAAGCGAGTAAGCCCTCAAGAATGAGAAGACGCAACTATTGACTTAAAATAATAAAGTCAGAATGCAAGTACTGATCGAAGAAATACGCTAGTGGAAGGATAAGAGGGGGACTATTACTTATAGGGGTAATGCTAAGAATCATAAGCCGCAGAAGAAACCTAAAAAGCAGTTGACCTAGACACATAAGTTAGCCTTCCACCACCAACTACCAAACTACCATTCCTGGCTTTTTTGTCTTAATATCTTAGCTCTTGGTCTGCCTTTCCTTCATTCAATCCTTAACTCGAAACTCAAAATGAGGCCATCAACAAAGAAATTCTATCCTTTCTTGTCAACCTAGCACTAGTAGGCAAGTCAAAATCCAAGATATAGGTCGAAACTCAACTGCCAAGTCAAGTAGGCGAGTAAGATGTAGTGTATTAACGTATGAGAATGGAACCAGTGTTTCTCAATGATGCACCCACTGCAGACTGCGACTGCTGTCTACTAATCTGCTCCGACTCACTTTTCGCTTTAATCTGGAATGGAACCTTGAACAATCCACGAGACTATAGCTACGTTTTCACTCTCCGCGTTGCCCCTTCTTATTCTTAGCCCCACCTGCAAACTAAAACTACCAATAACAAAGAAGAAATCTACTGATAATAGGAATTGAGCTATCCAACTAGGAATATAAGGATTTGCACTCAAGGATAACTACTAAGTAAAAGATATTAGTGGAAGACCAGGGTACCAAGAAGAGTTTACTAATACAAATAATAAGGGTACTCATGGAAAACAGTAGACTAATAAGAATAGGGTCAGTAGTATACTAAGGCGAGTCATGTGGTAAGAAGAATAATCAGAGGTCGGTCCTCTAGCTACAAGTACGGGTTTGTTTGCTCGGATGCCAAGAAAAATGGGTATAGTATATAACGGATAAAGGGATATAGTATACAACTTTGGTAATTATCAATCTCTTCTTTTCTTCAGCAAAAGGTGGAGGTCGGTTCTTCAAATCGAGGAAATCAAAGGAGAGAGTTAAGATCGGGAGTAGAATAAAGCCCCTATTCCATATTGCTTGTCTAAAATCAATATCCTGCTCCTGATCTCGTCGACAACAAACATTGGCATTGCGTCTTCTTTCTACTGTTCCTTACACCAAAGACAGATTTTCTTTTATACTAGGTTAAGGCTTTCACACCTTTAGTCGAGTGAGAGTGTTTTCCTTGATACAACACTGTTGATGATCCTTATTCTGATTCTGCTTATGATACTTGATCCAGTATCTTCTCTTGAAACGGAGTCTGATTCAGATCCTAATCCCCAAAACAGGACTTGTTCAATGCGGTGGAAAGGATGTAAGTGAAATTCCACCAGCAACTCAATCAGCAGCTCCTTGTGTGCAAGTAAAGGATACAAATGCTATTAGGTATTGAAATAAGTCAGATTATACATCTCTAGTGGATCAATTAAATCAATGGTTGGCGCAGCTGCAAGCATTGTATGGAAAAGGTTATATTAGAAATTGATGTACTCAACTCACTCCTGACTTAAAGTAAAGAACTTAGATCGCCAAACCCAATTCGGTTCAATAAATGTATTGTAAGTGAAAAACTTCAATATCTGGGCCAATTTGAATCATTAACTATTTGTTTGTTGCTTTGAATTAGTGATAGGTTTTCGATGACTCCCTCCACAAGTAATTAAGTCAAAGGGAATGCTTTATCAATTCATTTCCAGTTGTACCTGTCACAAATTTGAACTTGCGTAGATAATGCTCTTCATTCCTCTGTCCCATTTCTATGAATACATATATAAGAATAGTGTTGAGTTGGCTAAAATAGAGATTAAGTAAACATCATATACATATGGAATCATTGCTAGATCTAATCCCGTATTGGTTCGATAAATAGTGAGCCTAAAAATGGTCTTTTCAATAAACAAATGGGAAACTTCAGATTAATATGCTCTAGAATGATGGAAATTCGGAAATGTCCACAATACTTATATAAGATCCCCAATTAGAAGAGGGAGGTATTTCTTAGATTCAGTAATGAGGGCTTGACAGAAGAATTGAATAAGTTTTCAATAATTTAAGATAGAGATCATTTCATTGACATTTTGTAGAAAGATAGAAATGGGTAGAACCCTTGAGAAACGAAAGAGATGCTGTGTCTAAATCACTCACTCTGTAGAATTATATGTACCCCCGCGGGATTTATTTGGATTATTTGTAGAGATAAACAAGAACAAACCTTTTTATTGGAAACATTCCTCTATCCTGGAACCCTTATTGTCAATGTAATATAAAGATAGTAAATGGAATCTACGGATCTCATTGTGATCAATCAACATATTGAAAAGTCCTGTATTTACTACCATTCCAAATTATACCATAACAGAATTGCTGTCTTTACCCGCGCGCACTAGAATATCAGATTGGGTAGTAGGGAAAAGAGAATAATTGAGAATGATTGGTCTGGAGAAGCTCATTCAAGACTTACTCGAACAATTACTCAACCCTTTCTTTAAGAGAAACACCCAGCCAACCCGTTCGTGTGAAGTCAAACAATAGAGAAATGAGTAAAAAAGTCACCTCACTCATGAATTTCCTCTTTTCATTGAATATGGCCTTATATCCACATATATTTCATTTAGTAAGAAACTCTAAACTTAACCTATTCCTTTTCCCCTGACTATAATTGAGCAACAACACTTGCTAACGTCGCTGCTCAATAAGCAAGCAGTAGTTCCCCTTACTATTCAATAAGCAGTAGTTGCTTGTTGGAAACAAAGCGGTATTATTACTTAAATTCTATAATTCTTACATTCTATAATGAGGAGAGCACTCTGATTAATATAACTTACTTTAAGGAAGGAGCACTTTGGTTAATATAACTTACTTACTTTAGGCCTAAACTCAAATGCTTGAGCAGTAACTATAAGTAAAGCTTTTGGCTTTAAGCGAGTCAGCAGTAAGGAGTCGAGTAAGACATGTTTTTAATCAATTTATAAAATAGTTAACTTATCTTTTTTTTGATAGCTGTATTCAATTCGGCCCCATACATATAGTTAGTTTCACTGGCCTGGCCCCACTTACTGTTGTTGCAAGAGCAGTGGAAAGTATTGATTCAATTCAACAAACTGAGAGTGTTATTAACCCATATCATTCACTTTACTACTGGTACCTAACTATTATTATTATTGATAATTTCGGCTTACTTAAGATATATCAGCTTAACTTAAGATGATATCCGCACTGTTCTATACAATCAATAGTCAGCGGCACCGTCACTGAATCCGACCACTTAGCGCTTCATAACCCTAATAAGCAACGCGCTAAGAGAGCGGAGTACTTTTGAGTCTATGGATGGCGGTGGCCTAGCTTAGTGATTCAAAAAACAAATTATCTTTCAAGCAAAAGGCAACAAGCAAACAAGAGGTAGATCAAAAATCGTTCTTCTTAAATGTGAGTCAAAGGAAGTGAAATAGGAACTAACTCCTAACGCCTATGAACGAACAAAGGCTCTTAACTCATCATAACTCGTATTAATGCATCTCTACGTAGTCGCTGATGCTAAAAGCAGGAATTGGATGACTAAGAACTTGTATTTAACTAACTCCTTACTTGTCGCTAACGCCGAAGAAAGCACTTATTTTGGCTAACTCACGTCACTACAGTAACTTACATTAATGACATAGGTTTGTCGTGCATATTCCATGAAATTGATTTCTTTAGACCTAGTTCGGTAATTCCTTATTGTATAGGGTTATGCGCACTTCACTATCTTCTAGCTCTTCTCATACCTGTACCTGGCTCAACTCAAGGCCTTGCTCTGTCTGTGCCTATACATGTGTTCTTGTTCCGCACCAACACGTGTTTTGGAGGTTAGTCAATTCATTATATTATAAAGAGGTGGTGCACTCTATTCTCCTCAATAAGCAGTTGTGTTTGATATCCAATGATTTTGCAGCACTCAATTGCACTTTACCACTCAATAATCAGCGCAAGTGATAAGAAGTTTTGATTTAGGTTATCCTACTTGTTTTATTTTAGGAAATTGATTTTATGAAATTCCATTACATTCTATGTGCCTATTTATCGATACTATATATGTGCTACAGTGCCCAACGATACTTTCCCTTACTATTAGGAAATCTACTACTACAAAAAGGAATCACTGGGCGAGAATATAGAAATTAACTAAGAGCTATAAGAAGCAACCTATTACTTATGAGAATTAACTGACAGCAGATCGAGCCTTATCCATCTCATAAAAGGACTTGCGCTATTGCCTATAGGGCTTTCACTTCTAACTTGGAATGAGACTTGATGCTAGTAAGACAGACTGAAGAATAGGGGATCGAACCAGTGCTTATTGTAATGAAGGTGAAATACGTAATGCAAGAATGGCAACTAAGAGCGAAAGGCATTAGTTACAGATTTCTTTTTATTGTATAAGTAAGAACAAGCCAAGAGAAAGGAGTAGAAGCCTAAGCATGGAAGTTAGGAGATCTGTACTGATATAAAGTCAGTTGTGGGAGGTCTCAGAACGGAGTTCAGTGCTATACAGTTTTAGAGTTTAGCTATGAAGGCTAAAGCAGCACTTGCTTATGATTCGTATTATATACTTAGGTTGGCTCCGGCATGCTATACACTTGTTCTGTCTCTTATTATTATGACCTGTATCATCTATTATTACCTGTATCATCCCATACCAAACTCTATTCCCTTGTCTTCTTATTCCATTATGCGCTAGTTTACTTTATGTACTTGTGTTTACTTGTGCTTACGCTCATTCTATGGGCTTACTTCTTGCCTATTTGCCTTTACTTTAATAAGAGAATCCAATCTGCTTGTTGCTTGTTTCATAACCAATAGGTGCGCGCCGTTATTGAATAGATTATGGACTCGTTACCCATTATGGAGTCAAATTAAAGCAACCTAAGTGAAAGATAAACAGTTTTTGACATAGTGGATTGTTGACCCATTCCCATGTGAAGCAATAAGAATAAGAATGAGAGAATTAAGAGGAAGCAATGAGAATGAGAGAATGGAAGCTCGTTTACTTTATTATTGGATTCTATCACATGCAACTTAAGCAGTTAGTTTACTACTCTTCTTAGTTATAGGTAGGAGCACTCAATTATAGCTATCATACTAAAGTATGCTATAGGAAGTAAGTCTGGACCACTACAAGGAAGGCTGAAACTGACTTCTATTACCTCCAAGCCTCTTACGCTCCTCAGCGACATTTTTGACTTGCTTATAACATTTCGAACAGAGCAATAATAGTAAGAGAACAAAAGAGTGTAGCGGCAGCGAGTTATTGTGGTGAAAGTCCCAGTTCCGCGTTGAGTCTATCAGGTAGTGATCGACTCCTGGTTAGAGGTAGGTCTTGTCAGCACTAGCTAAATTCTTACTGACATGGATTCTAATTACTAGTTAGTTAAGTCTATCCCTTTATGCGCTACTAGGGCGTATTCTAAATATAAGGAAATGGATAAGTGATTGTATTAATATAAGATAATTGAATAAGGCATTGACGAATACAGGATAGGAGAGAGAATGTCAGCAAGGGCGGGTCTTACCTTACTGAATTTATTGTGGACCAGCCAACAAGTACAAAGCCTTGTTGTCACTAATTGCATTTCTGTATGGGAGGTTTGATTGCTTATAAAGGAGTTCAGTTCGGTGTTGTGAAGAGTCGCTATTGATTCGAGTCATCAGAATAAGAGGTTGGTGCTATGCTCCAACACATGGCAGAGGTTTGCAATGATAAATAAGAAAATGTGATATGTACAGTTCCGGCAGGGAGCGCTTACATAGATGGGATTCTTTAACTGACAAAGCAAGGATGCGTGGGTCAACTACAAAACTGCTATATAGAAAGGTAGAAGCTTAAGTCTAATAATGGTTAGCTGCATTCTACATAGTGGTAGTTGTACCTGATAGTCAGTAGCACCAGTCCTCCCATAAGCACCGGTTCCGTTCTTATTGATAGAGCGGTGTTAGTTCGAAACAAGCGAGTATCTGAATCCATAGTCCAAGGCTAAAAGACAGGAGCAGAGGTTTGAAATGACAAATCCGAATTATAGATGTAGTCTGGGAAGGGAAGTTTTGATAGGTATAGCTCGGAAGGAACGTTTGAAGAACGGAAGTAATAGTTGGTGTCCATAGTTTGATCAGGGGAACTAGGGTTCAATTCTAAGTTTATTGTTCTACTCTTATAGTAGTAAGGTTGCTTGGTGACTAATCGACCGGGTGTAGTTCGGGGAGTAATACTATCTTACAGTAAAGTAAAGTTAGCTATCGGTGTTCGTATTACAAATTTCTAGTTCAAAGGGACGGGTTCCCTTTCTCTTGTTGCAGTATTCATTTGGATTTAATTTCTGAAAAAAACTCCTTCTGGAACAAGTTTTCTTGTGCAATCTTTAACCATCACATAATTCTGGAATTTGACGATGAAGGAATCTGTCTTTCATCTTTTACCCTTTTTCCCTACTGTTATATTGCCAAAATTTTATCAAACTTTTTATTGATATTAACAACATTTGAACCAAGAGTTTTTATATAATTTCCTTGAATGTTCCTTTGGAATTTACATCGAGAAGTCATCGTTTCTCTAACATAAAACCAGTTCAATAGGACAGCACATCGCAACACATTTTTTCATCGAATTCTATCATATTTGAGAACTATTTTTTGTGAGATTTTAGACTTTATTTTCCTCATCTCAAAACCTTACCATCCTTACCAAAAACACTTCAAAACCTACCCTAAACTGAAACCAAACAGCTCCCCAAATCTACCCTAAATTACAGCCTACTTCCATCTAAATTGATTCACCTTCCAATTAGCCACCCCCTTCTCCAAAATTCCCATGCCACTAACCTGACAATAGAAAAAAGATCTCAATATTACAGATCTAGAGGTGTATACTATGGCATCAGAAGAGGCTATCAGTGCAAAGCTTAAAGCCTTTAAGAACCATATGGAAGAGAAGATGCGATCCCTTGTCGCCGAATTCAGCATTAGCCGACCGTCGAGCCTGAGGAAATCACAACAAGGAGAAAAATCAGATTGGTGAGATAATCCTCAAGAACATGGCCACATCACCTCTGATCTAAATAATCCATGCATAAAAGTTGACTTCCTTAGATGGGAAGAAGGATACTTGATCGGGTGGATCTCAAGCGCGGAGTGCTATTTTCGATTCTACCGAACCACCGATGCCACAAGGGTGGAGATTACTGCCATCCACCTTAAGGGACATGTTGATCAATGGTTTAATTAGTTTGTGTACACCCATGGAGGACTCTACTGGCAGCGATTCAAGAAAGGACTTCTAAACTGCTTCGAACCAACCGATTTCAACAACATCGATGGATAATTGACAAAGATTCTTCAAACCTTAACAATACAAGAATACCAAACAAGGTTTGAGCGTTTATCTAACCAAACTAAGAGTTGGTTTGAGAAATAACTTTTAGGTACTTTTATCAAGGGCCTAATGCCGAAGATCCGAGGAGAAGTAAAGACGCGATAATTGTACCCTCTTAGGGCAACGATTTTCTTCGCGCGTATTAAGGAAGAACAATTGAACCATAAGGTACGAATGACAAGGGTCACTCCTCAACTAGCCATGCCAAGGCCTACTTCTACCTCTACTATCATCCAAGCCCCTGCACTAAAAAAGTTGACAAGAGATGAGCTTCACGAATGATCAACCAAGGGCTTGTGTTGGCATTACGACGAATCGTGGAGCCGCGAACATTGCTGCAAAAAGGCCCAATTCCTCGTGATTGAACTAGTGGAGGATGAGGACAATGAAACATCTGAAACCCTTGAACCTAAAGAAGAAGCCATGAAGGAAGAGTCCCAACTGGCTGACTATGCAGTGCATGCATTGGCCGACTACTCCAGCCCGCAGATGACAAAAGTTGGAGGACTTTTAAAACAGCAACCCATCACTATTCTCATCGACACGGGCAACACCAATAACTTCCTCAATAGTAAGGTTGCTGCATGTTTGATGCTTTAAATTGAATGTTGCAATAAGTTTAACGTAAAGGTCGGCGACAATCGAATCTTTAATTGCGACCAACGGTACCCGTGGGTAAAACTACTCCTCCAAGACCAAGAAGTGGTAGCTAATTTCTTCCTCCTACTTATCGATGATTATGAAGCCATACTTGGGATCAAATGCCTCACAATACTAGGTGATATCCTAAAATTTTTCTAAATTAATCATGAAATTTTCTTGCAAAGGGAGACAGGTCACGTTATGAGGCAAGCTTGGGAGCTAAATTTTCACTGTTTCGTTATAATAAATAGAGAAAGTTTTGCACAAAGCACATGGTAGATTCTTGATGCATATACAGTAGCTATCTACGGGGGAGAATGTATAAAACTCAAATCCTAAGCTTGCCCTTTGCTTGAATGAATTCGTGGATGTTTTCTTGGAGCCGTGCAAGCTGCCCCTAATCGGCCGCATGACCACCACATTTCTATTTTGCCAGGCAAACCTCTAGCAAATTTATGACCATACCACTATCCTCACTTGCAGAATGATGAGATCAAGAATATTGTTTAAGAGATGCTTGACACCAGGGTGATTCGACCGAGTTGCAGCCCTTAGTCCTTACCGGTGTTGCTAGTGCGAAAGAAAGATGGTATGTTATCACGGGCTTAGCTGATTTTGCCTAAGCCGTGCGGCACCCATGCGTGTCCGTCCGTAAAGGTCAGCCCTCCCCGAGATCTCCTAAAATCCCACAGACTTACAAAAAGAGAAAACGGGCCAGAAGCAACTCGCACGGGATCCACAAGCAACTGCTCAAGAAAAACACTTTATAAAGCTAAAATACAAATTACACCCATGGACATTACAAACTCAGAGAGGTTGCACACAAAGGATAATGGTCCACTACAGACCGATGTCCCCACAAGTGCTTATAAGACACACTTGTATTTACAAGCCAACTTGGCCATAAAGCAAATCAAACTAGGGCTTCCAAGCCTACTGCAAGCCCGCTTCTTGTTGTACAAGATATGTACATAAACCGAAGGACACGAACTAACACAAGCATTTCATCGAACACCTTGTTTACATTGTTGTCCGTGACATTCTCCCCCACTTATTCCTTTGACGTCCTCGAAGCCACCAACGCTGCATCTCCTCGCATTCTGAATCTTTAATCTTCTTCTTTGGCGCAACATGCCCTTTGGCTCCTAGCCGCTCTCCGTCATTGTTGAGTAGTTGAACTCAATCCGCCATGCTTCAACTCACCAATGACCGGATCTGGTGTGGGGTTGGCTGAGTTGTCTTGATCCTTGTTGGTTCTCGCGGATCCCTCGATGAAGGAAAAGACCGCTTATTATGTGCCGATCGCGATATATTGCTTGAACTGGATTGATGCTTGTTGGACTTTGAAGTTTTTAAGGTCCTTTCCCCATAATGTTTGCCCATTGAACCTTCTTCCGCTGTTAGTTGTCACTTCCAAGTATGTTCGCATGACTCCCTCTTAGTCAATTGGGAAATGAAGTGAAAAAAAAACTACTCTCAATAGCACTGATCACCAACGGTGAGGATTTGACAACCATTGTCTTCCATAAGCTTTCTTTGAAGGGTCACTGAACTTGTGTAGAGCTCCCCTGCTTGGATAAGTAAGAGAACTGGGATACTTGACTTCACCCATTCTCTTCGTAGTTGAGAAGGTAAGGTTACTCGGCTTCGCTCACCTCCTCGAGTTAAGAGAATTGGGGTTTTCGGTTCCATTCTCTCGAGTTGAGAAGGCAAAGGTTACTCAATTTACGCAAAGGTTACTTGATTTCGCCTACCTCCTCGAGTTTGTACTTCATGCATTGTCGGGTACTAACATTCGCTCTTTGCTCACACTCAAGCACTTGAAGTGGTTGCACTCCTTGTTGGGTTAGCTACGGTGATTCACCATCCCACGCCATTGAACTTCGGAATGCAAGAAGTTTTGCACGAAAAGTGTAAAAGTTTGCTTGGCTTCGCTCACTTCCTCGAGTTAAGAGAACTGGGGTCGGTTTCCCATTCTCTCGAGTTGAGAAGGCAAAGGTTACTCAATTTCGGCAAAGGTTACTCGATTTCACGCCTCCTCGAGTTTGTACTTCATGCATTGAGTGGTTACTAACATTCGCTCTTTGCTCACACTTCAAGCACTTGAAGTGGTTGCACTCCTTGCGTTGGGTTAGCTCGTGATTCGCCTTCCCACGCTATTGAACTCTGGAATGCAAGAAGTTTTGCCCGAAAAGAGCAAAAGTTTACTCCAACTTGGAGTCCCCAACTTGGAGTAAGTCTTTGATAGATCCGTCGCCTTTGGGGTTGTACCATCTTCTCCATCACCTTTGCCGCCTACTCCTCTTGAGTAGAAAGGTGCATACCATGTCTTGCCTTCTTGGTCGAGCACTCCTACATCAACCCGAAGTCCCTTAATTTCGGCTATCTGGATGAGAAGCACATCGACATCAGTCTTATGAAGTTTCTTGGCCTCTGCCCTTCTGCCTCGTCTTGGTACTTGGAGTTTGCCTTTGCACTCTCCACCTCCTTGGCCCCTTTTACGACCAATGCTGTCCCTTCATGAGAGCAAGGGATCGATGACTTCACGGAAGTCCCGCATCTACGGTACCATGGCGCTGCCAAGCCCATAACACTACTATCCGTTACCTTGCATCTTCATCCCTTCCTCCGCGATCGGTAGATCTGCCTCTATGGCACTGTGGAGCTCCTCCGAGTCCACCTCCTCTCTAACCGACGCTTTTCTTTTGGGTAGCTGAGCCCCGTTGGACTCGTCGTCGCTTCCTCCCCTTTCGACCACTTGCTTCGACACCACTGTCCTCCTAGCGATTCTCCTTGGTCGATGGAGAGACGCAACTCTCATGCATGGCCTCCGCCATCTTGTTGCAGGCTCGTCTCTGTTCTCCTTAGCTTCCTTGGTAGCAACGTTACTCGGCCTTGTCCTCGACTTGCCGGGCTCCCTTAGCGAATGTGAGCATCAAGTAGTCCAACTCTCCAACTGCTCCGGTTAATCAAGTCCCTCCATGGGACTCACTGGTACTTGCAATCGACTACTCCCTCGGTGGTACACCCCATATCTTGACGACCAAGACTTTCATGTGATGCAAGCTTGATGCATACACACGGAAGACCCGTCTGTGATCGTGGCATTCACTCCTTGAGTCCATGACCCTTCTTACCGCTGCATGGTTCATCAAGTGGAGCTCCCAGCTCGATCATTCACATGATCCTCCTCCATGGGACTCAATGGTACGTGCACTTGGACTTCTTCCTCGGTGGTATACAGCTCCCATATGCTGATGACTAAGGCTTTCATCCAATGCAAGCTTTGATGCACACACGAAGATCCGCCTTTACGGTACTACGACATTCACTCCTTGAATCCATAGCCCTTCTTTTGTTGTGTCGTACACCAAAGTGGAGCTCGGAACTCCTGATCATACCTCCGCATGATTTTGTCCCTCACGGGACAAGATTGCCTGTATTGCATTGCCACGAACTATTCCACCACGATCCGCTGCACCATGTCGCCTCCTGGTGACATCTCCATTGCATACAGATTCTCGTGTGATGAACTCGGTTTCTCCATGTGTGGCTTCTGCCAACACATCATAGGGCCTCTGCCATCCCCGATTTTTAGTTCGCTCCCTTGGCAATTCCCCTTCGTCCCCCCTACTCCTGGGTTACACCTGGACGAAGCATAACTCTAGGACAGTCCGTCGCCTAGTAGCTCCTGAAGTCCTCCGACTTCGCTAGAGTTGGTGCACCATTGTCTGGATCTTGGGCCTCTATCCCCTACCAGCACAATCTTGTTATGCACCTCTTGTTCCTGACAACTTGAACGGCAACACTGTGGCATATTCTTCAAGAGTACCCGCCTTTGCATCCTCTTGCCCCGTACTAAGGTCTCATGATCCTAACTTTACCTCCGTAAGTTGAATCACCTTAGTTACTCCATCAAATGCATCTCTTAGGTAGCTTGCATGTGCCTTGAAGCTCCCTTCATCTTTGGCACTATGCAAAATAAGTCTGTCCCATCAGAATGAAGAACCCATGGAACGACATGATCCCACTCTTGCCTCTACAAGAGTTCATGCCCTTGACCTCTGTCTAAGGAAAGCTCTGTGCCTCCGCTCCATGTTCCATCTTCTATGTCGACTCCCTTCATGCGGCTTGGATACTTCACCGAGTTCCACCCAAGTCGCTCTGCTCCTCGATTTGCCGAGTTGATAGTGGCCCTCACGTCCACCATTCCACGGTCAGCCCTCCGTTGAGTTCGATTTACTCGACTCTAAGTGTGCCTTCATATGATGTTGCCTTGATTGCTCCCCACTTGATCTCGAAATGCATCCCCTAATGCATTACCTCCTTCGAGATCATGCGACAACTCTTCGCCGCTCACTCCGTTGAGCTTTATGAAGATATAACCCCGAGAAACTCTTCCTCAATATGTGCATTGCACATGATTCTCCCACTAGAGAACTAGGACTTATCCTCCGGATATCTCTCTGGAGCAACTTTTCTCTTTATATACTTCCCACGGAAGTTTGAGACCATCATCCCTTTGGACTACTCCGTCTTACTGAACTTGTGCTTTGTTCTGCCCCCACAAATGTACTTGCTAGATTGTGACCCTTCTCCAATACAGTCTCCACTGCACCCTTCAAGGTCTAGCAACATGCTGAATTTATTGCACATTTCAGCTACCTACGGACATATCCTTTCCATGTTGAAGAGAAAGTTCTGATGCTCCATGGCGCCGAGTTCTAATCGCGCCTTGGGATGGCCACGAACACTCTGTCATCCGTGTACAAGCCCTTGCATGAGTTTTGAATCCTTCGAGTTAGCAATTCCCCTCACCTCTATGAGCTTTGCATAACTCTTTCGGTCGTTACACAACACCTCCCACCTTGCACGGTCTCATCTTTCACCAAGCACCCTGCTTTGCCTTAAGCACCATCAAGTTTGGTTGCCAACGTCGAGCTATAGCTCAAACTCAACCATCCCAATCTTTGTGTGCTACGCATTCTTCTTCGCTTGCTTGTCCTCGTGGTGCCTCTCGCGCAAAGGGGTTGGCTATTCCTTGAATGCCAAACCAGGATACTCGCTCCTCTGAGCGACTCTTTTCCCTACACCTCATTGTCCGTTTCTCCCAAACGGTTGCGCGTGCTGGCTGTCCTCCACACAGCCTAGCTAGGTCCCCCACATTTGTTTGGCAAGTGTTACTGCGTGTGCTTGTCCCGCTCTGATACCACAATGTCACGGGCTTAGCTGATTTTGCCTAAGCCGTGCGGCACCCATGCATGTCCATCCGCAAAGGTCAGCCCTCCCCGAGATCTCCTAAAATCCCACAGACTTACAAAAAGAGAAAACAGGCCAGAAGAAGCAACTCCCACGGGATCCACAAGCAATCGCTCAAGAAAAACACTTTATAAAGCCAAAATACAAATTACACCCATGGACATTACAAACTCAGAGAGGTTGCACACAAAGGATAATGGTCCACTACAGACCGATGTCCCCACAAGTGCTTATAAGACACACTTGTATTTACAAGCCAAACTTGACCATAAAGCAAATCAAACTAGGGCTTCCAAGCCTACTGCAAGCCCGCTTCTTGTTGTACAAGATATGTACATAAATCGAAGGACACGGACTAACACAAGCATTTCATCGAACACCTTGTTTACATTGTTGTCCGTGACAATGTGGCGGATGTGCGTTGACTACCTGGCTCTAAACGCTATCACCATCAAGGATAAATATCTTATCCCATTCATAGATGAAGTCTTAGATGAATTAAAAGGAGTCCGAGTCTTCATTAAATTGGATCACTGATCCGGATACCATCCGATTCGTGTATGCATTGAAGATATTTTGAAAACTACATTTCGCACGCATAACGGCTACTACGAGTTTTTGGTAATGCCTTTCGGACTTATGAATGCTCCTTCTACTTTTCAAAGTCTGATGAATAACATCTTATGGAGTTTTCTATGCAAGTTTGTTTTGGTATTCTTTGATGATATTCTCATTTATAGCCCTACGCTTGATATACATTTTCAGCACTTATGAATTGTTCTAATGATTTTTCAGGAGTATACTCTTTATGTTAAACAATCAAAGTGCGGCTTCTTACAGCATAAAGTGGAGTATCTTGGGCACATTATATCAGAGGATGGAGTGGCGATGGATCCGACAAAGATCGAGGCAATGCAAGGATGGCCGAGACCTACAAATGTATAATCACTACGCGGTTTCTTTGGACTCATGGGCTACTACCAAAAATTTGTGAAAGATTATGATAAGATCAGTGCCATACTCACGTCAAGAAAGACTCCTTGTGGTTAGATAAAGCCACTACAGCCTTCGAATGACTTAAGACAGCTATGATGATGATGTCGATCCTAGCATTGCCCGATTTTGATCATACTTTTGTCATTGAGGCCAATACATCAGGAGCTGAAATTGGGGCTATTCTTATGCAAGATAGTCGACTCCTAATTTACATTGAAGCTTCCCCCACACTCCATACGAGGTTTTTACAAGAGATACTAATTACTATCAAATTTAAAATATGGTTGGATACAGGTCCATGGCACGAGTGAAACTAGAAGAACTATAATCCATGCTCACGCCATATTGGGCTCTCATCATCCTGAACTATACCAGAGGGTAGTCACCATTCCAGAAGAAAGATTGACTATCACTAAAGACTAACCATATGGCAGCAAATGCAAAGAAGAAACGACCTCCCGACAAACTTCAGAATGATGAAAAATTGAAGATCAAGTTTTTCTACACCTCTAGCCTAATCAGCAGGAAACTCGAGCCTTAATAAAGTGATCTCCTTATTTCTTTGGGCCTTGCACAATTGAGGATCACATTGGGGCCCTAACTTGGAGATCAAATTCGTGCACCAGATCAAGACAGTTGATCCGCCAGGTATCCCACCTCAAATAGAAATTTAAGGAAGATGACTCAGCCCAAATCCTTCCAACTAACACCCCAACTGATGAGGAGGCCAAAGTTTAGTTAATGATAGCATTAGAGTCATATAAGGAGTTGAAGATCCAGTTTTCAAAGTTTATGGACCCTTAGCCTTGAGGACAAGGTTGATTTGAAGAGGGCGGACTTGATAGGACTCCAACAGGGTTGAGTCCTAATCATCTCAATACTAGTTAATAAAAACCCTATTAAATTATAGTAAAGCCACTTCTATCTTATAAAGGATTATAGCTATGGTCTAGATTAGCCCTTAGAGCTTAGTAGCCGCCACACCCCTTATTGGGTTGGTCAGCTAGGGTTTCCCCCTGTCTAGGTCGGCTATAGAGCCACTTAGCAGCCTCCTATTCCTATTAATGCAGGTTGGCTATAGGAGGGGCAAAGAGATAATTCTACTTAGGGAAGCACCCCTTAGGCTAGGGTTTTGATCCCTATTTAAAGATGTAGCCGCCTCCTCTCTGAATCAAGTAATTATCAATTTTATTTCCGCCTTGTGCCGAGTCTAGGAGGGAGGAACCCCTATAGTGTTCCAAGGGTTGATCCCCCTCAAGGATCAAAATCTATAGAGCTCCTTTTAGGGTTCTATCAATAACATTTAGATATATAATCATAAATCAATCTTTTCATGCCTCACCAAAAAAGTTTTATTTCACCCTCTTATATGTTCTCAGAAATCCAGAGTGCCTTGTTGAAGGTGAAGAGTGCATCTCATGCAAAATAATTTTGATGCAAGGGGAAGAAGGAATAATCACAATTTGGTCTTTGTAGCGCACATCCTTCGAATCCCAAGTGTAGTTATCCATGGAACCCGGATTCTTCTCCAATTTTTCTATAATGTCTCAGGTCTCTAGGTGCTCTTCTAGTCTTCCCCAATATCTTTAAGGAAATCAGTGGAGGGAAGGAAGATAGCTAAAATTTTAGCTTGTCTCGATAGTCGAGATAGAGCATCTGCAATAACATTTTATTTCTCCATTTGATAAATAATTTCATAATCAAAACCAAGAAGTCTAGTTACCCAATGTTGTTGCTCTAGAGAAGATATTTTCTACTTTAAAAAATACTTGAGACTTCGGTGTCTTAATCTGAAAGCATCGATCGATCAAGTAGGGTCTCCACTTCATGATGATGTGTATGATAGCAAGCATTTCTTTGTCATACACGGATATTTTAAGATGGGAGGGAGACAAAGCCTTGCTGGTGTAGGTAAGAGGTCGGCAATCTTGCATTAGAACAGCCCTAATTCCAACGCCGGATTTGTCGACCTCAATCATGAAAGTATGACTAAAATCAAGCAGTGCTAGGATCAGCGTCGTCGTCATAGTTGCCTTGAGTCAAGGCTATGGAAGCTTTATTCGACCATAAGAAGGAGTCATTATTTAGTAGGGATGTGAGTAGGGCATTGATCTTGTCGTAACCTTTCATGAATTTCTGATAGTAGTCAGTGAGTCCAAGGAAGCCGCGCAACGATTTTATGTTCCTAGCTCTCGACCATCATTGCATTGCTTCAATCTTTGTTGGGTCTTTCGCCACTCCATCCTCTGATATAATGTGCCCTAGATACTCCACTTTACACTATAAAAAGCTGCACTTTGATTATTTAACATAAAGGGTATTCTCCCGAAGAATTGTTAGAATAATTCGCAAGTGCTAAAATGTATATCAGGTATAGGGTTGTAAATAAGGATGTCATAAAAAAATACTAGCACAAACTTGCATAGAAATCTCCGGAAGATGTCATTCATCAAGCTTTGAAAAGTAGAAGGAGCATTCATAAGTCCGAAGGGCAGTACCAAAAACTCGTAGTGGTTGTTATGTGTGTGAAATGTAGTTTTCAGAACATCTTCAGTGCATACCCAAATTTGATGGTATCTAGAATGAAGATCTAATTTAGTGAAGGCTCGGGCTCCTTTTAGTTTATCTAAGAGCTCATCTACTATTGATATAGGATATTTATCTTTGACGATGATAGATTTTAAAGCCCGGTTATCAACACACATCCTCCATATACCATCCTTCTTGCGCACTAGCAATAATGGCGAGGAGTAAGGGCTGTAGCTTAGTTGAATTACTTCGGTGTTAAGCATCCCTTTAACGATTTTCTTAATCTCGTACTTCTGTAAGTGATGATAGTGGTATAGTCTCAAGTTTGCTGGAGGTTTGCCCGATAATACTTCGACAATGGTTATGCGATCAATTAGGGGGAAGCTCATACAGCTTAAAGAAAACATCCACGAATTCGTCCAACAAAAGGGCAAGCTTAGGATCTAAATTTTATACATTCCCCTCCTTTGATGGTTGCTGGATATGTATAAAATAATCTACCATATGTTTTATGTCATACTTTCTCCACCCACTGTGTCGAAACAATGGAGATATGGCTCCCGCATGATAGAACCCCAAAAGGAGTTCTATAGATTTTCACCCTTGAGGGGGATCAACCCTTGGAACACTGTAGGGGTTCCTCCCTCTTACACTAGGCACAAGGTCGAATAAAAGATGATAATTACTTAATAAAAGAGAGGGGGCGGCTACATCATTATATAGGATCATAAACCCTACCACATGGGGTGCTTGCCTAAGTAAAAGTATCCCTTTACCCCTTTTATAGTTGACTTGCCTAAGTAGGAACAGGTGGTGGCTAGGTTAGCTCTATAGCCAACTTAAGCAAGGGGAAACCCTGGCCGACCAGTCCAGTAAAGGGGGCGGTGGCCACTAAGCCCTAAGGCCTCAATCTAAATCCTAACCACACTTCTTTATAGGATACAAGTGGCTAGGTAGGGTTTTATTACAATCTCACAGGGTTTTATTGATTTCTTCTAGGGAGATTAGGACTCAACCCTGCTGGAGTCCTATCAAGCTCGCCCTCTTGGAATCAGTCTTGCCCTCAAGGCTAAGGGTCCATAAACTCTGAGAACCGGGTCTTCAACTCCTCATGCAACTCCCATGTTGCATCATCTGATGGTAAGTTACTCCACTTCGGAAGTACTTCAGTTGAAGGGCATTGTTGGTGCATCACAATTTTTCGATCAAGTATAGCTTCAGGTTGGGCTTGGATTTCACCATCAGTTGTAGTGTTCGATAGTTGAGTCTCCCAATTTCAGTGTTAGTAAGGATACATGGAAGATGGGATGGATCTTAGTGTCATTTGGAACCTTTAATTTATATGCCATAGCTCCAATACACTTTAAAAAATCTGATATGGTCTATAGAATCATGGAGATAGCTTTATTGTTGCTCTAGTGTTGATTGGCAACTGCTTGTACGGTTGTAGGTGAAGGTAGACCCAATCTCCTACTGAAAATTTTTGCTTGCTCTGGTGAGTATTTGCTTATTGCTTCATATAGGCTTGAGTGACGTTAGGTTATCCTTCAATAGCTACAGAATCTTATCCTTGTCAATTAAATTTTGGTCGACCCGATCTACTTTAGCTGCACCAATTATATATTTTGATATTACAAGGGGCGGTCGACCTTACAATGCCTCATTAGGAGTACATTTGGTTGATGAATGATAAGTTATGTTATATTACCATTCGGCCCAAGGAAGCCACCTTGTCCACTCTTTAGGCTGGTCACTGGTGAAGCACCGTAAGTAAGTCTTGAGGCATTTGTTCACCACTTATGTTTAGTCATTCGTCTGTGGATGGGTAGCCTATGCTCATCTTTAATTGAGTGCCTTGTAGTTGGAAGAGCTCGATCTAAAATTTACTTGTAAACACCCTATCACGGTCACTCACAGTCGATCTTGGCATCCCATACAGTTTTACAATATTTTCCACAAAGAGTTTAGTAATGCTAGTAGCGGTATAAGGATATCTAATAGTACAAAAATAAGCATGTTTAGTTAGACGATCTACCACCACAAAAATCATGCTTTTACCTTGAGATGATGGCAGCCCTTCGATAAAATCTATGAAAATGTCAGTCCATGCAGAGTCCGATATAGGTAGTGGTTGTAGTTTGCCCGGATTTGCCACTGTTTTACCTTTCTGCTGCTAGCATACATCACATTTGGATACATAGTTATACTTCTCCACAAGCCTCCACCCTCAAACGGATGGCCAAACAGAAAGAATTAACTTGGTCTTGGAGCAATATCTGCGGCATTACGTGAGTGCCAACCAACGAGAATGGGTGAAGTTGTTGGACATAGCCCAATTCTCCTATAACTTGCAGCGGAGCTCTGCATCCAACAGGAGCCCATTTGAGATTATTACAAGAGAATAGCCATCAACTCCTCACACCCTGGTTATTGGCTATACAGGGAGTAGCCCATTAGCCTATCACTTCGTAAAGGAATGACATCGCAATGCAGATATTGTGCGGGCTTACTTGGAGAAGGTGGCCAAAAAGATGAAGAAGTGGGCAGACTTGGGAAGGCGACCACAAGAATTTAAAGTTGGTGACATGGTATTGGTGAAGCTCCAACCAGCATCACTCCAATTCTTTAGACACAAAGTGCACAAAGGATTGGTACGCAAGTATGAAGAGCCTTTCTTAATCATCAGCAGAGTAGGCAATGTCTCATACGAGTTGCAACTGCCAGCATGGTTCAGAATTCATAATGTCTTCCATGTGAGCAACTTGAAAGCCTACCACTCAGATCCGCAAGATGATTCTCGAAATGTTCCAACTCGACTACCCCCCACTAGAGCCTCTTATTAGAAGCGAGTTGAAACTATTATAGGGGATCATAAGATAAAGCTACCCAATGGAGCACAGCAAATAGAGTACTTGGTGAAGTGGCAAAAACTTCCTCAAACAGAAGCCAGTTGGGAGCCAGAAGATGCCCTACGACATGAATAAACTCGCGTCAAAGCCTACCAACAAGCATCGACGAGGGCGTCGATAGTTTAAGTGGGGGAGAATGTCACGAACGGTCATCGCTTAACCACAATGCCTTCGCTCCTTGAACTATTTGTCACTTTTTCTTGCTTGTACATATGTTTGACAGCTTGTTTTACCTTGAGTTTATGTGTTTTTACCTAAGAAATATGAGCGAAAGTAGTGTAGAAGGCTGCAGAACGATCGCTCGCTACGCGGAGCCAAAACAGCCCTGTTTTTGGGTCCTTTTCATGTGCTACAACAACCTTTCTGAGTAGTGTGAAATATCAGCCATTTTAGCACCTTGGAACCCTCTGAGTGGCACTGGGTTGGATGGGGTTCTGGATATATGTCGGGCGCAAGCGTTCATCAGCAATTGAACTTGTCTTGCATCCGATACCTTGGGAACCGTCATTTGTGGACTTGCGACCGTTCCTACAACCCTCCAAAGTCCTATTTCGCTCTCTTTCTCTCTTTTCTTTACTGCACTTAAAGTGTTCGACAAATTGCTTGTATAGCTTTCCACTTTGTGAGACGCCGGGATGTGTCCATCGCTCGTTTCTAAGCTAATCAACTTCTTCTTTGCAGGTCCTACGGGACCTTAAGAGGTTGTAAGAGGGCTGACCCTTTGTGGATAGATAACGTGTTGGGTGTTTCGTGACTTAGGCAATTCCAGCTAAGTCCAGAACAGTGGGCAAGGTTGCTCCATGACTTAGGCAATTTCAACTAAGTCTTCGGGAGTGCCGCGAGGGTGCTTCACAGCTTAGGCAAATTCAGCTAAGTCCATGAGAACCTGCATTAGCAACGTCGCTGCACTCCTATCGCTTGCCGCTATTGCCCATTTCTCCCAAGCATCCTCCTCTACTACCATTGACAATGCCTCATCCTACCATCACTCCAGCCATTACTGTCGCCCTCTTTACCATCACCTGTAGCACCGCTCCTTTCTGTTTACTGCAACCTCGGCTTTCTTGTAGCATCACCTCAGCCACACCCTCTCATCACCTTACAGCCATTGTTGCCATTAATCTCAAGATTACAATCGCCCCCTCTCATCCTCTTGCTACCACTACTGCCATCAACCTCAAGATCGCAACCACCATCTCCAATCAGCGTATTCGATAGATTAATGATCCCTATGTTGGCAATCTTGTTGCCGCGAAGTCCTACTACATCTACGTCATAAACTCATGCCCCTAACTCGATAATAGAAAAAAGAACTGAACATCACTAGTCTCTAATCCTATGTGATGGCTATGGATGATGCACTAGGCGTAAGGTTTAAAGCCTTCGAGGCTCACATAGAAGATCGACTGTAAGAACTCATCTGTGAATTTAGAAGAAGTCGATCAGAGAGCCCCAACAAAACTCAACATGATGAAAGTTCCAATCTCAAGGGGAGAAAATTTGAAAAGTGTGATCATGGGCAGGACATAGGATATGCACGCATGAGGGTGGAGTTTCCCATATAGTAAGATGGAGACCCAATTGGTTGGATCTTATGTGCTGAATTTTTTTTTCATTTTCACAGGACTTTAAAGGAATCCAAGGTGGAGATATCTTTTATTCAACTTGAAGGAGATGCGTTCTAGTGGTATGATTAGTATGAACACACTCACAGAGAACCCTCATGAGAGCAATTCAAAAGCGAACTTCTGATTCACTTCGGACCATCGGAGTACGAGAACATGGATGGACAACTTGCCAAAATCCACTAGACTTCCACCATATAGGAGTACTAGAGCAAATTTGAGTGCCTCTAAAATCAAACCCGAGATTGGTCCAAAAAATAATAGCTAGGAATATTTATTGAAGGGCTCAATCACGAGATTCGGTGTAAAGTTAAGGCCCGCCAATCTCGTACCATGATGGCTACCATATCATTTGCTCGCATACACGAAGAAAAGCTTAACAAGGACAATCGCAGAAATAAAAGCATAATCTAACTAGTGGCAAGCAAGCCGTAACCCCACCTACCTCCACACAAAACCCTCGAAGACTTACCAAAGAAGAGCTCCAGGAAAGATTAGCAAAAGGGGTGTGCTGGCATTGTGATAAAAAATTGAGTAAAGGACATCGATGCAAACATGGTCATCTTCTGATGATTGAACCAATTAAGGAGAAATAAAAAAATGATGATATGGACTCTAATCAAGAAGGCATAGATTCTAATAAAGGTATTGGACCTATCATATATATAATACATGCATCAGCCAGCTACTCTAACCCACAAACCATGAAAATTGAAGGATTTTTGAAATAATAGCTTGTTACTATTTTAACCGATACTGGTAGCACTAATAATTTCATGGATAGAAAGCTTACTGACTGATTGGCCTATCACATTGAAGACTGTGACAAATATGAAGTCAAGGTTGCTGATGGACAAATTCTAACTTGTAATAGTAAGTACGCAAAAATCAAACTGATAGTACAGGGTCAAGAACTATAGGTTGAATTCTTTTTGATACCCTTAGAGAACTTCAAAATAGTGCTTGGAATGGAATGGATGTCAATCCTAGGTGATGTCTGTTAAAATTTTTTTAAACTGATTATGAAGTTTTTTATTAATAGAAAGCATGTGATCCTCAAAGGAAGATGTAAAAGCAAGATCA
Source organism: Ensete glaucum (assembly GCA_021527575.1). Classification (NCBI taxonomy): domain Eukaryota; kingdom Viridiplantae; phylum Streptophyta; class Magnoliopsida; order Zingiberales; family Musaceae; genus Ensete; species Ensete glaucum. The sequence continues at coordinate 32,390,073 of CM038557.1, forward strand.
TAACTACTAATAACCACCGGATGGAGAGGGTTCCTTAGAAGACTGACTATTGCACCAAAAGGCTAACCCATTGCTTACACCAAGTAGAGACCCTATTTAACTGATCAAAATGTTATGATGTGTGGCGAATATCGTGGACTGAAGTATTCCCAAAATTAGATACTGCTCAGCCTTGAGGACAAGACTGATTTGAAGAGGGCGGGTCTATTATGACCCTGACAGGATCAGATCCATCAATTCATAATTAATTCAAGTTGAGTAATGTCGGTCTATTTAGTCAGAGTCAGTTATAGGTCAGGTTAGCTCAATCAAGTCAAGTCGGCTAGGAGTTTATTTAATTTTTTGTTATTCAATTAAGGGTCCAAGTTCTAGAAGTCCAAGTCTAAGGGGACTCTTAGTAGAACACTATAAATAATAGTGTAACTCTTTTATTTTAATCAATCAATGAAAAAGTTATGTTTTAGCCAATAGATAAAACCTTATGAGGGTCGATCCCCTAAAGAGATCAAGGAGGCTGATCCCCTCGAAGTGATCGTATATCTCTCTTCCTCTTCGATAGAAACCTAAGGGTTCTTATCACATGTATTGTGACGTTTGTATATGTTATTATTATTATTATTGGGACCTATGAGCCTGCATTATTCTCGTTTATTGTTGGACCTATGTGTCTATGATTATGTTGTAATTACATGAAGAGGCATGACAGGAGCTTGGAGGTATTAACAGGACCCATGATGCTATGGCAGGCGATCGTGACGCATGGTCATGTATCGAGGATCCGACATAATTGATGATAATGAGAAGCACGATCATAGGGCATCGAGATGCATTGATACACACATAGATCCTATTATGAGTGATTAGGCCCACTAGCTCAGGCCTAATCACATTATATGACGGTTCATGATCATCGGTGTGGCATCCATATGTGATATGTAAATATACACCTACTATATATATATATATATATATATACATGCGATGTAGATATATATTAAATATTTATATATTTGACATGACATATTAGGAGACCAAAACAAAATAAAATAGAACCCCTACTACGATAATATTAAATCAGTGAGCGTAAGGCAATAAGATTGACCCATATAGCATTCCATCATTATAGAAATAAATCGAATCATAACATAGGTTGAGTTGGTCGAGTCTCTTGAGGCTCTCCTATCTACATGGTTCGAGATATTGCCTACAACATGGAGATGTCACTAGTGACCCAAGGACATAATCTATTTGGTTGAGTCCCTCGAGGGTATATCATCAAATCAGACTCATCTAATAATGATGGTAATGATTTAATTGAATATCATGGTTGGTCAACAGGTTGAGACCATGATAATTCAAAGACCGAACATGATGGGAATAATAAAGAGTTGTGATTGACAAGAGTTGCCTACCTGGGCTTAATGAAATTGGTTAAGTCCCTCGAGGTTGCACTAAGATGTCGATTGGATCTCGATCCTCACTAGAAGTCTATCAGAGGCTTCCATTTTATGTGTCGAGTGTGTCACATAATTTGCTAGAAAATTAGTGAGAGAAAATTAAGATAGAAGTTTGTATCTTAATTAATTCTCTATAAAATCTTTATGTTATTAATTCAAGCTATATCTTGTTTGTCAAAAACATGTCGCTCACAAACCCTCTACATGGCATACTTGATGCCAACTGCCTTACTTGTTAAACTACATGGATTGGCTTGGCAAATTGAAAATTATTCTCATGATAGAGAAAATCGCTTATGTCCTTGATATGACTCTGCCTAAGAAAGAGAAGCCAGTTCTTTATATTAGTGAGACCAAGAAGAAAATGAAAGCTGATAAGTCCCTTAAGAAGGGCTAGGGCAAGGGCAGACCGAGAAAGGCATAGGTTGCTGAGAAAGATCTAGCAAAGGACAAAGGCTAGTGCTTCTAATATGACAAAGATGGGCACTATAAGAGGAACTACAAGGATTAGCTTACAGAGAAGGTGAAACAAAAGCTTGGAGAAGCTTTAGGTACATTCATAATCAGTCTCCATTGTCAGATTTTTATGATAACACATAGGTATTGGATAGCGGGAGTGCTTATTATATTTGTAAATCATTATAGATTTTGGTAAGGCCTAGGAGACTAGCGAGATGCGTGATGGACCTCAAAATGGGTAATGGAGCAAGAGTTGTTGTAGTTGCTGTTAGCGAGGTTACCCTACATTGCATTAGATGCATTCTATTATGTTTCCTCTATTATCAAAAATATTATTTCAATTTCTTGTTTGATAGCTAGGGATATAAATTAGTTTATAAGAATAATAGTTGTTTGTTAGTTTTGGATGAAAAGATCATCATAAGAGAGACATTGATTAATGGCTTATATGTGCTAGACATTTCTCTACACATCATGAATGTAAATACATCCAAGAGGAAACAAGATGAGGTGAATAACACATATTTATGACATTATAAGCTAGGTCATATCTATGAGAGAATGATTCAAAAGTTGCTAAAAGATGGATACTTAAATCCATTCAACTTTGAGTTGTATGCAATTTGTGAACATTGCCTTCATGAAAAATTGATAAACTCTTCTTTTAGTGGAACTAGAGGGAGAACCATTGAGTTGTTGGAACTCATACATAGTGATGTATATGGTCTTATGTCGACTTAGGCTATAGGTGGTTACTCTTATTTCATTACATTCACTAATAATTTCTTTAAGTATGGACACATATACTTGATAAGGTACAAGTTCGAGGCCTTCAAGAAATTCAAGGAATATAAAAATAAAGTAGAGAACTAGATTAGAAAGAGTATTAAGACTTTTGAATTAGATCGAGGAGGAGAGTATCATCGAGAGAAAGGAGGAAAAAATCAACAACTATGTCTTGATCCTGTAGAATCAGTTTTACTCGCGGGCACTTCTGGTTGCACTTCAGGATTTGCCCGTTAGCTACCTTGACATCGAACCCATGGCAATCTTCTTTTTGGAGCATCAAATCGACAGTAACCTCGATGCTCATGAAGTTGTTCATACTCCCGGTGTTGATGAGGACGATGACGGGCTGTTGCTCAAGAAACCCTTTGATCTTCATTTTATGTGGGTTTGTGTAGCCTACTAAGTTATGGACCATGTCACGGGCTTAGCTGATTTTGCCTAAGCCGTGCGGCACCCATGCGTGTCCGTCCGCACAGGTCAGCCCTCCCCGAGATCTCCTAAAATCCCATAGACTTACAAAAAGAGAAAACGGGCCAGAAGAAGCAACTCCCACGGGATCCACAAGCAACTGCTCAAGAGAAACACTTTATAAAGCCAAAATACAAATTACACCCATGGACATTACAAACTCAGAGAGGTTGCACACAAAGGATAATGGTCCACTACAGATCGAAGCCCCCACAAGTGCTTATAAGACACACTTGTATTTACAAGCCAAACTTGGCCAAAAGTAAATCAAACTAGGGCTTCCAAGCCTACTACAAGCCCGCTTCTTGTTGTACAAGATATGTACCTAAACCGAAGGACACGGACTAACACAAGCATTTCATCGAACACCTTGTTTACATTGTTGTCCTTGACAATGCGGGTGGGAAATTGTGGTATATTCTTATTCTTAGACTCGAGAGTTGTATCTTTGAGTTTGGGTTCTTCAATGGGCTCAATCATCAGAGGTCTCGTCTTTTTACAATGGCGTTCTAGGCTCCATAGTTTATCGCAAGCCCACATAGTCCCTTTGTTGATTTTGTGTTGAGTGTGTCACATGATTTGCTAGAAAATTAGTGGGAGAAAATTAAGATAGAAGTTTGTATCTTAATTAATTCTCTATAAAATCTTTATGTTACTAATTCAAGCTATATCTTGTTTGTCAAAAACATATCGCTCACAAACCCTCTACATGGCATACTTGATGCCAACTGCCTTACTGGTCTAAACTACATGGATTGACTCGATAAATTAAAAATTATTCTCATGATAGAGAAAATCGCTTATGCCCTTGATATGACTCTACCTAAGAAAGAGAAGCCAGTTCTCTATATTAATGAGACCAAGAAGAAAATGAAAGCTGATAAGTCGCTTAAGAAGGGCTAGGGCAAGGGCAGACCGAGAAAGGCAAAGGTTGTTGAGAAAGATATAGCAAAAGACAAAGGCTATTGCTTCTAATATGACAAAGATGGGCACTATAAGAGGAACTACAAGGATTAGCTTACAGAGAAGGTGAAACAAAAGCTTGGAGAAGCTTTAGGTACATTCATGATCAGTCTCCATTGTCAGATTTTTATGATAACACATCAGTATTGGATACTGGGAGTGCTTATCATATTTGTAAATTATTATAGGTTCTGGTAAGGCCTAGGAGACTAGCGAGATGCGTGATGGACCTCAAAATGGGTAATAGAGCAAGAGTTATTATAGTTACTGTTAGCAAGGTTACCCTACGTTGCATTAGATGCATTCTATTATGTTTCCTCTATTATCGAAAATATTATTTCCATTTCTTGTTTGATAGCTAGGGATATAAATTAGTTTCTAAGAATAATAGTTATTTGTTAATTTTGGATGAAGAGATCATCATAAGAGAGACATTGATTAATGGCTTATATGTGCTAGACATTTCTCTACACATCATGAATGTAAATACATCCAAGAGGAAACAAGATGAGGTGAATAACACATATGTATGACATTATAAGCTAGGTCATATCCATGAGAGAATGATTCAAAAGTTGCTAAAAGATGGATACTTAAATACATTTGACTTTGAGTTGTATGCAACTTGCGAACATTGCCTTCATGAAAAATTGATAAACTCTTCTTTTAGTGGAACTAGAGAGAGAGCCACTGAGTTGTTAGAACTCATACATAGTGATGTATATGGTCTTATGTCGACTTAGGCTATAGGTGGTTACTTTTATTTCATTACATTCACTAATAATTTCTTTAAGTATGGACACGTATACTTGATGAGGTACAAGTTCGAGGCCTTCAAGAAATTCAAGGAATATAAGAATAAAGTAGAGAGCCAGATTAGAAAGAGTATTAAGACTTTTCAATTAGATCGAGGAGGAGAGTATCATCGAGAGAAAAGAGGAAAAAATCAGCAACTATGTCTTGATCCTGTAGAATCAGTTTTACTCGCGGGCACTTCTGGTTGCACTTCAGGATTTGCCCGTTAGCTACCTTGACATCGAACCCATGGCAATCTTCTTTTTGGAGCATCAAATCGGCAGTAACCTCGATGCTCATGAAGTTGTTCATACTCCCGGTGTTGATGAGGACGATGACGGACTGCTACTCAAGAAACCCTTTGATCTTCATTTTATGTGGGTTTGTGTAGACTACTAAGTTATGGACCATGCGTGTGGCCAATTGTGGTATATCCTTCTTCTTAGACTCGAGAGTTGTATCTTTGAGTTTGGGTTCTTCAATGGGCTCAATCATCAAAGGTCTCTCCTTTTTACAATGGCGTTCTGGCTCCATAGTTTATCGCAAGCCCACATAGTCCCTTTGCCGATTTGTCACGAAACTCTTCTCTTATTATTTTCTTTGGCTGAGGGGGATGGTTGTAAGTGGATGGTGCTAGAGGTTTATTTGCTATTGGTTGGGATATGGTTCTCATACTCCGAGCATCTTGATTGAGACACCCTTCTTGAAGTTTTTCGAAGGAGATCACTCTCGTCAAGGTGTAGGGCTGTCATGCCTTAATTTCACTTCTTATCTCCAGTATATTCTCTTTATGATCTAAACTCGCACCATGCTATGATCTTCTTGGGCTCGATGATCGACCTAATATAAACTCTTCAAAGAGAGTATATAGTTTAGCCTCCATATGCATCTTGAAAGCCTCCAATTTAGCTTTGAATAGACCTACTAATGCCATGACGTAGGGATCTCTAATCTGTCAAATAGACTGATTGAAGATGGTGGCTGCAATCTCCAGTTTGAAGGCAACAGTGGTAGCAAAAGGATGAGAAATAGCGGGTACAATGTTGATGCAAAATCATCGGGGCTATAGTGGTGTAGTTTCCAAGTGGTTTCTATGTTGTTAGAGGATGGCAACCGAGGGAATCTGGACCATGAAGCAACAGTGATGGTTGAGGAAGAAAAGGGCAGCAGCAACGCCGGTTGTGGCTGCGGTGCAACTACGTGGGCTACAGGCTGAGATGGTGGATGTTTGTCGGCGGCTATAGTAGAGGCGGTTATAGCAAGGGTGAGCTGTGACAGAGGGAAGAAGGGGCAATGGAGTGCATGATTGTTGTAGAGGAGGGTAGCAGTAGTGTAGAGCTGGTAACTTATGTAGTGAGGAATTACTGCTAGCCACGAGCAATGCAGATGGCAATGAGAGATCGCTATTGATAACTTATGCAGCGAGGGATCACTACTAGCTATGAGCTAGGCAGATGGCAATAAGAGTTCACAACTGGTAACTTGCATAGCAAGGGATCACTACTGGTTGTGAGAGATCTCCATTGGCAGCATTGTGCAGTGAGAGATCGCTATTGGCCACAAGTGAGATACATTCTATTGGCTATAAGAGATCACTGCTGGTTGAGAGATCACTGCTGCTAGTGTTGTGCAGTGATAGATCGCTGCTGGTCACATTGTGTAGTGAGGGATCACTACTAGCCATGAATAAGGCAGATGATAATGAGAGATCACTACTACCGGTGTTTGTGCAGCAAGAGATCACTATTGGTTATAACTAAGGAAGATGACAGTGAGAGATTGCTACTAGTAGCGTTGTGCAGCTAGAGATCACTGCTGGTCATGATCAAGTTGCTATTGGCCACGATCAAGGTAGATGGTTGCGAGAGATCACTGTTGGTAGTGTTTGTGCAGTAAGAGATTGCTACTGGCCATGACTAAAGAAGATGACATCTAGAGATCGTTGTTGGCAGCGTTTGTGCAGCAAGAGATCGCTACCAGATGTGACCAAAGAAGATGGTAGCAAGAGATCACTATTGGTTATAACTAAGGAAGATGACAGTGAGGGATTGCTACTAGCAGCGTTGTGCAGCTAGAGATCACTGTTGGTCATGATCAAATTGCTATTGGCCACGATCAAGGTAGATGGTTGCGAGAGATCACTGTTGGTAGTGTTTGTGCAGCAAGAGATTGCTGCTGGCTATGACCAAAGAAGATGACATCTAGAGATCGTTGTTGGCAGTGTTTGTACAGCAAGAGATTGCTACTAGATGTGACCAAGGAAGATGACGGCGAGAGATCACTGCTGGCAGCTTTATGCAGTAACAATGCATGCTGCGGTTGAAGGGATAAAGGGAGATTTGGTGGTCGAGAGATTGGTGGTAGATTAGTGGATGTAGGCTACTATTTAGTCTTGTTTAGTGGTTGTTTTAGGTATAGTTTGGGCTATAGTTTGGTGGAGTTTTTGGGCTCTGACGATAGTGAATGGAGGTTAGAAAAAGGGTTTTAGATTGCTGGTTTGTAGAAGCAGAATTATCATCGAAGAGACAATGGTTCTTGACGAAATTTCCAATAGTAACTCAAGAATTTTTTGGAGGAAATTGATTACAAGATCTTGGTTTAGATAGCAGCAAGCTGATATAAGAGATTAGAAAATTTTGACAGTAAGACAATAAGAAAAATGTTACAAGTTACGATCGTAGAATTCTTATCGCAAAATCAGCAATTTATGACGAAAGTTGCAACAACGAAAGGATGTTTTCAAAGATGAATTCAATGATAATTAAATGTAGATGAAAGCCAAGACAATCTATGAAGTGTATGCAAAATTTCATTTAGGATAAATGGTAATAAGATTAGCTCAAAGGTAGCAATAGGCGACTGAAATTTTCTGCATCATTCCTTCGTTTGCAAAGATAATGACTATACAATGAAAGGAATTTGTAGCAAGGGATAGATGAAAACTTCTTTTTGGTGTTTTATGATAAGAAATTATAGTAGCAAAAGGTATTGGTGGTAGAAAAATACTAGATCTCTGATGCAAATGGTGGCAGCGGCAACAGATTGATTTAATCTACGATAAAGAGATGGTGGTGGAGACGATATCGTCAAAAGCAATTGTAGGAATTGCTTGGCTGATGGTGGGCGGTATGGATTGCAGCAAAAGCAGTAAGATCACTACTCTAATACCAGATGATAGAACCCTAGAGAAATTCTATGGAGATTTGATCTTTGAGGGGGATCAACCCTTGGAACACTATATGCTGGTTACATGTGCCCTGTAAGCCAATCACGTGAGTGATGACACATGTGACACGCTATGTGATCTTTTTGATTATGATTAATATTGGCATATTCTCACATTATCTATTACATATATATTATGATGTCCTTGGTTCTGTGTAATGGGAGTTAGATCGTGATGAGGTCACGATAATGAGATCGATTCACCTTTAAACACAGATCCTAAATAATCCCGATCATAGGTTACTCAAGAGGGACATTGAGATAACTAGACAGATTGTTGTACTATATACCCGTCCATATGATGGAGGCGGCTGGTCTCATAGCCACTTATATGGAGACACTAAGTATATAGTATAGAGTTTACTGATTGATCCGCTTATGGAATGTTGTATGTTTAATAATATCTATTGTCAAACAATGATTTCATTGTCCTAGTTATGTATCTAGTCCTTAGACTTGAGACACCAAGGATGCCTTGTATGAGTACTCCTTTCTTTGAGGCTAGACTTACAGGTTTGGAAAGTTTCAGATCTGGTACAATTGGTTATCGGGATTGGTAGCCAACCTTACGAAGGTAATTGAGTATCAATAGAGGATCATCCACTCTCAGTATTATGAGAGGAATATCCCATAGATACTTGCGCAGACAAATCCCTGGCCAGGGTCATTCGGATTGAGAGAGAGAGTTCTCCGGGAGAATCCGATTAGAGCAAGCCTATGACGGATTCCGTATGTGACCTGACAATACCATGTCCAATATACAATCTTTGGGATATTAGTTGGATGAGGGATTATAGATACACGGTAACTGTAGATAGATAGGTCTGATGGATTTGATCCCCTCTGTACCATCTAGGGACTATTGCGTAGTGGCCTAGTACGTCCATAGTCAATGAGTCGAGTAAATTATTATGAGGATAATAATTCACTATATCAAAAGGAGTTCTGATGGGAGTGACTCATGGCCAGCTCAGTGTCAAATCTAAAGGGTTACACACATATGGTGGATGTTTTAGTGAATAAAGGATTGGATGGAGATCCAATTAGCCCCTATTCTCATTAGATGAGACCCTAAGCTGATGGGCTTCTTGATTAAGGCCCAGTTAGAGGCCTAAGAAGATTATTGGATAGAGATCCAATAATGCAAGGTTAGTGGGTTATCCAATAACCCACTAAGGTAAGAGCCCTAGGGTTTTAGTGGCTCTCTATAAATAGGAGAGGAGACTCATAGTTGAGAGGCTGTAGCTGTAGCCATCACCTCCTATTCTCCTCCCTCCCTTTGAGCAAGAGTTGTAAGATCATATTGGAGGAGTTTCACTGTAGAAATCTATCGTGTGTATACTGCTAAAGAGGAGGACGCATGATCTCCTTTATCTTCTCCATCCGGATCTAGAATACAGGGATATACGATCTCCCTAGGTAAAATCAATCTCTCACATATCATAATTTTTTGGTTTTTACAGTTTTTCTCATGACCCCAATTTTTTGCATGACGATTTGATCCACATGGGAAATTAGTTTTTTGTTTTGATTTTCGCTGCACATGTGATGCACCCGCTAAGGTTTCCCAATACTATAGGGGTTCCTCTCTCCTAGTAGTCGACTACAAGGCTGAATTGAAAATTGATCTTGCTTAAGTAAAGGTGGTGGAGGCTATATGCTTATATGGACTCCAAAAACTTAACCCTAGAGAGACTCCTACCTTAAGTAAAATACCTCTTTTACCCCTCTATCCTAGCCGACCAACCCAAGAAGGAAAGAGGGCGGTGGCTAGGAATTCCTAACCTAGTGAGGAACTCCTCCCTCAAACCCTAGCCGACTCCTCAATCAATGGGGATGATGGCTATATTAGGGGGATATTACATGACTTAAGGCCTTATTGACTTCTTGACTTATTGAGTTAAGGATTCATCTAAGCTAGGGTCCTAACAATTTGTGATATGTGATTGCATATACACCTACTAGATATATATATTATTAGGACCCCAGTTGAGTCAGGTCTTAGTCGATTAAGTTGAGTCCTTAGATTAGGCTTTATTGGCCAGCCTAGACCTGACATTAGGTTGGCTAAAAGGAGATTTGAGTCCATTATAATAAATCAACCTAAATTCTAGTAGGGTTAGAATTCGGCTGAACTAGAGTCTAGTTAGGAGTCGAAGTTGGATTTGGGTCGGGTCAACCAAGTCAAGCTTGTAATCAAAATCAACCAAATTGGCCACCCACTTTAATGAGGGAAAGTCGACTAGGGCTGAGAGGAGGCTGACTAGTGTTAGAGAGGGAGAGTTCTATTTAGTTAGGACTCTCTCTAGGGTTGATTAGGAGTTGGAGTCTTGGCTTAGTTGAAGTAGGAGTTCTATTAGGATTAAGGTTTTGAGACCTTATATAAACACTTATAGCCACAACCTTTTTTCTCATGAATAAATCAATCTTTTTCAGCCATTGTGGTTGACTACCAGGGAGGGAGGAACCCCTATAGAGTTCCAAGGAGGGTCGATCCCCTACAGAGATCAACCCAAGCTTAGGATCCCATGGGGTTCTAACATATAGTATAAGAGCTGCATTCCTGGCACCTCACTGCTTCCATCCAGCCACCCACCATCCTCCCAAATAGTTCCCACAACTGTGATCATTACCACTGCTGCATAAACATCATCTGTAGCCTCCACCAAAATTACATCATGTTCTAGTATCTACCTTACTGCTGCTATAATTTACTTATCCATAAAACCCCCAAAAAATAGTTACATCTACCATTGTTACAACCTTGCCTTCTATCTATCTTGTTGAAAAAAATTGCTGGCCGAAAAAAACTACTACAATGATCTTTCGATGTTGACGTAAAATTTCAATCGTATATTATCTTCTTGTTGATATTTTGTTGTCATCTCCTTTTTCATATTTTGCATCAGCTTGGCTTTCATTATCATATATCCCTTATTATAATACATTGCATCATCCTTATATTGCTACAAAAAATTGCTCACTATAAAAACTTTTTGTCGAGAAGTTATCATCATTACGATGAAAGTTGCACTACAAAATTTCAACCGCAAAATTGTTATCATATCTCTGATCTTTCTACCGACAACTTGCTGCTATAGTCATCTTTGTATTTTACATCAGTTTAGACTTCCTTACCAGCGGATTTTCCCTAAATTTTTCTATTAATCTTTGACGAACCACTGAAAACTTTTCGTCGAACTACTATTATTTGTCGTAAAATTCTGTTGCTGCATCTACCGCATTTGATCTTATTGCCATCTTACTAAAATATTTGCTATCATCTATATTGCTAATATCCTTATTGATTTTGTGCTACCATATTCCACAAAATACTATTGCAATATTGCTAAAACTTTCTGATAGGACTCCAGTAGGGTTGAGTCCTAATCTCCCTAGAAGTAGTCAATAAAACCCTACTAGATTGTAATAAAGCCACTCCTATCTTATAAAGGAGTATGTCTAGGATTTAGATTAGCCCTTAGGGCTTAGTGGCCGTCGCCCCTATACTAGGTTGGATGGCCAGGATTTCCCCCTGCTTAGGTCGGCTATAGAGCCAACCTAATCACCCCCTATTCCTATTAAGGCAAGTTGACTAAGGAGGGGTAAATGAGTAATTTTACTTAGTTAAGCACCCCCTTAGGCTAGGGTTTTGATCCCTATATAATGATGTAGGCACTCCCTCTCTTGAATCTAGTAATTATCAATTTTATTTTAGCCTTGTGCCGAATCTAGGAGGGAGGAACCCCTATAGCATTCCAAGAGTTATCCCCCTCAAGGGTCAAAATCTCTAGAGCTCCTTTTTGGGTTTTATCATTTGGTATCAGAGCAGCAATTTTGCTATCCCTATAGCCATCATCCATGCCTCCACATTCCCAAGTAATTCCCATAATTGCTGTGACACGCGCCTCCACCTTCCACCCCAACCGCAAATCAACTCAGTCTATCGTTTCCCCCTGTGTTTGATCTGAAAATTTGATACTTCTTTTTATCATTCACGCCTCTTCAATACTACAATATTCCTTACTTTAAATATTAAAGATTTTTCTTAAATTTTATCCACTGTAAATTTCATTTGTCACAAATGTTATCGTTGTTACAAAGGTGGAACACTGCAGAAATTTTCAGCCATGTTTTTGCCTCTTGAAATAGGCTTATTTCTTCTCCTTTCTAGATAAAATTATTACATAATGCTCAAGATCAATTTGTCTTTTATCTGAATTTGATTTCATGAAAAAACCCTTTCTGGAGTTGGATTTCTTATGTAATCTTTGACCATCATACAGTTCTAGAATTTTATGATGAAAGAATTAGCCTTTCGTCTTTTGCCCTATTTGCCTACTATTATGCTGCTAAAATTTCATCAAACTTTTTATTGGTAGTAACAACATCTGAACCAAGAGTTTCTATATAATTTTCTTGAACTTTCCTCTGGAATTTACATTAAGAAGTCATCGTTTCTCCGACATAAAATCGGTTCAGCAGGATAGCACATCACAACACTTCTTTTCACCGAATTCTATCATATTTGAGTGTTATTTTTTATGGAATTTTGGACTTTATTTTTCTCATCTCCAAACCCTATCATTCTCACTAAAAACTCTTCCAAACATTACCCTAAACTGAATCCAAATAGTCCCCCAAAGCAGCCACTCAAATCAGCCTACTTCCTTATCCATCCACTTACCTTTTTAGCCAACTTGCCTAACCAAGACACCTACCTTTGTTGCCATCTATCCCAGATCTAAAATCCATTTTACTCACCTTCATCTACTACTATCATAGCCCTAAAACCATATAAATTTGTAACCTAAACTCTATAAAACTGTAACCTCAAATCTACCCTAAATCATAGCCTACTTCTATCCAAACTGATTCACCTTCCAACCAGCCACCCCATTCTCCAAAATTCTCATGCCACTAACTCGATAATAGAAAAAAAACAAAAGATCTCAATATTATAGATCTAGAGGTGTATACTATGGCATTAAAGGAGACTATCGATGCAAAGCTTGAAGCCTTTGAAGAGAAGATATGATCCTTTTTTGCCGAATTCAGCATTGGCTAACCATCGAGCCCGAGGAAATCACAATATGGAGAGACTTCAGATCGGTGAGACGATCCTCAGAACATGGCCACATCACCTCTGATCTCAATGATCCATGCATGAAGTGTGACTTCCCTAGATGGGAAGAAGGAGACCCGATCGGGTGGGTCTCGCGCGTGGAGCGCTATTTTCGGTTCTACCAAACCGCCAATGCCACACGGGTGGAGATTGCTACCATCCACCTCGAGAGAGATACTATTCAGTAGTTTAATTGGTTTAAGCACACCCATGGAGGACTCTCTTAGCAGTGATTTAAGGAAGGACTACTAAATCGCTTCGGACCAACCGATTTCAACAACATCGACGAACAATTGACAAAGATTCATCAAACCTCTACAATACAAGAATACCAAACAAGGTTTGAGCATTTATCTAACTAAACTGAGAATTGGTTTGAAAAATAGATATTGAGAACTTTTATTGAGGGTTTGAAGCTGGAGATTCAGGAAGAAGTTAAAGCACAATAGTTGTATGTACTTAAGGCAGCCATCTCCTTTACGCGACATCAGGAGGAGCGATTAAACTATGAAGCTCGAAAGACTAGAGTTGCTCCTCGACTAGTGGCACCAAAGCTTTCATCTCATCCTACTATCAGCCAACCCCCTCAGCCATAGAAATTAATAAGATAAGACCTTCATGATGGATCGACAAAGGGCCTATGTGGGTGTTATGATAAACTGTGGAGCCTAGAACACAAATGTAAAAAAGAGACACCATTGATGATTGTGCCTATTAAAGAATGATGCCCGTAGGACCAAAATCATGAGCTGACCAGCAACCATCAAGCCAACGACCTCCCTTGCTACCAACTGAACCTCTCAGCCTAAGGAACTTACCCGAGAAGAACTCCAAGAAAGATTGGTGAAAGGGCTATGTTAGCACTATGATGAACCATGGAGTAGAGATCACCACTGCAAAAGGAGAAAGCTTTTGTCGATTGAACTAATTAAGGATCCAAAGCTCGAAGACATAGATCCCGAACCTGAGATGGAAGATGTGGAGGAAGAACCATAGTCGACCATCAGCACCATACATGACCTAGCCGGCTATGCCAAACCATAATCCATGAAGGTCAATGGATTCCTCGAACACTAGCTGATCACCATTCTTATCGACACTGAAAGTACCAATAATTTTATGGACAACAAGGTTGCTACCTGATTAACTCTCTAGATTGAAGATTGTAGCAGGGTCGATGTAAAAGTCGCAGATGGCTGAATCCTCAACTTCAATCGAAAAAGTCCTCGGGTGAAACTAGTTTTACGAGGCTAAGAAAGAAATCACCATAGACTTCTTCCCCTTAGCACTTGATGATTATCAAACAGTGCTCGACGTTTAATGGTTGTCCACTCTATGTGATGTTTCCTAGAATTTTTTCAAATTAATCATGAAATTTTTTCAGCCATAGGAATGATAGAATCTAGAGGAATTCTAATGTAGATTAATATTTTGAAGGGGAATCAACCCTTGGAACATTGTAGGGGTTCCTCCCTCCTAGTAGTCAGCCATAAGGCTGAAAGGAAATTGATCCTTGCTTGATTAAAAAGTGGTGACGACTACATGCTTATATAGGGCTCCAAAATCTAACCTTAGTGAGGCTCCTCCCAAAGCCAAATCCGTTTAGTACCCCTTCTTCCTAGCCAACTTACCCAATAAGGGGGTGACTACTAGGTGGCTACAACAAACCATGCATTCCCTGCTCAAACCCTAGCCGACTTGCCCGGTAAGGGGAGGTGGTGGCTAGGAAGCCCTAAGGCCCCAAGATTAAACCCTAGCCAACCTGCTATATAAGATAGTAGAAGGATAGGTGGGGTTTATTACTATCTCTTAGGATTTTTTATTAATTGCTACTTGATTGAATAGGACCCAACTCTGTTATGGTCTTATCAAGCCCGCCCTCTTTAGATCAGTCTTGTTCTAAAGGATAAGGTTCCATGAACTCAGGGAACCTGGTCTTCAGATCTTCATATGATTCCTATGTGACATCTTCAATAGGCAAGTTATTCCAGTGCATTAGTACTTCAACAGAGGGACATCGACAATGCATCAAAATCCTACGGTCAAGTATGGCTTAAGGTTGGACTAGAATGTCTCCATCATTAGTAGTATTGGGCAACTAAATCTGTGATGACTCGTTCTCTCCCAGTTTGGGCTTTAGGCAAGACACGTGGAAGACAAGATGAATTTTTGCAACAGTAGGCAAGTTTAATATGTACGTCACAGCTCCTATGCACTCTGTGATGGCCCATAAAAGCATAGGGATAACTTCATGGAGGCTCATTTTTTGATGGATAATTGCTTGTATGCTGAAGATGAAGAAAAACTCAATCTCCTACTGAGAATTTCCTTTCGCTTCGGTATGTGTCAGCTTGCTGTTAGGATCAATTGACACTGAGAGGGGAGGGGGGTGAATTAGTGCAAGTATAAATTTTTAGTTTAGATGAAAACTTTTCGATTAAACTAAGATAAAAAACCTGAAGCTTTTCATTCTTAGTGAAATGAGTGAGTGATTAAAAGAAAGTTACTAAGTTAATAAGCAAACTAGAAAGATAAGCAACATTTGAAGGAAAGAACTTATCATGAAAACTTTTCTTTCAAAGAGTTGAGTTAAATCAAAAGCTTCAATACAAAAATATATAAGCAATGGAAGCAAAGAAACACTCATAATTTTTATAGTGGTTTGGTACCAATGGCCTACGTCCACTCCCGAGTCCTCCTTCTTGAGGCACACCGGTATCCACTATCGATCTTCTTTGGGTAAAGACCAAACCCTTCCACTTTGCTTACAAGGGAGACAAGATAACACTCTTTGATCACTCCCTTACCCTTTTTCTTTTTCTTACAATTCTCATAAAATATTTTCTCAGGGATTATCCATCGACTTGGGTGGCTCAACCGCCCGAACACCAGGGTATGGGTAGTTTACCCGCCAATCCTGGATGGGTCAACCATCGAAAGTACCTAGATTCCTAGGTACGAGCTGTTCAACCACACAACCTAGGCGGGTCAGCCACCGTCACCGTCAGCCGCTCGAAAGCCTAGGTGGCAGTGGTACACTCACCGCTCACCGGCGGTTTACCCGTCAAAATTTTTACAAAAGTGGTTCTCTCCACTTTTCGAATTCTAACTTGAACCTGATGTTGACCAACCCTCTGGTCAACCAATTGAGCTCAACTTAAGCTCAATCAAACCCCAACAGTAGACCCGATTATCTTATTGAGTTGATTTGGATTTCATCTAAATCCAACTCAATTATGACTCGATTCCTAACTACAACTTAATAATTACAACACTTAATGACCAACAAGCTAAACCAAGACCTAACTCCCTCTAATCCGATAGCCTCCGATATTCTTGTGGCGAGTCTTCTAGTATTCTTCCGGCGATCTCCCGGCATGTTCTCTGTGAGCTTCCTGATCCCTTCAGCGAATCTCCTAGCGAACTTCAGCGAGATCCCACTACATCGTCTGAACCCCAGCCCGATACTCAAGCTTGATCTTGGCCCATCATTTGGTTGTAACTCCATTGCTCATGTCATAGTTAGTCCTGCATGATGCTAATTATGACTTAATTAAATATAATCATAATTGATAAATATATATTACAAGACCATTCTAACTCCCGACAAGCTTTTCGGCTACCCCAGATAATCTTCCAACGAGTCTCGGTCTTCTTCTAACAAATTCCCGTGCACCATCCTAGCAAACTCCCGATACCCTCGATGAGCTCCCGACGCACTTTTAGCAAGTTTCAAACCGCATCGACTCGATGCATGGACTTGACTTTAGCCAATCCTAATTAGAATAATCATTATGTCATAATTAGTCCTGCATCAATCAATTCTAATAATCATGTTAGATCAATAACCCATCAACTGATTTCATCATCGAAATTCGAGATTCAACAATCTCCCCCTTTTTGATGATGATAATTAATTGATGACAGGAGTTAATCCTAACTTCCCCTAAATTCATGCCACTTAAATTTAAGAGAATCACACACTCTTAAATTCAAGAAATCAACATTTGATATAAATTTTAACACAAATTTGCATCAAGTCATTATGAATTTTATTAAGTCATCAAATCATAATAAGAATTATGTACTCATATTCATATCCAAGTTATTGATAAGACCCCAGAAGGAGCTCTATAGATTTTGACTCTTGAGGGGGATCAACCTTTGGAACGCTGTAGGGGTTCCTCCCTCCTAGACTCAGCACAAGACTAAAATAAAATAGATGATTGCTTAATAAAAGAGAGGGGACAGCTACATCATTATATAGGGTTGCAAACCCTAGCCGATGGGGTACTTACCTAACTAAATTATCCTTTTGCCCCTTCTATAGCCTATCTGCCTTAGAGGGAACACGTGGCAGCTAAGTTGGCTCTGTAGCTGACCTAAGCAGGGGGAAACCCTAGCCGACTAGCCCAGTAATGGGGGTGGCAGCTACTAAGCCCTAAGGCCCCAAAATAAATCCTAGCCACACTTTTTTATAGGATAGAAATGAATAGGTGGGGTTTTATTACAATCTCATAAGGTTCTTATTGATTACTTCTAAGTGATTAGGACTCAATCCTATTGGAGTCCTATTAAACTCGCCCTTTTCAAATCAGCCTTGTCTTCAAGGCTGGGGTTCCATGAGCTCTTCATATGATTCTCATGCTATCATCAATTAAACTTTGGTCTCCTCATTAGTTAGGGTGTTAGTTGAAAGGATTTAGGCTAAGTCGTCTTCTTTAAATTTCCATTTATGGTGGGATACCTGGCAGATCAATTATAATCTTGATCTGGTGCGCGAATCTGATCTCCAGATTAGAGCCCCAATGTGATCCCCAATTTAGCAAGGCCCATAGAAATAGGGAGACCACTTCATTAAGGCTCGAGTTTCCTACTGATCGTCCTGGAAGTGTAGAGAAACTTGATCTTTAATTTTTCGTCCATTCTGAAGTTTGTCCGGAGGTCATATCTTCTTTGCATATGCTGTCATAGTCTTTAATAATAGTCAATCTTTCTTCTGGAATGGTGACTACCCTTTAGTATGATTTAGGATAATGAGAGCCCAATCTGGCATGAGCATGAATTGTAATTCTTCTAGTTTTACTCCTCTTTCGTGCCATGAACCTGTATCCAACCATATTTTAAATTTGGTAGTAATTAGTATCTCCTGTAAAAGCCTCGTGTGGAGTGTGTGGGAACCTCAGTGTAAATTATAAGTTGACCATCTTGCATAAGAATAGCCTCAATTCCAACTCCTGATGCGTCGGCCTCAATGACAAAAGTGCAACTGAAATCAGACAGTGCTAGGACCGGCGTTGTCGTCATGGCGGCCTTGAGACATTCGAAGGCTGTAGAAGCTTGTTCCAACCACAAGAAGAAGTCTTTCTTCAGTAGGGATGTGAGCGGTGCACTAATCTTTCCATAATCTTTCATAAATTTATGGTAGTAGCTCGTGAGTCCAAGGAAGTCGTATAGTAATTTCTCGTTTGTAGGTTTCGGCCATCCTTGCATTGCCTCGATCCTTGTCGGTTCTACCGCCACTTCCATCCTCTGATATAATATGGCCAAGATACTCCACTTTACGCTATAAGAAGTTGCACTTTGACTGTTTAACATAAAGAGTATTCTCCCAAAGAATTATTAGAATAGTTCATAAGTGATAACAATGTATATTAAGCGTAGGGCTATAAATGAGAACATCATCAAAGAATACCAATACGAACTTGTATAAAAACTCTGAAAGATGTCATTCATTGGGCTTGAGAAAGCAGAAGGAACATTCGTAAGTCCAAAAGGCATTACCAGAAACTCGTAGTGGTTGTTATGCATGCGAAATGTAGTTTTCGGAACATCTTCAGTGCATGCCCAAATCTGATAATAACCAGAATGGAGATCCAATTTAGTGAAGACTCGGGCTCCTTTTAATTCATCCAAGAGCTCATCTACGACTAGTATAGGATATTTCTCCTTGATGGTGATAGTATTTATTATAATCAATGCACATTCTCCATGTACCGTCCTTCTTGCGCACTAGCAACACCGATGAAGAATAAGGGTTGCAACTCTATTGAATCACCCCGGTGTCAAGCATCTCTTTAATGATGTTCTCGATCTCATCCTTCTACAAGTGAGGATAGTGGTACGAATACAAATTTGCTCGGTAGAATAAGAATACAGTGGTCATGCGGTCGGTCAGGGGGCAGGTCGCGCAGCTCCGTAAAAATGTCCACGAATTCATCCAGCAAGAGTTTGTATATTCTCCCCCTTAGATGGTTGCTAGATATGCATTAAAAATCAACTATATACTTTATGCAAAACTTTCTCCTTTCATTGTGACAAAACAGTGAAAATTTGGCTCTCAAGCTTGCCTCGTAACGTGACCTATCTCCCTTTGCAATGAAATTTCATGATTAATTTAGAAAAATTTCAAGAGATATCACCTAGTGTTGTGAGCCATTTGATCCTGAGTATAGCTTCATAATCATTAATGGGTAGGAGGAAGAAATTAGCTAACACTTCTTGGTCTTGGAGGCGTAGTTTCACCCGCGAGCACCGTTGGTCGCAATTGAAGATTCGGTCGTCGATGACCTTTACATCAAATTTATTGTAACTTTCAATTTGAAGCACCAAATGTGCAATAACCTTACTATTAAGGAAGTTATTTGTGCTGCTCATGTTAATGAGAATAGTGATAGGTTACTATTTTAGAAGTCTTCCAACTTTCATCATCTACGGGTTAGAGTAGCCGGTCAATACGTGCACTGCGCAGTTGGCCGGTTGGGACTCTTCCTCCATGGCTTCTTCTTCAAGTTCAAGGGCTTCTTTAGATGTTTCATTGTCCTCATCCTTCACTAATTTAATCATAAGGAACCAGCCCTTTTTGCAGCGATGTTTGTGACTCTATGGTTCGTCGTAATACCAACACAACCCCTTAGTCGATCATTCGCGAAGCTCATCTCTCATCAATTTTTTGGTGTGGTAGTAGAGGGGGCAGCAGACCTCAGCACGGCTAGTCGAGGAGCTACCCTTGTCCTTCGTACCTTGTGGTTCAATCGTTCTTCCTGGATACACGCGAAGGAAATCACTACCATAAGTGTGTACGGTTGCCGCGCCTTTACTTCTCCTTGGATCTCTGGCTTTAGGCACTTAATAAAAGTATCTAAAAGTTGTTTCTTATACCAATTCTCAGTTTGGTTAGATAAATACCCAAACCTTGTTTGGTAATCTTATCTGGTAGAAGTTTGACAAATCTTTGCCAATTGTCCATTGATGTTGTCGAAATCGATCAGACCGAAGCGGTTTAGTAGTCCTTCCTTGAATCACTGCCAAGAGAGTCCTCCATGTATGTGTTCAAACCAATTGAACTACTGAATAGTATCTCTCTTGAGGTTAATAGTAGCAATCTCAACCCATGTAGCATCGGCGGTTCGGTAGAACCAAAAATAGCGCTCCGTGCACAAGATCCATCTGATTGGGTCTCCTTCTTCCCATCTTGGGAAATCAACCTTCATGCATAGATTGTTGGGATCATAGGTGATATGTCCATGCTCTTGAGGGTTGTCTCGTTGATCTGAAATCTCTCCATCGTGTGACTTTCTCGTGCTTGATGGTTGGCCCATGCTGAATTCAACAAAAATTGACCGCATCTTCTCCTCCATGTGGCATTAAAAGGCTTCGAACTTAGAGTTGATGGCCTCCTCTAATGCCATGGTATATGCCTCTAGATATATAATATTGAGATCTCTCTTCTGTTGTATAGTTAGTGGCATGAGAATTTTGGAGAAGGGGGTGGCCGATTGGAAGGTGAATCGGTTTGGATGGGAGTAGGCTGCGGTTTAAGACTAATTTGGGTGGCTGTTTAGTTTCAGTTTATGGTAGAGTTTTGTAAAGTTTTTGATAAGGATGGTAGGGTTTGGTGATAAGGAAAAGAGAGTTTGAAATCTCACAAAAAATAAAACTCAAATCCAATAGAATTCGACGAAAAAAAGTGCTACGATGTGCAGTCCTACCGAATAGATTTTATGTCAGAGAAACGATGACTTCTTGGTATAATTTCTAAAGAAAAGTTTAATGAAATTATCCAAAAACCCTTGGTTTAGATGTTGAGAATATTAGTAAAAATTTTGGCAAAATGTTGGCAGCGTAACAGTAGGGAAATAGGGCAAAAGATAAAAGGTAGATCCTTCATCATAAAAATTCCAAAACTATGTACTAGTGAAAGATTACACAAAAAAACTGGTTCCAAAAAGAATTTTTTTGAGAAATCAATCCCACATGAAAGCCAAGTTGATCTTTGGAATTGTATAAAAATTTCAGCCAAAAAGGATGAACAAAGTTTAGTTTCAAGAGGCCAATAGACGGAAGGCAGATTCTCCATTGTAAAATTTTAGTACTACATGATAAAGAATCACAGCACTATAAGTCCGGATCTAGAAAGAGTTCTTTTATAATATCAGTCTTAGATGAAAGCTAAGACAATCTATAAAATTATGTAAATGTTTCAGCCAAAAAGGATGATTAAAAGTTCAGTTACAAGAAGCAACAATTGGTTGAAAATTTCTACAGCATTCCATCTTCGCAACAATGATAAAGTTTACGATGGTAAAATTTTACACCAAGGAAATTTTGAAAAAATTCTCCCACATAAAAGATAGAGGAATAGTAGTAGCAAGAGACATGGGCTTTGGAGGTTTTATCAGATATTTGATGTTGGCATAGAGGAAGGCAGCAAATTGATGGATCTATGGCTTGGTGGGTGATGATGGAGGCAACGTCAAAACAAATTATGAGAATTACTTGGTGGATGTAGCTCAGATGGCTACAGGATAGCAGGAATACGACTTTGATACCAGATGATAAGATCCCAGAAGGAGCTCTATAGATTTTGACCCTTGAGGGGGATCAACCCTTGGAACACTATAAGGGTTCCTCCCTCCTAGACTCGGCACAAGGCTGAAATAAAATAGATGATTGCTTGATAAAAGAGAGAGGGTGGCTACATCATTATATAGAGTTGCAAACCCTAGCCCATGAGGTGCTTACATAACTAAAATTATATTTGTACTCCTTCTATAGCCTACCTACCTTAGAGGGAACAAGTGGCGGCTATATTGGCTCTGTAGCCGACCTAAGCAGAGGGAAACCCTAGCCGACTAGCCTAGTAAAGAGGGTGGCAGCCACTAAGCCCTAAAGCCCCAAAATAAACCCTAGTCACACTTCTTTATAGGACACAAGTGACTAGGTGGGGTTTTATTACACTCTCACAAGGTTCTTATTGATTACTTCTAAGTGATTAGGACTTAACCCTAATAGAGTCCTATCAGATATCCAATCCATATCCATATCCATATCATGTGTTATCAGTGTATATCATCAATATCATGTGTCATCAATGTATATTTCTCCTCCTTTGTCATCAACAAAAAGGTGAAATATAGGGCTAAAGTTTTTAAGGCACATGAATTTTTGCTCTCCCTTTGTAAAATACGATATGAGTCATAAATAATTTTCTTTCTCTTATGAAAAAGAAGGAAAAAAAATAAGAGAGGAGTTATAAAACATCATTAAGAAGAGCTCTTAATAAATTTCAAAAAGAATATTAAGATGAGCTCAAAAGTCCAAGTTGAAACTATTTTAACCACATCATATGCAATACATCATATTATAAAATTATAATTATTATTCCAAATTATCATATATATTTTCAAAAATCAACATGCATTGTCATCATACATTATTTCACATCATCATATCTTCTCCCCCTTTATCCTAAACAAAAAGAAGTGCAATTAGCAAGTTTTTGATATATGAGAGCTTAGCAATTAAGCAAATTTTTTATCACTTTAGGACATGCAAGCTAGTAAGTTCTTTTTTCTCCTTTGAGAAGTGCAAGCTATCAAATTTTTGCTTCCTTTGTAATATTCAAGCTAGCAATTTACAACATGCAAGCAAACAAGTTTTGTTCCCCCTTTGTCATTGTCAAAAAGAAGAGATAGTGCAAAACTTTTCCCATTACATCATTTTTCAAATCATCACATGAAATATATCAAGAAAAATTAACATTGTGATGAGATGTATAATTCATGAAGATAAATTATGACTATCAAGAGACAAATTATAAGAGAAACAAAGAAAATAAAATCTCTTGATTCATTCATAAGAAATCTCAAATTGTCAAGTTCATTATTTGTATAAAATTTTTTTTTAAATAATACGAGAACACATAACAAAAGATTTTGATTCATAAAATATTTCAAGTTGTAATTTCAGGAAATCAAAACCACGATATAAGTAAATCACTCATTCAATTTAAAAACCAACAAAATTACTTTCAAGAGACTCAGAATGTAATTAATAGATTATTAGTCTTTTGAAATGCTAGTGATTTCCTTTCTCCACTTTGTGTGAGCAAGAAGATAGAATCAAGGTAAGGAAATAAAAAATATCATATCACAAGAATGCTCAATTTTAAAGATGTAAATTTTATAGATGTAAATTTTAAAATTAAGCTCAAAATATCAAGATATTCAAGGAGATTCATGCATGAAAATCATCTCATGTAATTTCAAGTATAGCAAAAAATCATCTATTGTAAATTTTGATAAAAAGCATCAAGAATTTCATAAGAAGGTATGATAGTAGATCAAGCTCAAATTGTAAATCAAGTATTTTACATACATTTAGAAAGTCCTAATTTTCTTCTAAGCAATTGTTCCTCATTCAATGTTATTATATCCAAATTTACTTCTACTCATATTAATAATTTTATCTCTTCTCTTTTTTTGTCAATGTCAAGAAAGAAATATGATGGTATAATTTCTTCTTAGCATTCATATTCAAATTACGCTAAAAAGTAGAAGGAGTTCATGTCATTAAAGATAAAATCAATTTTTTGAATATCAAAAGACATGATTTCGTTTAATAAGTTTATTTCCCCCCTTTTTTTGTGAATAATAAAAATGATTCTTAGGGGATAATTTCAATTCATCCAAGATAAACATTTTTAATAAAAAAAGAATGATCTTGATAAAAATTTTAATTATTTTTGTTAAGATAATATATCTTTTTTTATTAAAAAAATTATAGAGATCAATAACGTGATTCTCATAATGTAAAAGTCAAGTTAAAAAATTAATGGAATATTCATGATAACACAAATCTCTTTTAATTTTTAGCTTAGCATAAATTTAAGAAATACTAATTTTGGTGATAAGTTCTGCCATTCATGAGTTTTAAAATAAATCATGATAAAAATTGATATCAAAAGATGTTCATGAATATTAAAGATATGATTTAATTTAATAAATCTCTTCTTAGATGATAAAATAGAACCATAAGAGAACAAAGAAGAGTCTTCATCTCATAAAGATATTATATTATAGATATCAAGATCGTGAGTTAATTTTAAGGATGAAAAAAGTAGAAGATCTTAATTTATATATATGAAGCTTCAAGTTTTTAAAAATATGATTCATAAAAAGATTTTCAAGTTTCATTTTCTAAACATGCCAAAATCATGATAATAATATATTCAAGTTATGTATATATATATATATACATATTTATATGTATATATATATGTGTGTGTATGTGTATATATATATGTATACATATATGTGTATATATATATGTATATGTATGTATATATATATATATATACATATATACATATATATATACATATATATGTATATATATATGTATACATATATATATATATATGTATATATATATATATATATATATATATAATACATGTGTGTGACACAGCATATTAGGAGATTGAAATGAAAAACCCCTTCTACGATATTAAGCCTATAAAGTGTGAGGCAATTAGATTGACCCATGTAGCCTTCCATTGTCATAGGAAAAAATTGAATCCCGATAAAGGTTGAGTTGGTCAAGTCCCTCAAGGCTCACCTATTTTCATGATTCAAGATCTTGCCTACGACATAGAGATGTCACCAGTGACCCAATGACATGGTATACTTGGTCGAGTTCCTCGAGGGTATCTCATAAAATCATAATCATTTCGTAATAATGGTATTGACGTAACCTAACATCATGGTTAGTCGAGTCCCTCGAGGCCATGATGGTTTAAAGGCCGAACAGGACGGGAATCACAAGTAATTGTGATTGGCAAGAGTTATTTACCTTTTTGGCCTTAGTATGATTAATCGAGTCACTAAATTTCACATAAATCACTAGAAAAATATTAAGAGTAGATTAAGATAAAAGTTCTTTATTAATTATTTACTTTTTTATAAAATTTATATGTTATTCATTTATGTTACATTTTTGTTTATCAGAAACAAGTCACTTGGAAACTCCCTACGTGGCATACTTAATGCCAATTGCCTCATTGGTCCAAAATACATGGATTGACTCCGTAACTTACTCATAGCATAGAAAATTGCATATGTCCTTGATATAATTTTGCCCAAGCCAAAAGGAGTAAGCGATGATGAGATCACTCATTATGATGAGATCACTCGCTGTATAAAGTTTATAAATGATTTTACTTTGGCCAAGTGCTATATGTTGGCCTCTATGACTCCTGAGCTATATAGGCAACATCAGAGCATGGATGTCAATTTCATCCTTTTTCATCTTTGCTAGCTATTTTTGGAAGAGCAAGAGTCTCTTCTATGCTATGATGGTAGAGGGGACATCAGTTCAGAACCATGTTCTGAGGATGATTGAGTGGATCAAGAAACTCACAGGTCTATGAATGATCCTAGAGGATAACTTATGCATAGACCTTATACTTCAGTCCCTCCAAGCATCCTTTTCATAATTTATTATAAATTTTTAATGTAAAAAACTTGACATGATTATCCTTGAGCTTCTCAATATGTTGAGGGAGGCAAAGAGTACCATTAAGAAAGAGAAATAAGTTCTCTATATTGGTGAGGCCAAAAGGAAAAAAAAGTTTGATAAATCCCTTAAGAAGGGCACGGATAAGGGCAAACCTAGTAAGGCAAAAGTTACTAAGAAAGACCAAAGAAAGGACAAAGGCTAGTGTTTCCACTGCGATAAAGATGGGCATTAGAAAAGGAACTGCAAAAAGTACCTTGCAGAGAATGTTAAATAAAAGCTTGGATAAGCTTCAAGTACATTCATAATTAGTCTCTATTTTGTCAGATTCTTATGAGAACACATGGGCATTGGATATCGAGAGTGCTTATCATATCTAATTCATGTTCTAGCAAGGTGTAAGAGACTGGTGAGAGGTGAGATGACATGGGCAGTGAAGCAAGAGTTACTGTAGTTTCTATTAGCAAGGTCATCCTACATCTAGTGGAGCTACTATTATATTAGATGTATATTATTACGTTCCTTCTATTATCAAAAATATTATCTCCATCTCATGTTTGATAGTTCCGGGATATAGATTAGTTTTTTAGAATAATAGTTGTTCATTGATTTTGGATAATAAGATCATCACTACGAAATATTACATAATAGTTTATATACACTAGATATTGCCCCACATATCATGAATGTAAGTATGTCCAAGTGGCTGCACGCAACCATGATGGCGCTTGCCAGGGGCTATGCCGCCTGTAGGGGCGATGGATTACGGGTGCGATGCCTGCAAGTAGACCACCTGCGAGCAAAGACAACGCCACCTATGGGCATGGTGCCCTCCTATAAGGGCGACCGCCCGCGGGTAAGGGCAATCGCTGCCTGCATAGGGGCGGCGACGATGGCTTGCTAGAGGTGGGCAGAGAGGGTTAGATTTTTTTTACAAAATGATGTTTCTACCCCTCGATATTTAAGAAATTCCTAGATCTGTCCTTTTGTTTAGAATTTTAAAAATACCCTTGACAATTTTAAAAATTCTTGACATGTCCTGATTTCTTAAAAAATAATTTATTAAATAGTTTAATTAATTATTTATTATCTAGTAATTCTACGTGGTGATGTGTACATATGATGTGTGATGTAGATGGATGATCCTGAGCCATGTGATGTGATGTGTGTACATGTTATTATTATTATTATTGGGGCCAGCGAGCCTCCATTTTCCTTATTTATTATCGGGTCTGCGTGATTGTTATTATTTTAAAATTATATGAAGAGGCACGATGGGAGCGTGGTGGTTACAACAGGATTCATAATGCCATAGTAGGAGATCACAATGCATGGTGATGCGACAAAATCGATGATGACGAGATGAATAATCATAGGGCATGGAGATGCGCTGATGTACACATAGATCCTATTGTGAGTGATTAGGCACATTGGCTTAGGCTTAATCATTTTAGGTGACAACTCATGATCATTTGGTGTGGCTTGCATATGTGATATGTGTTATACACCTACTGTATATATATATATATATATATATAATATGTAGGTGTGTGACACGATATATTAAGAGACTGATATAAAACAAAACCCCTCCTACGATATTATTAAGTCAGTGAGCATGAGGCAATAAGATTGACTCACATGGCCTTACATTGTTATAGGAAGAAATTGAATCATGATATAGGTTGAGTTGGTCGAGTCCCTCGAGGCTCACTTATATACGTGATCGAGATCCTGCCTACGACCTAGAGATGTCACCAATGACCTGATGATATGCTATGCTTGGTCGAGGCCCTCGAGGGCATAATAGTAAATTAGACTCATCTTGTAATGATGGTGATGAATTAACTGAATATCATGGTTGGTCGAGTCCCTCGAGACCATAATGGTTTAGAGGCCGAATATGACGGGAATCATAAAGAGTTGTGATTAGAAAGAGTTGCCTACCTTTTGGGCTTAGTGTAATTAGTCGAGCCCCTCGAGGTTGCACTAAAACACCAATTAGATCCCGATCCCCACTATAAGTCTACCGGAGACTTCCTTTTTACGTGCTAAGGGTGTCACGTGATTCACTAAAAAAATTAGTGGGAGTAAATTAAGATTGAAGTCCATATCTTATTTTTATAATATATTATTTATTTATGTTATATTTTATTTGTAAGAAACATGTCGCTCACAAACCGCTTATATGGCATACCTGATGTCAACCGCTTCACTGGTCCAAATTACATGGATTGGCTCTGTAATTTGAGAATTATTCTCACAGCGGAGAAAATTATGTATATCTTTGATATGATTATGCCCACACTGGAAGAAGGGGCAAACGGGGATTATATCGCTTGTTATTTGAAGTATATAGATGATTCCATGTTAGCAAAATGGTACAAGTTAGCCTCCATGACTCTTGATTTACAAAGGCAATATGAGAGCATGAATGTCAATTCTTTCATTTTTCATCTTCGCCAACTGTTTGAGGAACAAGGAAGAACTCAAAAATATAAGATATTTAAGAGTCTCTTTTGAGCCAAGATAACATAAAGGATATCGGTTCAAAACCATGTTTTGAAGATGATAGAGTGGATCGAGAAACTCACAGGTCCAGGAATTATCCTAGAGGATAACCTGTGTGTTAATCTTATACTTCAGTCCTTGCCAGATTCATTTTCTCACTTCATCATGAATTTTAACATGAGCAAGTTTGAGGTAACTCCCTAAGCTCCTTAATATGTTGAGGGAAGCTGAAAGTGTCATAAAAAGGAGAAGCCAGTTCTCTATATTGGTGAGACCAAAACGAAAAGGAAGGCTAGTATGACCCTTAAGAAGGGCAAGGGCAAAGAAAGATAGGGTAAGGTAAATGTTATCAAGAAAGGCCCGGAAAAGGATAAATGACAGTGCTTCCACTATGACAAAGATGAGCACTGGAAGAGAAACTGCAAGGATTATCTTACTGACAAGGCAAAACAAAAGCTTGGAAAAGCTTCAGGTATATTCATAATCAGTCTCCACTTCTTAGATATTTATGATAACACATGAGTATTGGATACAGGGAGTGCTTATTATATCTACAATACATTCTAGATTCTGGCAAGACCTAGGAGATTGGCTAGAGGTGAGATGGACCTCAAGAAGGGCAATGGAGCAAGAGTTGCTACAATTGTCGCTGGAGAGGGTTACCCTACATCTGCCTAGCGGAGCTATCATTGCATTTGATGTATGCTATTTTGTTCCCTCTATTATCAAAAACATTGCTTCCATTTCTTGTTTGACAATTAGTTGATATAAGTTAGTTTGTGAGAATAATAGTTATTCAATAATTCTAGATGATGAGATCATCATTAGAGGGACCTTGATAAATAGCTTATATGTGTTAAACACTTCTCCACACATCATAAATATAAATACGTCCAAGAGAAAATAAGATAAGGTGAATAATATATATCTGTGGCATTGTAGGCTTAGTCATATCTACGAGGGAAGAATTCAAAAGTTGCTAAAAGATGGATACTTAGATCCATTCGACTATGAGTCGTATGTAACTTGCGAACCTTGCCTTCGTGGAAAGATGACCAACTCTCCTTTTAGTAGAACTGGAGAGAGAGCCACTAAGCCATTGGAACTTATACATAGTGATACATATTGTACTATTTTGACTCAGGCTATAGGCAGTTACTCATACTTTATTATATTTACTAATGCTTTCTCTAGGTATGGGCATGTATACTTGATGAAGTATAAGTCTGAGGCCTTTTGAGAAATTTAGGAAATATAAGAATGAAGTAGAGAACTAAATTGGAAAGAGTATCAAGACTCTTTGATTAAATCTAGGAGGAGAGTACTTGAGTACAGAGTTCACCCATTTTGTCAAGGACCATGAGATTCTATCTCAATAGGCACCTCCTTATACACCTCAGCTCAATAGTGTATTAGAAAAGAGAAATCGTATGTTGTTACATAGTGTAGTCCATGATGAGTTTCACAGTCCTACCCATCTCATTTTGGAGATATGCCCTAGAAATCGCAGCTTACCTTCTGAACAGAGTTCTATCAAAGTCGATAGTATCTACACCATATGAGATATAGAAAATAAAAAAATTTGATCTTAAGATGGTTAAGATTTAGGGCTGTCCTGCTCACGTTAAAAGATATAATACCGACAAGTTAGAATCAAGGGCAGAATGGTACAAGTTCATGGAATATCCCAAGGAAACTTATTGGTACTATTTCTGTTATCCTGAGGACCAGAAGATCTTTGTTGCCAAGAGGGTTGTGTTTCTTGAGAAGAAACAAATTCTTGATGGAAATAGTGGGAGTAAGATAGAGTTGAGTGAGGTTGGAAAACCTAACTCAATCACCATTCTAGAGTCCGAGTCTATTCAAGTACCTAACACATAAGTTTCAACTTTACGTAGATCTAGCAGAGTACATCACCCTCTTAAAAATATGTAGAAATATATCAGTGGAAAGCACTCTCAGAATGTTAATCCTTAGACCTATGAGGAGGCTATTATAAGTATAGACTCTAGGAAGTTGCAAGAAGCAATGAATTCTTAGATGGATTTCTTGTACTCCAATAAAGTTTGGAACCTTATAGATGCACCGGAGGGTATTGTACCATCAGTTGCAAATGGATCTTTAAGGAGATGATCAGAGTAAATGGAATGGTGGAGACCTATAAGGCAAGGCTAATGGCTAAAGGATATCGTCAAAGGTAATAAGTTGACTATGATAACCTTTTCACCGTAGCCATACTTAAATCCATCAAAATTTTTTTAGCTATTTCAACACACTTTGACTATGAGATCTAACAGATGGATGTGAAAACTGTATTCCTTAATGGCAACCTTGAGGAGAAGGTGTATATGATACATCCAAAGAAATTCGTATCCAAAGAGAGTCTAGATAAAGTATGCAGGTTGCTTAGGTCGATCTTTGGACTAAAACAAGGCTTCCGAAGTTGAAACATAAGATTTAATGAGGCAATTAGATTTTATGACTTCATTAAGAATGAAGATGAGCCTTGTGTGTACAAAAAAGTAAGTGGGAGCGCTGTCACTTTCATGGTGTTGTATGTGGAGGACATCTTAATTATTGAAAATAATGTAGGAAAGCTTTTCATAGTAAAGGCTTGGCTATCCAGAAACTTCTTCATGAAGGACTTAGGGGAAGCATCCTATATTTTGAGGATCCAGATCCATATAGATATATCCAAAAGGATGCTTGGCTTGTCCCAGTCTAAGTATATAGACTCTATTATCAAGAAGTTTGGTATGGAGAATTTTAAGAGAGGTCTAATACCGATGAGACATGGAATACTTTATAGGAGTATGTCCCGAAAGACTCTTGTAGAAAAGACAAACATAGATAAGATATCCTATACCTCGACGATAGGGTCTATCATATATGTTATGCTATGTACCAGGCCTGATATAGCATATGCTCCGAGTGTCACAAGCAAGTATCAAGCAAATCTAGTTTTCAAACACTAGAAGGCAGTAAAGTGCATCCTTAAATACTTGAGAAAGACTAAGGATCTTTTACTAGTATATGGAGAAGGTAACCTCTAGGACTCAAGTTTCCAGCCTAACATTGATGATAGCAAGTAGAACTCAGAGAATGATTTTACCCTAAAGGGAGGAGCAATAAGTTGGAAGAGTTTCAAGTAAGATACTACCGCTGACTCGACCATAATGGTGAAATATATTGATACAACAGAAGCAGCAAAGGAAGGGGTGTGGATGAAGAAGTTTATCATAGATTTAGGAGTCGTACCGAGCAGCATGGAGTTGATTCTCATATACTATAACTTTAACGGGATAATAGCATTAACAAGGGAACCTAGGTCTCATAGAAGTGTTCTAAGGAGGTTCCAGTTTTTTAGAGAGATCAAAGCCCAAAAAGATATAACAATATAAAGAGTTTTATCTACAAATAATATTATGGATCCACTGATAAAATCGGTGGCTCAGATTGTCCTTGAGCATCATAGGGGTCCGATAGAGATTAGATACATAGGCAATTGACTTTAGGTCAAGTGGGAGATTGTTGGTTATAGGTGCCCTACAAGCTAATCATGTATGTGATGGCATGTGTGACACGCTGCACAGTCTTTGTGCACTATTATTTATTAGCATATTCTCACATTATATTATATATTGAATAGATATATTGTGATGTCATTGGTTCTATGCAATGAGAATCAGATCGTGATGAGATCATGATAATAAGACTGATTCACCTTTAAACATAGATCCTAAATAATCTTAGTCATAGGTTGCTCGAGAGGGACATCAAGACAACCGAATAGATTGGTGTGCTATATACCTATCCATATAATTAAAGCGACTGGTATCATAGTCATTTGTGTGGAGACATTAAGGATACAATATAGGTGCTCATTGGAGAATAAGTTCACTAATTGATCGGCTTATGCAATGCTATATGGTTAATGATACCTAATGTCATATAATAATATCGTAGTCCCAATTGTGTATCTGGTCCATAGACTTGAGATACCAAAGATGCCTTGTTTGAGTACTCCTATCTTTGTCGTGAGACTTATAGGTCTGGGAAGTTTCAGATTTGGTATAAGCGATTATTGGGATTGGTAGCCAACCTTACGAAGACTATTGAGTGTCAATAGAGGATCATCTACTCTCGGTATCATGAGAGGAATATCCCGTATGCTCTCGCTTAGGTAAATCCAAGGAGTTCTCCAGGATTAGACTTAGACAAGTATGTGGCTTGATAGATACCATGCTCAATATACAATCTCTAGGATATTAGATGGATGAGGGATTATAGATACATGGTAATTGAGGACAGATATATCATATGGATAAAATATCGTGTATTGCCTAGGGTCTATAGCATAGTGGCCTAGTATGTCCATAGTCGATGAGTCAAGTGAATTATTATGAGATAATAATTCATTGAATCAGAATGAGTTCTAATAGGTATGACTCACAACCAACTGAATATTGGACATAGCACACACATATGGTGGATGCTTCAACGTATAAAGGATTGGGTATGAGTTATCCAAATATGTTGAATCTTGGATTTGATGATGAAATCAATTGATAGATTATTAATCTAACATGATTATTAGAGTTGATTGATATAGGATTAGTTATGACAGAAGAATTATTACAATCAGGGTTGGCCAAGGTTAACTCCATGCATCGAGTCGATGCATTTGGAAACTCGCCAAGAGTGTGTCGGAAGCTCGCCAAGGGTATCGGGAGTTTGCTAGGATGGCACAAGGGAGTTCATCAAAAGAAGATTGAGACTCGTCAGAAGATTGTCAGGGGTAGCCGAAAAGCTTACCGGGAGTCGGGATGGTCTTGTAATGGATATTTTGATAATTATGATTATATTTAATTAAGTCGTAATTAGCATCGCGCAGGTCTAACTATGGCATTATCAATAAAGTTACAAATATATGATGGGCCAAGATAAAGCCTAGGCATCGGGCCGAGTTTGGACGATGTAGTGGGATCTCGTCGGAAGTTCGCTAGGAGATTTGCTGAAGGAATCAGGAAGCTCGTTGGGAACGCGAAGGGAGATCATCGGAAAGAAGACCGGAGGACTTGCCGTAAAAATACCGGAGGTTGAAGGAGTATGCGGGAGTTAGGTCTTAGTTAGACTTAATTGATCATTTAGTGTTGTAATCATTGAGTCATAGTTAGGGTTAGAATCCTAATTGAGTTGGATTTGGAAGTAATCCAAATCAACTCAATGAGACAATCGGATCCACTGCTGGGTTTGGTTGAGCTCAGGTTGAGCTCAATCAATTGACCAAAGAGTTAGTCAACGTAAAAGTCAAGCTGGAATTCGAAAAATGGAGGGAACCACTTTTGTAAAAATTTCGACGGGTAAACCGTTAGTGAGCGGTGGTTGGACCACCTGTACCATAGAATCTGGGCAGCGGGCAGCAGCTTTCGACGGGTAAACTACCCAAGCGATGGGTGAACCACCCGTACCATAGAATCTAGGTGGCGGCCAACTGCTAACGGTAGGTAAACTGCTCGTACCAGATTTTCCAGATACGGTTGGATTTTGGCTCCAGGCTTAAAGCCAATTTGGGGCCTATAAATACCCCAAGTTTTCTTACATTTACAACAACACTTTTGGGGGATTATATTTTGAGAAAATATTGTGTAAGAATTGTAAGAAAAAGAAAAAGGGTAAGGGAGATAGCTTAGACATATAAATCTAGTCTCCCTTGTAAGCTTAAGTGTAAGGGTTTGATCTTCACCTAAAGAAGATTAGTAGTGGATGCTAAGTACCTCAAGAAGAAGGACTCGGAAATGGACATAGACCATTGGCGCCAAACCACTATAAAATTATAAGTGTTTCATACTTATATTGTTTGAATGTTATTGAATTGATGCTTCTAAATTAACTAAACTCCTTGAAAACAAGATGATAAGTTTCTTTCCTCAAACGTGATTATCTTTCCGACTTCTTACTTTTAATCACTCACTTGTTTTGTTAAAAACGAAAAGCTTTGGATTTCCTATTCTATCTTATTCAAAAAGCTTTTGCCTTAGAAAGAAAAATCTTAGCTTTCACTAAATAAACCCCCGCCCATCCCCCCCCCCTCCTCCTCTTAGTGCCAATTGATCCTAACAATTGGTATCAGAGCAAGGTTATTACTCTTTGGATTAACACCTACTTGAGTAAATGGCTTGTTTTGGCATGAATGAGAGACATTCAATTTCATGTCCACCCATGTTCAATGGGACGAATTACATATAATGGAAAACATGAATGTGTATTTTCCTTATCTCTTTGGACTTTGATTTATAGAATATAGTTGAGAACGGATTTGAAAAATCTTTCAAACTAATGAATGAGTTAAATAATTTGGAAAGGAAGAATTTTTCTCTAAATGCAAAGGCTATTGATGCCTTGTTTTGTGCACTTTATATGAATGAGTTTAATCATGTTTCCGCTTGTGATTTGGCTTTTAACATTTGACATACTGTGAAAATCACACATGAAAGCACAACTAATATAAATGAATCAATTAATAAAATACATTACAAAAATGAACTTGAAGAAAACCTTCCAAAGAACAAGAAGGATTGTGAACTAAGAATGACATATGACTCCTCGAGTGAAATCTCGAGTGATGAGAACCTTGGACATGAACCTTTGAAAAATGAACTAGAAAAAGTAATGAACTTGAACTTTATAAAAATTATGGACACAACCTCTTTCTATGAATGCAAGAAGCTGGGGAGCTCCAAACATCAAATGCTCAACCAAGAAGTGGAGAACCTTACTTTAATAGCGATCAAAGATGGGGTTAGTGAGTCTTTAGATTTTTTATTTTCAGAATTATTAAGCATGTTTAATGATTTATTTAAAGAGTTTAAAAAATTTAGTAAGTCTTTTAAACTGCTTAAAGTTGATCATGACTCCTTAGCTTCACCTAAACCATGTTTAAAATGCGATATGCTAGATAATATTAAGAATTGTATGCTTAAAACTACATTAGAGATATTTAAGATAGGGAATAAATCCCTAAATATGATCCTTGCCAATAAGGGTCATATTAACAATAAACATGGCATAGGCTTTGTTGGAAGTATTCAACAAAAGCCAACCATCTTTGTAAAAGGACCTACATTGAATATACTACCAAAAATTAAGTGTAACTTTTATGGTAAATTAGGACATAAGGCAAACAAATGCCTTTTTAGAAATATACTCCTCATCATCTTATATGGGTTGCAAGGAGAACTCTATACAATGAAAATTGGTTAAAAAAGAAAGATAAAAATCTTCATTAATGACACAATATTAAATGGGTACCTAAATCAAAATCTTCTATAATATAAAGTTGATTCCTAACAAGGCTAGGAGTAATAAAAATATTCTGAAGGTAGATAATTAAGTCATATTACTTGAGATCTAACACTCCTTCAAGCTTACTAGTGTTAGGAAACCTTAGTAAGTGCATCATATGCGTAGTGAAAATCAAAACAGAAAACCAGTTTTCCACGCAGATCAAAACATCGTATAAAGATTGCGGTCACGAGAAAAAATGTAAAACCAAAAAACTATGATGCGTGAGAGATT
The DNA here is from genome assembly GCA_021527575.1 of Ensete glaucum. Taxonomy (NCBI): domain Eukaryota; kingdom Viridiplantae; phylum Streptophyta; class Magnoliopsida; order Zingiberales; family Musaceae; genus Ensete; species Ensete glaucum. The sequence continues at coordinate 32,426,241 of CM038557.1, forward strand.
CATTTTACCTAGGGAGATCCTATATCCCTGTATTCCAGATCCGGATAGAGAAGATGAAGGAGGTCAAGCATCCTCCTCTCTAGCGGTATCTACATGATGGATCTTTGCAACAAAACTCCTCCAATATGATCTCGCAACTCTTACACAGAGGGAGGGAGGAGAATAAGAGGTTGTGGCTAAAGTTATAGCCTATTTATAGAGAGCTACCAAAAACCCTAGGGCTTCTCCCTTAATGGATATTAGATCTTCATCTAATTACCTACTAACCTTGCATTATTGGATCTCTATCCAATAATCTCCTTAGGCCTCTAATTGGGCCTTAATCAATGAGCCCATCAGCATAGAGTCTCATCTAATGAGAATAGGGGCTAAGTGGATCTCCATCCAATCCTCTATTCACTGAAGCATCTATCATATGTGTGTGACCCTCTAGGTTCGATACCGAGCTGGCCATGTGTCACTCCCATCAAAACTCTTTCTGATATAGTAAATTATTATCCCCATAATAATTTACTCGACTCATCAACTATGGACGTACTAGGCCACTATGCCAAAATCCCCAGACGGTACAAGGGGAATCAAATCCATCAGACTAGTCTATCCATAGTTACTATGTATGTATAATCCTTTATCCAACTAATATCCCAGAGATCGTATATTGGACATGGTACTATCAGGTCACATACGGAATCCGTCATAGTCTCGCTCTAATCGGATTCTCTCGGAGAACTCTTTCTCTCTCAATCCGAATAACCCTGGCCAGAGATTTATCTGAATAAGCATATATGGGATATTCCTCTCATGATACCGAGAGTGAATGATCATCTATTGACACTCAATTATCTTCATAAGATTGGCTACCAATCCCGATAACCAGTTATACCAGATTTACAACTTTTTAAACTTGTAAGTCTAGCGTCAAAGAAAAGAGTACTCATATAATGTATCCTTGGTGTCTTAAGTCTAAGGACCAGATACAAAACTGGGACTATAGAATCGTTATCTGACATTAGATATCATTAACCATATAGCATTCCTCAAGTGGATCAATCAGTGAACTCATTCTCCAATGAGTACCTGTACTATATCCTTAGTGTCTCCACATAAGTGGCTATGAGACCAGCCGCCTCCATCATATGGATGGGTATATAGTACACCGATATGTCCGATTATCTTAATGTCACTCTCGAGTAACCTATGACTGGGATTATTTAGGATCTATGTTTAAAGGTGAATCGATCTCATTATCATGATCTCATCACGATCCGATTCCCATTGCATAGAACCATGGACATCAAAATATATATGCAACAAATAATATAATGTGAGAATATACCAATATTAATCATAAGTAAAAAGATCACACAACGTGTCACACGTGTCATCACTCACGTGATTGGCTTACAGGGCACCTGTAACCAGCAATCTCCCACTTGACCAAAAGCTAATCACCTATGTGTCTAATCCCCATCAGACTCTTATGATGCTCAAATACAATCTGAGCCATCGGCTTTATTAATGGATCTACAATATTATCTTCAGATGGAACTCTTTCCATTGCTATATCATTTTGGGTCATGATCGCTCTAATCAGATGGAACCTCCTCTGAATAATTCTGTTGAGACCTGAGTTCCTTTGTTAGAGTTATCGCCCTATCACTGTCACAATATATGGGAGTAAGCTCCATACTGCTTGATATAACTTCCAAATCCTTGATGAACTTCTTCATCCAAACCCCTTCCTTTGCTACTTTTGTTGCAGCAATGTATTCCACCTCTATGGTTGAGTCAACAGTAGTATCTCGCATGGAACTCTTCCAGCTTACTGCTCCTCCATTTAGGGTGAAAATAAACCCTGAATTCGACTTGCTATCATCAATGTCGGATTGAAAACTCGAGTCCGTGTAGCCCTCAACCTGGAGGCTACCTTCTCCATATATCAATAAAAGATCCGTAGTGCTTCTAAAGTACTTAAGGATACACTTTACTGCCTTCTAGTGTTCTAAACCTAGATCTACCTGATACTTGCTCGTGACACTCAGAGCATGTGCTATATCAAGCATGGTATATAGCATCGCATATATGATAAACTCTATCGCTGAGATATAAGATATCTTATCCATCTATACCCTTTCTTCAAGAGTCTTTGGGGATATACTCCTAAAAGTGATATTCCATGTCTCATTGGTATGAGATCTCTCTTGGAATTCTTCATGTCAAACCTTTTGATAATGGAGTCTATGTACATATACTAGGACAAGCCAAACATCCTTTTGGATCTATCTCTATAGATCCAGATCCCCAAAATATAGGATGCTTCCCCTAAGTCTTTCATGGAGAAGTTTCTAGATAGCCAAGTCTTTACTGTGGAGAGCATTCCTACAACATTTCTAATTATTAGGATGTCATCCACATATAGCACCAAGAAGGTGATAACGTGTTCACTTACCTTCCTGTATACATAAGGCTCATCTTCGTTCTTAACGAAGTTAAAAGATATGATCACCTCATTAAATCTCATACCAACTTTGGAAAGCTTACTTTAATCCATAAATGGATCTAGGCAATCTGCACGCTTTATCTGGACTCTCTTTAGATATGAATCCCACTGGCTGTATCATATACACCTCCTCCTCGAGGTTGCCATTGAGGAATGCTATTTTGACATCTATCTGCCAGATCTCATAGTCATAGTGTGCTGCAATAGCCAAAAGAATTCTAATAGACTTAAGCATAGCTATAGGTGAAAAGATTTCGTCACAGTCAACTCCTTGTCTTTGATGATATCCTTTAGCTATTAGCCTTGCCTTATAGGTCTCTACCTTTCCATCTACTCCGATCTTTTTTTGAAGATCCACTTGCAGCAGATAGGTACGATACCCTCCGGCGCATCCACAAGGTTTTAAACCTTATTAGAGTATATGGAATCCATCTCAGAATTCATGGCTTCTTACTACTTCCCAGAGTCTATACTTATAATAGCCTCCTCAGAGGTCTGAGGATCAACATCCTAAGAGTCCTCTCCACTGATATGTCCCACATATCTTTCAGGAGGGTGAGATACTCTGCTAGACCTACATAAAGTTAGAATTTGTGTGTTATGTACCTGAATAGTCTCGAGCTCTAGAATGGTGCTTGAGCTAGGTTCTCCAACCTCACTCAATTCTATATCACTCCCACTGTTTCTACCAAGATTATGTTCCTTCTCAAGGAACACAGCTCTCTTGGCAACAAAGACCTTTCAATCCTCGGGATGATAAAAATAATACATATAAGTTTTCTTTCGGTATCCTATGAATATGCATCATTCTATCCTTGATTCCAACTTATCAGGGTTGTGTCTTTTAACGTGGGCAGGACTGCCCCAAATCTTAACAATCTTAAGATCGGGATTCTTTCCTTTTCATATCTCGTATGGTATAGACACTACCGCCTTTGATGGAACTCTCTTCAGAATGTAAGCTGTGGTCTCTAGGGCATATCCCAGAATAAGATAGGTAAATCAGCAAAACTCATCATAGACTACACCATGTCTAACAGCGTACGATTCCTCCTTTTTGATACACCATTGAGTTGAGGCGTATAAGGAGGTGTCCATTGGGATAGAATCCCATTGTCCTTGAGGAAATGGGTGAACTCTGTACTCAAGTATTCTCCTCCTCGATCTGATCGAAGAGTCTTAATACTCTTTCTAATTTTGTTCTCTATCTCATTTTTATATTCCCTGAATTTCTCGAAGGCCTCAGATTTATACTTCATTAAGTACACGTGTCCATACCTAGAGAAATCATCAATGAATGTAATGAAGTATGAGTAACCACCTATAGCCTGAGTCGACATGGGATTACATACATAACTATATATGAGTTCTAATAACTTGGTGGCTCTCTCTCCAGTTCCACTAAAAGGAGAGTTAGTCATCTTCGCACGAAGGCAAGGTTCGCAAGTTACATATGACTCATAGTCAAATGGATCTAAGTATCCATCTTTCAGCAACTTTTAAATTCTTCCCTCATTAATATGACCTAGCCTATAATGTCATAGGTTTGTATTATTCACCTCATCTCTTTTTCTCTTAAACATATTTATATTCATGATGTGTGGAGGTGCCTAACACATATAAGTCATTTACAAGGGTCCCTCTAGTGATAATCTCATCATCTATAATTATTGAATAATTTTTATTCTCAAAAACTAATTTATATCCACTTATTGTCAAACAAGATATGAATATAATATTTTTGATAATAGAGAGAATAAAATAACATGCATCCAATACAATGATAGCTCCACCAGGCAAATGTAAGGTGACCTCCCCAATGGCAACTATCATTGCCCATCTTGAGGTCCATCTTGCCTTTGGCCAGTCTCCTAGGTCTTGCCAGAACTTGCAACGAATTACAGATGTAATAAGCACTCCCGGTATCCAGTACCCATGTGTTATCATGGAAATCTGATAAGTGAAAACTGATTATGAATATACCTGAAGCTTCTCTAAACTTCTATTTTGCCTTATCTACAAGGTAGTTCTTATAGTTCCTCTTTCAATGCCCGTCTTGACCATAGGGGAAGCACTATCCTTTATCCTTTGCCGGGTCTCTCTTAGCAACTTTTGTCTTACCTGGTCTTTCTTTACCTTTGCCCTTCTTAAGGGTCTTTATTTTCCTGTTGGTCTCACCAATATAGAGAACTGACTTCTCTTTCTTGATGGTACTCTCAGCTCCCCTCAATATATTGAGGAGCTTAGGTAGAGTCACCTCAAACTTGTTCATATTAAAGTTAATAATGAACAGTGAAAAGGAATCTGGTAGGGACTGAAATATAAGATCAACATATAGGTTATCCTTTAGGACTGAAATATAAGATCAACATACAGGTTATTTCACATTACGAGTAATCTTATCCTCGCTTGTCCTTACCTCCAGCGTGGAAACAATTGTATTAAGAACATATACAATTTTCTCTTTTGTGAGAATAATTCTCAAATTGTGGAGCATTTGAACTAATGAGGTGGTTGGCATCAAGTATGCCATATAGGGGTTTTGCAAACGATAAATAAGATATAGCATAAATAAATAATATGCAGACTTTACAAAAAATACTAATTAAGATATGGACTTTTATCTTAATGTACTCTCACTATTTTCCTAGCGAATCACATGACACCCTTGACACGTGAGACAAAAGTCTCCGGCAAACTCCTAGTGGGGATCGGGATCCAATTGATGTCTTAGTACAACCTCGAGGGACTCGACCAATTACACTAAGCCTAAAATGTAGGCAACTCTTGCTAATCATAACTCTTTGTGATTCCTATCACATTCGGCCTCCGAATCATCAAGGTCTTGAGGGACTCGACCAACTATGATATTCAGTTAAGTCATCGCTATCGTTACAAAATGAGTCTAATTTGATGATATGCCCTCGAGGGACTCGACTAAGCATACCATATCCTCATGTCACCAGTGACATCTCTATATTGTATGAAAGAACTCGATCACGTAGATAGGTGAGCCTCAAGGGACTTGACCAACTCAACCTATGTTGTGATTCAATTTCTTCCTATAATGATGGAAGGCCATGTGGGTAAATCTTATTGTCTCATGCTTACCGACTTAATATTATCATAGGAGGAGTTTTTGTTTCATATCGATCTTCTAATATATCGTGTCACACACATACATATTTAATATATATTTATATTGCATACAAATATATATACACATATATCTATTAGGTGTATAACACATCACATATGCAAGCCACACCGGATGATCATGAGCCGTCTCATATATCTAGTGATTAAGCCCGAACCAATGGGCCTAATCACTCACAATAGGATCTATGTGTACATCGACGCATCTCCATGCCTTGTGATTGTTGATCTCATCATCATTAGTTCTGTCGGATCGTCACATCACCATGCGTCTTAATCTCCCACCATAGTATTGTGGTCATGTTGTCACCTCCACGCTCCCGCTGTGCCTCTCTATGTAATTACAAATAATCACAAGCACGCAGGCCCGACAATAAACGAGAAAATTAGAGGCTCACAGGCCCTAATAATAATAATCATAATTATATACATCATAACACATGGCTCATGATTATCCATCCACATCATACACCACATATACATCACATCATATGTAGGATTATTAGATATATATAATAATTAATTAAATTATTTAATTAATTATTATTTTTAAAATCAAGATATGCTCAAAATTTTCAGAATTATCAAGGGCATTTTCATAATTCTAGATCTAGGACAGTCTTTGAAATTTTCATAATTATTGAGAGTATTTTAAAAATTATGTACACGAGAATAATCCTTAGAATTTTCATAATTCAGAGGGGTATGATCGTCCTTTTTCAAAAGGATGCCCTAGCCCTCTTCCCTTACCCTCACTGCGTCGCCGTTGCCGCTGCCCTATGTAAGCGGCGGCGCTACTGCACACCGTCTGCATGGGCGGCGGTTTGCGACGTGACCTTTTACGCGCACCGCCTGCAGGAGTGACCACCCTTGCAGTGGTAGCCCTAGCGCTGCCTGCGGCCTTGTAGTTGGCGCCGCCTCAGCCTGGGCCAGGCCGCCACGCCCGGGCGCCCTAGGTGCGACCATGCCCACGGTGACCACGGGCGCGCCTGGGGGCCATGGCTAGCCACCCCCTTGCAGGGGGCCTTGGCCATAGCCGGACTGGACGTGGGTGGCCAGCCCTATATGGTGGCTGGTCCCCCCTCCTTGCTGCCTTCGTTGTGAAAACGCAGCAAGAACGCATAGAACAATTCTACGCGATTAAATCTCATCACATGCAGTTTAAAATCAATCTTCTGCATGAAAACCTTGGCTCTGATACATTGTTGGAAAACCTCAGCGAGTGCATCATATGCACAGTGAAAATCAAAAAATAGAACTGGTTTTTCACGCTGATCAAATCGTCATGCAAAGATTGGGATCGTGAGAAAAAATGCAAAATCAAAAAATCACAATATGTGAGTGATTGATTTTACCTAGGGAGATCGTATATTCCTATATTCTAGATCCGGATAGAGAAAATGAAGGACGTTAAGCGTCCTCCTCTCTAATGGTATCCACACGAGATCTTGCAACTCTTGTGTAAAAGGAGGGAGGAGAATAGGAGGTGGTGGCTAAATCTGCAGCCTATCAACCATAAGTCTCCCCTCCTATTTATATAGAGCCACCAAAAACCCTAAGGCTCCCTGCCTCAGTAGGTATTGGATCTCCATCCAATTACCCACTAATCTTGTATTATTGGATCTCTATCCAATAATCTCCTTAGGCTTCTAATTGGGCCTTAATCAAGGAGCTCATCAACATAGAGTCTCATCTAATGAGAATAGGGGCTAATTGGATCTCCATCCAATCCTCTATTCGTTGAAGCATCCACCATATGTGTGTGATCCTTTAGGCCCGATACCGAGCTGGCTGTGAGTCACTCCCATCAGAACTCTTTCTGATATAGTGAATTATTATCACCATAATAATTCACTCAACTCATCAACTATGGACGTACTAGGCTACTACGCTATAGTCCTCAAACGGTACAAGGGGGATCAAATCCATCATACGAGTCTGTCCACAGTAACTGTGTATCTATAATCCTTCATCCAACTAATATCCCAGAGATCATATATTGGATATGGTACTATCAGGTCATATACGAAATCCTTCATAGTCTTGCTCTAATCAGATTCTCCCGGATAACTATTTCTCTCTCAATCTGAATGACCCTAGCCGGGGATTTATCTGAGCAAGCACATATGAGATATTCCTCTCGTGATACCGAGAGTGGATGATCCTCTATTGACACTCAATTATATTCGTAAGATTGTCTAACAATCCCGATAACTAATTGAATCCCTATCTAACATTAGGTATCATTAACCATACAACATTCCATAAGCGGATCAATTAGTGAACTCATTCTCCAATGAACACCTGTACTATATCCTAAGTGTCTCTACACAAGTGGCTATGAAACCAGTTGTCTTTATCATATGGATGGGTATATAGTACACCTATCTATTCAGTTATCTCAATGTCCCTCTTGAGTAACTTGTGACCATGATTATATAGGAGCTGTGTTTAAAGGTGAATCGATCTCATTATCGTGATCTCATCACGATCCGATTCTCATTGCATAGAACCAAGGACATCATAATATATATGCAACAAATAATATAATGTTAGAATATACCAATATTAATCATAAGCAAAAAGATCATACAACATGTCACACGTGTCATCACTCACGTGATTGGCTTGCAGGGCACCTGTAACCAGCAACTAGCCTAAGTAGTAATAAGAAAATTATTAGAATTAAAATTATTAATAATAAATCTTTTAATGGTTCATCATTATACAATTAAAATTATATACAGCATGTCACACGTACCATCACTTACGTGATTGGCTTGCAGGGCACCTGTAACCAACAACTAGCCTTAGTAGTAATAAGAAAATTATTAGAATTAAAATTATTGATAATAAATCTTTTAATGGGTCATCATTATACAATTAATATTGATGATGCATAGCTAGAGTATACAAGTATGAAAATGAATTAGAACCAAAGAACCTTAGTTATTAAAAAATATATTGAAACTTACAAAAATGAGATTTTTAGTTAATGTTAAAATCATTAGCTTGTTTAAATGTAAAGACTATTGTTAAAATGCTTCAAATATTAACTAAGTTTATAGAATGATTAATTTAAATATTACATTGATTGAAATGTCATGATGATTGAATATTTATGTTAAATGTTAGAGCATAGAAAATATATATGCTTCATTTTTAAGATGAGTTTATCAACTCCTTGCACTATGTGTAAAGAGTTAAACTCATTTAAATATTAAAATTGAGATTAGTTAATTTTGTGCTTTAAAAATTTTTTATGTCTTATAGTAGTGTCCGTGTTGAAATAAAATTTGATTTTTAGTCTTAAACAAAAAATCATTAATTTAAAAATTATTCTTGAAATACATCACATGAAACAATCAAAAGGTGGATAATTAATCTTAAAAATATTTCTATCCTATGAATCCTTCAACAAGAGATAAAATGATACTATTGTTGAATCTCTTTAATTAGAAAACTTTTACATATTTTCTTTTGGAAAATAATCTATGATGACTTTATTGAAATTTTTCGAAAAGCGATTTTTGATAAGTTTTCAAATGATTTTGTTTTAAAAATGGATATCTTTGAATCTATCCAACTTCATTGATATATTGCTTTTGATTATTTGATAACTTAAATCATGATCTTGAAATCTTAAAAATTATAATTTGATATCATTTTATATACTAAGATTCCTTTCATCCTAAATGTGATCTCGATTTCTCAATATTTATAACTTGATATTTCTATAAGAATCAAGATCCTTCTTACTTTGTCTCCTAAGATTTTAAAAGTTTTGAAATTTCATCTAGGAAGAAATATGTCAAAATAAATCATGTTCTTAGTATTTATGATTTGATAATAATATTCTTTATGACATGATTACTTATGATTTTCTTCTTAGTATAACATATCACCAAAATTAATATTTCTTAACATTATGATAAGTTAAAAATTAAAAGAGATTTGCATTATCATGAATATTCCCTTAACTTCTTGACTTGACTTATATGTTATAGGAATCACATTATTGATCTCTATGATTTTCTTTAAAAGGAGATTTATGATCTTAACAATAATAATTAAAATTTTTATCAAGATCATTCTTCTTTTCTATTAAAAAGATTTATCATAAATAAATTAAGATTATCCCCTAAGACTCATTTGTAATATTTACAAAAGAAGGGAAAGAAAACTTATTAAATGAAATCATGTCTTTTAGATTTGAATTTTTAATGACATGATATCTCTTATACTTTTTGACATAAATTGAACATGGATGAAAAGAAATTATGCAAACATATTTCTCTCTTGACAATAACAAAAAGTAAGAGATAAAATTTTTAATATGATTAGAAGCAAACATTGAATGATGAACAAGTGCATAGAAGAAAATTAGAACTTTCTAAATGCATACAAAATACTTAATGTACAATTTGAGCTTGATCTACCATCATGCCTTCTTATGAAATTCTTGATACTTTTTATCTAAATTACATGAGATGATTTTAAATACGTGAGTAGCTCCTAAACTTTTAAATCTCCTTGAATATCTTGATGTTTTGAGCTTAATTTTGAATTTCACATCTATAAAATTTATATCTTTAAAATTAAATATTTTTATGATATGATATTTTTCATTTCTCTACCTTGATTCTACATTCTTATTTACACAAAGTAAAAAAAGGAAATTACTAACATTTCAAGAGACTAATAAGTCTGTTAATTATATTTTGAATCTCTTGAAAGTAATTTTGATTATTTTGAAATTAAATGACATCATGATTTTGATTTCTTGGAATTATAACTTGAAATCTTTTATGAATCAAAATCTTTTATTACATGTTTTCATATTATTTAAAAGGAGATTTTTATACAAATCATAAACTTGACAACTTAAGATTTCTTATGGATAAATCAAGAGATTTTATTTTAATTGTTTGTCCTACAAATTTGTCTCTTAATATTCATAATTTACCTTCATGAATTGTACATCTCATCACTATGTTAATCTTTCATGATATATTTCATGTAATGATATTGAAAAATGATGAAACGGGAAAAGTCTTATACTATTGCAACCATCCCCTCTTTTTGACAATGACAAAGGGGGAGCAAAATTTGTTAACTTGTAAAATTGCAAGCTTGAACAATGCAAAGAAAGCAAAAATTTGCTGGCTTGCACTTCCCAAAAGAAAGGAAAGAACTTACCAGATTTATTTATTATATTTTATTAAAATTTATAAGAAAAAATATGTTGAGCTTATATTCGAATTTTATATATCTAAAAGATTGAGGTTGAGACCTAGAAATGCTAAATTATGAAAATATATAAATTGTTAATCTAGATTTCATGAGATTAAGCTTTTTATGATAATATTTTTGAAAACTTTATCCATGATTTGGTATCTTATTATTTTTAAAAAATGCATGAAGATGTGCCACATTTGAAATTTACAAGAGATGATTTTATATATCAAGAGATAACTTTTGTTATATTTGAAATACATAAGTAGTCTTTAAATCTCTTGAACTTTTGAGCTCATCTTAATATTACTTTTAAAATTTATTTAGAGCTCTTCTCATGATAAAATGATTCAACAACGCCTCCTTTGTTTCTCTCATTATTAATTATAAAAGGTATGGTTCATGACTAGAGATTAATTTTCAAATATATTAAATTTATTGTGAAAGGTATGCTCAATGACTTGAAAATCTTCTATACTCTATGACTTGAAAATTTTCTATGCTTATTGATTTGAAAATTGTCTATGCTTGATGGTTTGAAGAAAAAATCTCAAATATTTTCAACTTCATAACAATCCTTGAAAATTCTTAATAAGTTAAAAAGTTTAAAAATCAAATCTTTATTATACTTGAAAGGTAATATACTTGAAAGGTTATATGATTGAAATGCTTATTGCTTTGATTTACTTGAATTCAAGATGATGTGACTCTTGAGTTTAAGTCTTCTATATTAATGCATATACTAAGGGGAGCAATGCCTTCATGTATTTTTGAAATTATTAGTTCTATATTTTACCTTTTTGTTGATGACAAAGGGGGAGAAATATATATTGATGACACATGACATTAAAAAATATTCATTAATAACAATTGATGATATAACTTAGATATTTTACAATTCGTGATTTGATGGCTTGATGCAAATTTGTATTGAAATTTGTATTGAATGATTGATTGTTTGAATTTAAGAGTGAGTGCGTCTCTTAAATTTAAGTGGTATGGTTTTAGGGGGAGTTAGGATTAACTTCTATTATCAAATGATTGTCATCATCAAAAAGGAGGAGATTGTTGAATCTTGGATTTTGATGATGAAATCAATTGATGGATTATTGATCTAACAAGATTGTTAGAGTTGATTGATGCAAGATTAATTATGACAGAAGGATCATTATAATCATGGTTAGCCAAGGTTAAGTCCATGCATGGATTCGATGCGTTTGGGAACTCGCCAAGAGTGTATCAAAAGCTCGTCGAGGGTATCCGGAGTTTACCAGGATGGCATAATGGAGTTCACCAAAAGAAAACCGGGACTCATCGGAAGATTATCGGAGGTAGCTGAAAATGGAGTCGGGATAGTCTTCTAATAGATATTTTAATAATTATGATTATATTTAATTTAGTCATAATTAGCATCGTGCAGGTTTAACTATGGCAGGATCAATGAAGTTACAAACATATGATAGGCCAAGATAAAGCCTAGGCATCGGGCCGAGTTCTGACGATACAGTGGGATCTCGCTGGAAGTTCGCTAAGAGATTCGCCAAAGGAATCGGGAAGCTTGCTGGGAACACGAAGGGAGATTGCCGGGAAAAAGACAAGAGGACTTGCCACAAGAATGTCGGAGGCTATCGGATTATGCGAGAGTTAGGACTTAATTAGGCTTAATTGATAATTAAGTGTTGTAATCATTGAGTCATAGTTAAGGTTAGAGTCTTAATTAAGTTCGATTTGGAAGAAATCCAAATCAACTCAATGAGGCAACCGGATCCATTAGTGGGTTTAGTTGAGCTCAGGTTGAGCTCAATCAGTTGACCAAAGAGCTGATTAATGTAAAAGTTAAGCTGGAATTCGAAAAGTGGAGGGAACCACTTTTACAAAAATTCTGACAGATAAACCGCTGGTGAGCAACGGTTGGACCACCCATACCACAGAATCCGGGCCGCGGGCAACAGCGGGTGAATCGCCCGTACTAAAGAATCTGGGTGGTGGCCAACTGATGACGGCAAGTAAACCACCCATACCTAGATTTTCTGGATACGATTAAATTTTAGCTTCGGTTTTGAAGCCAATTTGGGGCTTATAAATACCCCAAGTTTTCTTATATTTACAACAACACTTTTGAGGGATTATATTCTAAGAAAATATTGTATGAGAATTATAAGAAAAAGAAAAGGAGTAAGGGAGAGAGCTTAGACTTGTAAATCTAGTCTCCCTTATAAGCTCAAGTGTAAGGGTTTGATCTTCACCCAAAGAAGATTGGTAGTGGATACCGGTGTGCCTCAAGAAGGAGGACTCAGAAGTGGACGTAGGCCGTTGGCACCGAACCACTATAAAATTATAAGTGTTTCATACTTGCATTACTTGAATATTATTGAATTGATGCTTTCAACTTAACTAAACTTTTTTAAAACAAGACGATAAGTTCCTTTCCTTAAACATGATTATTTTTTGGCATCTTACTTTTAATCACTCACTTGTTTTATTAAAAAATAAAAAGCTTTGGATTTTCTATTCTATCTTATTCGAAAAGCTTTTGCTTTAGAAAAAAAAATCTTAGCTTGCATTAATTCACACCCCTCCCCTCTTAGTGTTAATTGACCCTAACAAATTAGCCCCTATTCTCATTAGATTAGACCCTACATTGATTGGCTCCTTGCATGAGATTCAATTAGGGCTAAAAGAGATTATTGGATAAAGATCCCATAATTCAAGGTTAGTGGTTAATTGGATGTTGATCCAATACCCACTAAGGTAGGATTCATTATGGTTATATGGGTGACTCTCTATAAATAATAGGAGAGGCACATAGATGATAGGCGGATGAAGGAATATCGCTACAACAATTCATCATTTGGATACTGCTAGAGAGGAGGATGTTTGACCTCCTTCATCCTCTCTATCTAGATTTGGAAAAATAGGGATATACGATCTCCTTAGATAAACAATCTCTCACACAATGTAATTTTCAATTTTGCAGCTTTCTCTTCACACCAATCTTTGCATGATGATTTTAATCTATGTAGGAAAACTAATTTTATTTTGATCTTCCGCTGCGCATGTGATGCACTCATTAAGGTTTCCCAACATTCCATGTATATGCTCGAACCAATTATACCTTTGGATCATGTCTCTAGCGAACTGTATGATTGATGTCGATATATATTTTTCAGGAGTTTTGTGGAAGCAGAAGTACCTTTCAGTGCACGAGATGTATCCGGTTGGGTCTCTATCTTCCCATATAGGGAACTCCACTCTCATGCATGCGTATGCTGATTCCTACGCTTGATCACCCTTCTCGGATTCATTCTCCTTGTGATATGAGCCTTCTCTATGCTAAGATCTCTTCAGGCTCTCTGATCGGCCAAATCTGAATTCCCAGAAGAGTGCTCGCAACTTGTCCTCCATGTGGGCCTTAAAAGCTTCAAGCTTTGTGTCAAGTGCATCTTTTGAGGCCATCGCATAAGATTGAAGATTTGTAATATTTAATTCTTTCTTTTGTCAATGATTTAGGGGCATAAGATAGTTATTGCTGATGGTGGTAGCAATAGGGGATGAAGGTGGTGTAGACGGTAGTGATCTAGGTTTAGATGGCTGTTGTTGGTGGCAGCAACAAGAGGTAAAGATGGCAACAAAGGCAGTAATCTAGGGTTAGATGGCTATGATACATGGCTGCTATTGGTGGTGGTAGCGGGAGGTAAAGATAGCAATGAAGGCAGCAATTTAGGGTTAGATGGCTACCCTAAGATTGTAGGTAGCGACAGCAATAAGGAGTGATGGCAATGGCTACAACAAGGGTGGATAGTAGCGACAGCAACAGAGGAGGATGGTAGTGGCAATAATAGATGGAGATGACAGTGACAGTAATAGGGAAAGATGGCAGCGATAGCAACTGAGGAAGATGGCAATGGTAATAACCAAGGAAGATGGCAGCAGCAGCAATGGAGGAAGATGGCAGCAGCAGTAATCGAGGAAGATGGTAGTGGTAGCAACCGAGGAAGATGGCAGCGAGAGCAATAGGAAGATGGCAACGATAGCAATTGAAGAAGATAACAATGATAGTAATAGGAAGATGGCAATGGCAGCAACCAAGGAAGATGGCAGCAGTAGTAACCGAGAAAGATGGCAGCAGTAGCAATAGGAAGATGATAGTGGCATATGAATAGTGAGACCCAATTAATAAAGCCCAAAGGTTTCTATCAGGGATAACTAATCTCCATAGGGGATTGGCCCTCCTAGGGTTTCGACCACAAGGCTGAAAGGAAACTCAATTCTTCATTGCTTTCCAAAGAGAAATTACATGAGTATTTATAGGGTTCATGAAGAGACCCCATAGATTAGGACTCCTAATAAAGTCCTACTGGGAATAGACCTCTAACTCTAACTCCTACTCCTAATCAAACTCTAATTTAGCCTAATCCTAATCTCACTAGGATTTGGGTTGGTTTATTCAAATCAACTCCTAGCTGACTCAATATCAAGTCTAGGCCGGCTAACAGGGCCCAATCTATGGACTCGCTAGACTAGGACCCAACCCAGCTAAAGTCCTATCATGGACTACTTAAGCCTTTATGATTTACTTGTGTCTAAAAATAACCCATATATTTTCAAAAATATAACATATAAGCTCCTCCCATCAAGTCCAAGTTAACAAATATTGATATGTTGATTCATAATAAATTAATTAATATAATGATTCATGTAATTTAAATTAAAGAGAAAAAAAAGGTCCATCTTCTCGAGGAAGAGGAAGTGGTGGAGACTGTAGTGGTGGACAAAGGTGGAGGCAAAGATAGGAGAGACAAGAGGTGGAGGTGAGGGAGAACTGGACACCATGTCTAAGCGTGATAGGTAGAGGTGTAAGAGAGGACGAAGTAGGACACGGTGGGGATGAAGACACATAGAAGACGGAAAAGGAACCAGGGGATCACTTCATGTCTAGTGTCAGACTAGTTGATGCATACCCACCTGAGGTAGGAAGCTCCTGAGCTTATCATCAGCATGAGAGAGGCTGCGTACATATGATGCCCTGCTAAGCAGCAACGAATTGGTGCTATTGCTAGTGATCGCTTCCACGATGACGCCTCCTCCCACCATTTATGGTAGTCTTAGTTTTTTCTTAACTTATATGTCATTATATTAATGGTTTAGTGTGAGACAGCATATTATATAAGCAAATTTTTAACATATATTAACTTAAACTTAATAGGAGGAGCTTATATGCTATGTTTTTTAAAATACTGGGGATATTTTAGACATAAGTAAATCATAAGGGCCTAAGTGGTTTATGGCCAAAATCATATGGGCTAAAATAGACTATTTTTAATTTAAATTATATATATCATTATATTAAGAGTTAATATCCATTTTAGCCCCTATGGTTTTCGACATAGACCACTTAAGATCTTATGGTTTACTTGAGTCTAAAATAATTCCTATATTTTCAAAAATATAGCTCTCTCATTAAGTCTAAGTTAGTAGATGTTAGAGTCTGATTACGTGGTATGCTGACTCATTATAAATTATTAATATAATGATAATTATAATTTAAGTTTTATAAATATTAAGATTTATTTTAGCTCTTATGGTTTTGGTCATGGACTACTCAAACTATTATGATTTACTTGTATATAAAATAACACTTATATTTTCAAAAATATAGTATAGAAGCCTCCCCCGTCAAGTCTAAGTTAATAAACGTTAGATTCTACTAAATATAATATGTTGACTTTTCTCTTTAGTGTTGTATGGCGCCGAGTTACGATTGTCTTGGGATAGCCACGAACACTCCATCATCTGCATACAAGCCCTTGCATGGGTTTTGAATTCTTCGAGTTAGCAATTTTCCTCACCTTTGTGAGCTTTGCCTAACTCTTTTGGTCATTGAGTAACACAACCCACTTTGCATAGTCTCATCTTTTACCAAGCACCCCGCTTACCTTGAGCATTGTCAAATTTGGTTACCGACGTCAAGCCATAGCTCAAACTCAGCCATCCTAACCTTTATGCGCTGTACATTCTTTTTAGCTTGTTTATCCTCATGATACCTCTCGTGCAAAGGGTTGGTCATTCCTCTGAATGCTAATCAAGGATGCCTGCTCCTCTAAGTGACTCCTTTCCCTACATCTCTATGTCTATTTCTCTCAAACGATCGTGCATGGTGGCTACCCTCCATGCAGCACAATTAGGTCCCCCACATTTGCATGGCAAGTGTTTCTACGTGTGCTTGTCCTGCTCTAATACCAAAATGTCACAGACTTAGCTAGTTTTGCCTAAGTCGTGTGGTACCCTTGTTAGTCCGTCTGCAAAGGTCAACCTCCCCGAAACCTCCTAGGGTTCCTTAGGACCTAAAAAAGAGAAAACGGGTTATAGGAAGCACTTCCCATGGGATCTACAAGTAACAACTTTAGCAAATACTTTATATAGCCAATACAAATAACAACTATGGACTTTACAAGTTTTAAACTGTTACACATAAAGAATAATGGTCCATTACAGATCGAAGTCCACATGACACGACTCTTATTTAGAAGCCAAAACTAGCCATAAAAGCTAACTAAACAAGGGATGACAAGCTTACTGCAAGCCCACTACTTGCTATATAAAGCATGTACAAAAACTGAAGGATACGGACAATCAAAGCATTACGTCGAACACCTTATTTATATTTTTATCTGTGATAGTTCGAGGACTCTTGGCCATAAGGGACTCCTTGCAGCTAGGGTTTCCTAGCAACACAAGGAGTCCTTTTCCTACCATATTAGGAACCCTATGGTAGGGTATCCTAAAAATTATAAAAATAATTAATTAAATAGTTTAAGTAATTATTGAATATCGACTAATCCTATATGGTGATGTGTACATGAGATGTGTATTGTGGATGGATGATCATGAGTCATGTGACATGATGTGTGTATGTGTGATTATTATTATTATTGCGATCTGTGAGCCTTTATTTTTCTCGTTTATTGTCGTTAGGCTTGTGTGCTTATGATTATGTTGTAATTACGTAAAAAGGCATGGTGGGAGCATGGAGGTGACAACGGGGCCCACGATGTTGTGGCAGGCAATTGAGACGTATGGTGATGCACCGAGGGTCCGATGGAGGTGATGATGATGAGGACGATCATAGGGCAATGAGATGCGTTGATATACACATAGATCTTATTGTGAGTGATTGGACCTACTAGCTCAGGCCGAATCACATTAGGTGATGGCTCATGATCATTTGGTGTGGTATGCATATGTGATATTCGATTATACGCCTACTAGATTATATATATATATATATATATATATATATATATATATATATATATATATATATATATATATATATATATATATATATATATATATATGTATGTATATATATATATATATATGTATATATATAATAAATATATATGTGGGTGACATGACATATTATGAGACCAATACAAAACAAACAAAACCCCTTCCTATGATAATATTAAATCAGTGAATGTGAGGCAATAAGATTGACCCATGTTGTCACGGACAACAATGTAAACAAGGTGTTCGATGAAATGCTTGTGTTAGTCCGTGTCCTTCGATTTAGGTACATATCTTGTACAACAAGAAGCGGGCTTGCAAGAGGCTTGGAAGCCCTAGTTTGATTTGCTTTATGGCCAAGTTTGGCTTATAAATACAAGTGTGTCTTATAAGCACTTGTAGGGGATCGGTCTGTAGTGGACCATTATCCTTTGTGTGCAACCTCTCTAAGTTTGTAATGTCCATGGGTGTAATTTGTATTTTGGCTTTATAAAGTATTTTTCTTGAGCAGTTGCTTGTGGATCCCGTGGGAGTTGCATCTTCCGCCCGCTTTCTCTTTTGTAAGTCCGTGGGATTTTAGGAGATCTCGGGAGGGCGACCTTGACGGACACGCATGGGTGCCGCACAGCTTAGGCAAAATCAACTAAGCCCGTGACAATGTGGTATCAGAGCGGGACAAGCACACGCAAAAACACTTGCCATACAAATGTGGGGGAAACAGACATTGAGATGTAGGGAAAGGAGTTGCTCAGAGGAGCGAGCATCCTGGTTTGGCATTCAAGGAATAGCCAACCCCTTTGCGCGAGAGGCACCACGAGGACAAGCAAGCGAAGAAGAATGCGGAGCACACAAAGATTGGGATGGTTGAGTTTGAGCTATAGGTCGACGTTGGCAACCGAACTTGACGGTGCTTAAGGCAAAGCAGGGTGCTTGGTGAAAGATGAGACCGTGCACGGTGGAGGTGTTGTGTAACGACCGAAAGAGTTGTGCAAAGCTCACAGAGGTGAGGGGAATTACTAACTCGAAGGATTCAAAACTCATGCAGGGGCTTATACACGGATGACAAAGGGTTCGTGGCCATCCCAAGGCGCGATTATAACTCGACGCCATGGAGCATCAGAACTTTCTCTTCAACATGGAAAGGATATGTCCGTAGGTGGCTGAAATGTGCAACAAGTTCCGCATGTTGCTAGACCTTGAAGGGTGCAGTGGGGACTGTATTGGAGAAGGGTCACAATCTAGCAAGTACATTTGTGGGGGCAGAACAAAGCACAAGTTCAGTAAGACGGAGTAGTCCAAAGGGGATGATGGTCTCCGAAACTTCCAGTGGGAAGTATATAAAGAGAAAAGTTGCTCCAGCAGGACAGATATCCAGGAGGGATAAGTCCTAGTTCTCTAGTGGGAGAATCATGTGCAACAGACTGCATATATTGAGGAAGAGTTTCTCAGGGTTATCTCTCCATAAAGCTCAACGGACCGAGTGAGCGATTTAAGAGTTGTCGCATGATCTCGAAGGAGGTAATGCATTGGTGGATGCATTTCGAGATCAAGTGGGGAGCAATCCAAGGCAACATCATATGAAGGCACACTTAGAGTCGAGGCGTAAATCGAACTCAACAGAGGGCTGACCCGTGGAATGGTGGACGTGAGGGCCACTATCAACTCGGCAAATCGAGGAGCAGAGTGACTTGCGTGGAACTCGGTGAAGTATCCAAGCCGCATGAAGGGAGTCGACATAGAAGATGGAACATGGAGCGGAGGCACGGAGCTTTCCTTGGACAGAGGTCAAGGGCATGAACTCTTATAGAGGCAGGAGTGGGATCATGCCGTTCCATGGGTTCTTCATTCTGATGGGGCGGACTTATCTTCCATGGTGCCAAAGATAAATGGAGCTTCGAGGCACATGCAAGCTACCTCAGAGATGCATTTGATGGAGTAACTAAGGTGATTCAACTTGCGGAGGCAAAGTTAGGATCATGAGACCTTAGTACGGGGCAAGAGGACGTAGAGGCGGGTACTCTTGAAGAATATGCCACAGTGTTGCCATTCGAGTTGTCAAGAACAAGAGGTGCATAGCAAGATTGTGTTGGTAGGGGATAGAGGCCCAAGATCCAGACAATGGTGCACCAACTCTAGCGAAGTCAGGGGACTTCAGGAGCTACTAGGCGACGGACTGTCCTAGAGCTATGCTTCGTCCAGGAGTAACCCAGGAGTGGGGGGGACGAATGGGAATTGTCAAGGGAGCGAACTAAAAATCGGAGATGGCGGAGGCCCTACGATGTGTTGGCAGAGGCCACACGTGGAGAAGTCGTAGTCCGAGTTCATCACACGAGAATCTGTATGCAATGGAGATGTCACCAGGAGGCGACATGGTGCAGCGGATCGTGGTGGAATAGTTCGTGGCAATGCAATACAGGCAATCTTGTCCCGTGAGGGACAAAATCATGCGGAGGTATGATCAGGAGTTACTGGGAGCTCCACTTTGGTGTATGACACAACAAGAAGAAGGGCTATGGATTCAAGGAGTGAATGCCGTAGTACCGCAGAGGCGGGTCTTCGTGTGCATCAAAGCTTACATTGGATGAAAGCCTTAGTCATCGATATGGGAGCCAGATACCACCGAGGAAGAAGTCCAAGTGCACGCATGTGAGTCCCATGGAGGGGGACATGATCATGTGAATGATCAGGAGCTGCTGGGAGATCCACTTCGGTGAACCATGCAACGGCAAGAAGGGCTGTGGATTCAAGGAGTGAATGCCACAGTACCGCAGAGGCGGGTCTTCCGTGTGTGTGCATCGAAGCTTGCATCAGATGAAAGCCTTGGTCACAAGATATGGGGCTGTACCACCGAGGGAGTAGTCAGATTGCAAGTACCAATGAGTCCCATGGAGGGGACTTGATTAACCGGAGCAGTTGGAGAGTTGGACTGCTTCAGTGCTCACATTCGCTTAAGGGAGCCCGGCAAGTCAGAGGACAAGGCCGAGTAAGCGAACGTTGCTACCAAGGAAGCTAAGGTGAACAGACGACGAGCCTCGCAACAAGATGGCGGAGGCCATGCATGAGAGTTGCGTGCCTCTCCATCGACCAAGGAGAATCGCTAGGAGGACACGGTGTCGGTGGTCGAAGGGCGAAGAAGCGACGACGAGTCCAACGGGCTCAGCTACCCAAAAGAAAAGCGTCGGTTAGAGAGGAGGTGGACTGAGGAGCTCTACAAGAGGCAGATCTACCGATCGCGAAGGAAGGGATGAAGATGCAAGGTAACGGATAGTAGTGCTATGGGCTTGGCAGCGCCATGGTACCGCAGATGCGGGACTTCCGTGAAGTCATCGATCCCTTGCTCTCATGAAGGGACAACATTGGTCGTAAAAAGGGGCCAAGGAGGTGAAGAATACAGAGGTAAACTCCAAGTACCAAGACGAGGCAGAAGGGAAGAGGCCAAGAAACTTCATAAGACCGATGTCGATGGGCTTCTCATCCAGATAGCCAAAATTAAGGGACTTCGGGTTGATACAGGAGTGCTCGACCAAGGAACGAAGTAGGCAGTACATGGTACTATACCTTTCTACTCAAGAGGAGTAGGCAGCAAAAGTGATGGAGAAGACGGTACAATCCCAAAGGCGACCAGACCTATCAAAGACTTACTCCAAGTTGGGGGACTCCAAGTTGGAGTAAACTTTTTGCTCTTTTCGAGTAAAACTTCTTGCATTCTAGAAGTTCAATGGCAGTGGGAAGGTGAATCACAGTAGCTAACCCAACGCAAGGAGTGCAACCACTTCAAGTGCTTCAGAAGTGTGAGCAAAGAGCAGGCGAATGTTAGTAACCAGCTCAATGCATGAAATACAAACTCGAGGAGGCGAAATCGAGTAACCTTGCCAGCAAAATTGAGTAACCTTTGCCTTCTCAACTCAAGAGAATGGGCGAAACCGAGTACTCTCTTAACTCGAGGAAGTGAGCGAAGCCAAGCAAACTTTTACACTTTTCGCAAAACTTCTTGCATTCCAGAAGTTCATTGGCAGTGGGAAGGTGAATCACCGTAGCTAACCCAACGCAAGGAGTGCAACCACTTCAAGTGCTTCAGAAGTGTGATCAAAGAGCGGAATGTTAGTACCATTAATGCATGAAGTACAAACTCGAGGAGGCGAAATCAAGTAACCTTTGCTAGGCGAAATTGAGTAACCTTTGCCTTCTCAACTCGAGAGAATGGGCTAAACCGAGTATTCACTCTTAACTCGAGGAGGTGAGAGAAGCCACCTTACCTTCTCAACTATGAAGAGAATGGGTGAAGTCAAGTATCCCAGTTCTCTTACTTATCCAAACAGGGAGCTCTGCACAAGTTCGGACCCTTCAAAGAAAGCTTAAGGAAGACAATGGTTGTCAAATCCTCACCGTTGGTGATCAAGACTATTGAGAGTAGTTTTTCCACTTCATTTCCCAATTGACTAAGAGGGAGTGATGCGAACATACTTGGAAGTGACAACTAATGGAAGAAGGTTCAATGGGCAAATATTATGGAGAAAGGACCTTAAAAACTTCAAAGTCCGTGAGGCGATGCTCGTTAAAGCTCCAACAAGCATCTACCCGTCAAGCAATATGAGTATACGCGATCGGCACACCATAAGGCGATCTTTTCCTTCATCGAGGGATCCACGAGAACCAACAAGGATCAAGACAACTCAGCCAACCCCACACCAGATTCACCATTGGTGAGTTGAAGCATGGCGGATTAGAGTTCGACTACTCAACAACAACGGAGAGCGGCTAGGAGCCAAAGGCGTGTTGCAAAGCAGCATAATGCGAGGAGATGCGGTTTATGGCTTCGACGAGGACGTCGAAGGAATAAGTGGGGGAGAATGTCACGGACAACAATGTAAACAAGGTGTTCGATGAAATGCTTGTGTTAGTCCGTATCCTTCGGTTTAGGTACATATCTTGTACAACAAGAAGCGGGCTTACAGTAGGCTTGGAAGCCCTAGTTTGATTTGCTTTATGGCCAAGTTTGGCTTGTAAATACAAGTGTGTCATATAAGCACTTGTGGGGACTTCGGTCTGTAGTGGACCATTATCCTTTGTGTGCAATCTCTCTGAGTTTGTAATGTCCATGGGTGTAATTTGTATTTTGGCTTTATAAAGTGTTTTTCTTGAGCAGTTGCTTGTGGATCCCGTGGGAGTTGCTTCTTCTGGCCCGTTTTCTCTTTTTGTAAGTCTGTGGGAGTTTAGGAGATCTCGGGGAGGGCTGACCTTTGCGGACGGACATGCATGGGTGCCGCACGGCTTAGGCAAAATTAGCTAAGCCCGTGACAATGTGGCCTTCCATCATTATAGAAAGAAATTGAATCATGACATAGGTTAAGTTGGTTGTGTCTCTCGATGCTCACCTATATACGTGATCGAGATCTTGCCTATAATATAGAGATGCCACCGATGACCTATGGACATGGTATGCTTGGTCGAATCACTGGAGGGCATATCATCAAATTAGACTCATCTTATAACAACAGTGATGACTTAACTAAACTTCATGATTGGTCGAGCAATCGAGACCATGATGATTCGGAGGTCGAACATAATGGGAATAACAAGGAGTTGTGATTGGTAAGAGTTGCTTACCTTTTTGGGCATAATATAATTGGTCAAGTCCCTCGAGGTTGCACTAAGACACTAATTGGATCCCGATCCCCAATAGAAGTCTACCAGAGACTTATGTTTCAAGTGCCTGGGGTATCGCATAATTCACTAAGAAAATAGTAGACATACATTAAGATAAAAGTCTATATCTTAATTAGTTTTTTTTCTATAAAATCTACATGTTATTCATTTATGCTATATCTTGGTTATCAGAAACATATCATAAACCCCTACATGACATACTTGATACCAACTGCCTCACTGGTCCAAACTACATAGATTGACTCCATAATTTGAGAATTATTTTTACTACAGAGAAAATCGTGTATATCCTTAATACGATTGTACCCATGCCAGAGGAGGGGGCAAGCGAGGATGAGATCACTCACTATGTGAAGTTTATAGACATTCCACTCTAGCAAAATGCTATACGTTGGCCTCAATGATTCCCGAGTTACAAAGACAACATGAAAGTATGGATGTCAATTCCATCATTCTTCATTTCACTAGTTGTTTGAGGAATAGGGAGGAACTCAAAGACATAAGTTGTTGTAGTTGTTGTTAGCGAGGTCACCCTACATCTACTTAGTTGAGCTCTCATTGCATTATATGCATATTATTATGTTTCCTCTCTTATCAAAAATATTATTTCTATTTTTTCTTATAATTAGTGGATATAAATTAATTTTTTGAGAATAAATAATTATTCATTAATTTTGGATGATGAGATCATCACAAGCGATACTTATTACATAAGTTCCAACTTTGCATACGTCTAGTAAAATATCTCACCCTCTTGAAAGATATGTGGGACATATCAGTGGAAAGAACACTCAAGATATCAATCCTAAACCTATGAGGTGGCTAGTATAAGTGGACTCCGGGAAGTGATAAGGAGCCATGAATTCTGAATTGGATTTCATGTACTCAAATAAGATTTGAAACCTTGTGAATGCACTTGAGATTATGGTATCCATCGATTGTAAATGGATATTCAAGAAGAAGATCGACGTAGATGGAAAGATAGAGACCTATAAAGAAAGGTTGGTGCTAAAAGATATCTTCAAAGGCAATGAGTTAACTATGGTGAAACCTTCTCACTTGTAGCCATGCTAAAGTCTATCAGAATTCTTTTAGCTATTGCAATATACTATGATTATGAGATCAGGCAGATGGATGTGAAAATTATATTCCTCAATGACAACCTTGAAGATGAGGTATATATGATACAACTAGAGGGATTTATATCCAAGGAGAGTCCAAATAAAGTGTGTAGGTTACTCAAGTCCATATATGGATTGACGCAAGCTTCCCAAAGTTGGAACATAAGATTGGATGAGGCAATCATATCTTATGACTTCGTTAAGAATGACGATGAGCCTTGTGTATATAGGAAGGTAAGTGAAAGTGCTATCACCTATTAGAACTCTTGCAAATTCTAAGCATGGAGTGATCTCTATAGGGGATCGACCTCCTTGGAACTCTATAAGGGTTCCTCCCTCCTTGATTTTTTGTACTATGGCTGAAATATAATTGATCTATTGATGATGAAAAGAGACTTATTACAAGGCTATTTATAGGCCTTCTAAACCCTAACTCCTAATAGGATTCCTACTTCAAGACTCCTACTCCTAACAACTCCTAATACAACTCTAAATAGCAACCTCCAAACTAATTTTAATCCAATTCTAACTTAACCCTACTCAACCAACCCCTCTTTAATTAGGATAAGGGGTGATTAATTAGGGTGATATATATCTTATCCTTCCCTCAAAATATCTTCCTCCAAACTAATCATAACCTAGTCGGCCTCCTCACCTCTTTAATAGGGGTCGGCTAGATAGTATTTACATGAATACCCTTACGATTTACATGTTTGTCCTTTTCAATGAAACTAAATTAGGACTCCCCCAGCTAGAGTCCTAACAGACCCACCCTTTTCAAATCAGCTTTGTCCTCAAGGCTGAGCTCCATGTCTCTGGGTCGTGATCTATAATTCTTCATAAGGATTCCTTGTGGCCCTATAGTAGGTATATCCTACACCTGGGGTCCAGCATCAACAGTAGTGACAGGACAGTGATATGTCATAATCGCGTGATCTTATGTAATCATTAGCTGAACCTAGGCCTCCTTATCGACTTGGGTGTCTGGTAGATAAATTGGGGATCAGTTATCCTCTCTAAACTTTTATTTGCGATGAGATTCCTGGAGGATAAATTGTAATTTTGAATTAGTGTGCAAGTTTTATCCATAATTTATGGCTCCAATATGATCTCCAATTTTGTAGGGTCCAAAGAAACTTGAAAACTATTTTTATGAGGCTCGAGCCTTCATAAATTCCTGCTAATAGGGATGGATATGAAGAAAGACTCAATCTTTAATAACAAACTTCCTTCTACTCCGGCATTTGTCGGGCGGTTATTTCTTTCTTGTGCGGGCTGGTGTGTGGTTGTTCTTTAATGATAGTTAAGCCTTCCTCTGTGATGATAGCTACTTTCTAGTAAAGTTCATGGTAAGGTGAGCTCGATCTGAGTTTGGATGGAGTAGAAGCTGTAATTTTACTTTCATCTCCTCTTCGTGCTATTGTCCTTATCATACCAAGCCACAAATTCAGCAAAGGTTAGGATTCCCTCATCGTTGATTGGTAGCTATCAGGTGATTTGGAGTGAGGGCTTTCTTGATGTAGGCTAGGGGTCAACCATCTTGCATGTGGATAATATGATTTTTAGCTTCTGATGCATCAATAATAAACACTTTGTCGAAGTCAGGTAAAGCTAGCACCGACGAAGAGTTGGGGCTGCAACTTAGCTCAATGACCTTTGTTTCAAGCATCTCATCTTCAATCCTCTCTATTTCATCTTGTTGAATCTCATATTTTGATGATGAAAATAATTGATGAATATTTGATCTAACAAAGTTATTAGAGTTGATTGATGCAGGATTAACTATGAGAGTTGATTAACTATGATAGAGAGATTATTATAATCAAAGGTTTAGCCAGAGTCAAGTCCAAACATTGGGCTAGGGTTCAGATGATGCGGTTGGGAACTCACCTGGAGTGCGTCGGGAGCT
This sequence comes from Ensete glaucum, assembly GCA_021527575.1. Taxonomy (NCBI): domain Eukaryota; kingdom Viridiplantae; phylum Streptophyta; class Magnoliopsida; order Zingiberales; family Musaceae; genus Ensete; species Ensete glaucum. Next base: position 32,453,119 of record CM038557.1, read on the forward strand.
CACCGAGGGTGTCGGGAGCTCATCAAGTGTATCGGGAGCTTGCCAAGTGGTGCAAGGGAGTTCACCGGAAGAAGACTGAGACTCACCGAAAGATTATCGGGGGTAGCCAAAAGGCTTGCCAAGAGTTGGGAAGGTCTTAAAGTGGATTTGTGGCCATGTTAATTATAATTAATCAAGTTGTAGTTAGCATTATGTAGGTTTAACTATGACGGTAAAAAGGAGTTACAGATCAGACATGGACCCAAGATCAAGCTCAGGCATCAAGCCAAGGTTTGGACGATACAATAGTAGCTCACCGGGAGTTCACTAGGACTTCGCCAAAGGTATCAGAAAGATTGTTAGGAACACGGTAGGAGATCGCCAGAGGAAGACCATGAGACTCACCATAGAGAATGCCAGAGGTTGCCAGATTTTGGGAATGAGGCTCGGTGGTCATGTTTGATTATAATCTTTAAGTTGTAGGTCAAGATTGAGTCCTAAATGAGTATGATTTAGAAGGAATCCAAATTAACTCAAAGAGGCAATTGGGTCCACTAAAAAGGTATGATTGAGCTTAGGTTGAGCTCAATTGGTTGACAAGAGAATTTGTCAATGTATAGTTCAATTCGGGATTGGAAAAGTGAAGAGAATCACTTTTCTGAGATTCCCGACAGCTTAACCGCCCAGGATGAGCGGGTAAATCGCCCGTAGCAGGTTTTTGAGTGGTTGAACTGCCAGTACGCAAATTTTCTGAGTATGTTTAAATTTTGACTCTAAAATTCTGAAGCCATTTGGGGCTATAAATACTCTAAGTTTCTTGCATCCATACAACAATTTTGGTGGATAAATTCTGTGAAAAACTTATGTGAATTGTAAGAAAAAGAAAAGGGGTAATGGAGTGATCAAAGCATTAAAATCTTATCTCCCTTGTAAGATTATAAGGGTTTGGTCTTCACCTAAAGAAGATTAGTAGCAGACGCCGGTATGCCTCAAGGATGAGGACTCGAAAAATATACGTAGGCCACGATTAAGGCTGAACCACTAGAAATTGTAAGTGTTCCTTACTTGTTTCATTTACTACTTACAATTGTTGGGTTCTTAGTTGTGAAACAATAACTTCCCGATGCAACTTCAGTAGCACTATATGAGTCAACAAAATTTGTGCTGGTTACAAGTGCCTTGTAAGCCAATCACATGAGTAATAGCACGTGTAACACACTGTGTGATCTTTTTGCTTATGATTAATATTTGTATATTCTCACATTATATTTATTATCTGTAGCATATATACTGTGATGTCCTTGGTTTTGTGCAATAGGAATCAGATCATGATGAGATCATAATAATGAGATCAATTCACCTTTAAACACAGATCCTAAATAATCCCGGTGATATGTTACTCAAGAGAGACATTAAGATAATTGGACAGATTGGTGTATTATATAACCATCCATATGATAAAGACAACTGGTCTCAGAGCCACTTGTGTTGAGACACTAAGGATATAGTACATATGCTTATTAGAGAATGAGTTCACTGATTGATCCGTTTATAAAATATTGTATGGTTAATGATACCTAATGTCAAATAGGCGATTCTATAGTCCCAGCTGTGTATATGGTCCTTAGACTTGAGACACCAAGGATTCCTTGTATGAGTACTCCTTTCTTTGATGTCAGGCTTATAGGTTTAGAAAGTTTCAGATCTGGTACAACTGATTATCGGGATTGGTAGCCAATCTTACAAAGGCAATTGAGTGTCAATAGAGGATCATCGACTCTCGATATCATGAGAGGAATATCCCATATATGCTTGGCTCCGTAATTTAAGAATTGTTCTTACTGTGGAGAAAATTATATATGTCCTTAACATGATTGTACCCACGCTGGATGAAAGAATAAGCGAGGATGAGATTGATCACTTTGTGAAGTATATAGATAGTCCTGGAGGATAACCTATGTGTTAATATTATACTTCAATCCCTACTGGATTCTTTTTCATAATTCATTATTAACTTTAATATGAATAAGTTTGAAGTGACTCTCCCTGAGCTCCTCAATATGTTGAGAGAAGTTGAGAGTGCCATCAAGAAGGAGAAGTCTGTTCTCTATATTGGTGATACCAAAAAGAAAAGGAAGGCCAGCAAGACCCTTAAGAAGGACAAGGGCAAATAAAGACCAGGTAAGGCAAAGGTTGCCAAGAAAGACCCGGCAAAGGACAAAGGACAGTGCTTCTACTGCAGCTAAGATGGGCATTAGGAGAGGAACTGTAAAGACTACCTTGCAGAGAAAGTGAGATAGAAGCTTCGAGAAGCTTCAGGTATATTCATAATCAGCCTCTACTTATCATATTTTCATGATAACAAATAGGTATTGAATACCGAGAGTGTTTATCATATCTGCAATTCATTGCATTTTCTAGCAAGACCTAAAAGATTGATTAGAGCTGAGATGGACCTCAAGATGGGCAATTGAGCAAGAGTTGCTGCAGTTGCTATTAGGAAGGTTACCCTGCCTAGTGGAGTTATTATTGTATTGGATACATGCTATTTTGTTTCCTCTATTATCAAAAATATTATTTTCATCTTTTGTTTAATAATTAGTGGATATAAATTAATTTTTAAGAATAATAATTATTAAATAATTATGTATGATGAGATTATCACTAGAGGGACCCTTATAAATGACTTATATATGTTAAACACTTCTCTACATATCATGAATATAAATATGTCTAAGAGGAAAAGAGATGAGGTGAATAATGCATACCTATGGCATTGCAAACTAGGTCATATACATGAGGGAATGATTCAAAAGTTCCTAAAGGATGGATATTTAAATCCATTTGACTATGAGTCATATGCAACTTGCGAACCTTGTCTTTGTGGGAAGATGACTAACTCTCCTTTTAGTGGAACTAGAGAGAGAGCTACCAACTTATTGGAACTCATACATAATTATGTATGTGGTCCCATGTCAACTCAGGCTATAGATGGTTACTCATACTTCATTACATTCACTGATGATTTCTCAATGTATGGACACATGTACGTAATGAAGTACAAATCTGAGGCCTTTGAAAAATTCAAATAATATAAGAATGAGGTAGAAAATCAAATTGTAAAAAGTATTAAGACTCTTCAATCAGATCGAGGAGGAGAGTACTTGAGTATAGGGTTCACCCATTTCCCCAGGGACAATGAGATTTTATCCCAGTGGACACCTCCTTATACATGTCAGCTAATGGTGTATCAGAAAAGAAGAATCGCATGCTGTTAGACATGGTGCAGACCATAATGACTTTCGATGACCTACCCGTCTCATTCTAGGGGTACGCCTTAGAGACCGCAGCTTACCTTCTGAACAGAGTTCTATCAAAGTCGATAATGTCTACACCATATGAGATATGGAAAGGAATTAAGCCCGATCTTAAGATTATTAAGATTTGGGGCTGTCCTGTCCACGTTAGAAGACACAACCCCGACAAGTTGGAATTAAGGATGGAACAGTGCACATTCATGGCATACACTAAGGATACTTTTAGGTATTATTTCTATTATCCGGAGGATCGAAAATTCTTTGTTGCCAAGAGAGTTGTGTTCCTTGAGAAGGAACACATTCTTAGTGGAAATAGTGGGAGTGAGATAGAATTGAGCAAGGTTAGAGAACCTAGCTCAAGCACCATTCCAGAGCCCGAGTCTATTCAAGTACCTAACACACAAGTTCTAACTTTATGTATGTCTAGTAGAGTATCTCACCCTCTTAAAAGATATATGGGATATATCAGTGGAAATGACTCTTAGGATATTGATCCTCAGACCTACGAGGAGGTTATTATGAGTATAGACTCTGGGAAGTGACAAGAAGCCATCAATTATAAGATGAATTCCATGTACTCTAACAAGGTTTGGAACCTTGTGGATGCACTTAGAGGATATTGTACCCATCGGCTACAAATGGATCTTCAAGAAGAATATCAGAGTGGATGGAAAGGTAGAGACCTATAAAGTAAGGCTGGTAGCTAAAGGATATCGTCAAAGACAAGGAGTTGACTATGACAAAACATTTTCACCTGTAGTCATGCTTAAGTCCACTAGAATTATTTTGGTCATTGCAGTACATTATGACTATGAGATCTAGCAGATGGATGTCAAAACGACATTCCTCAATGGCAACCTTGAGGAGGAGGTGTACATGATACAGCCAGAGGGATTCATATCCAAAGAGAGTCTAGATAAAGTGTGCAGGTTGCTTAGATCCATTTATGGATTAAAGCAAGCTTTCTAAAGTCAGAACATAAGATTTGATAAGGTTATCAAATCTTATGGCTTCGTTAAGAATAAAGATGAGCCTTGTGTGTACAGGAAGGTAAGTGGGAGTGTTATCACCTTCTTGGTGCTACATATGGATGACATCCTAATCATTAGGAATGATGTATGAATATTCTTTAAAGTAAAGGCTTGGTTATCCATAAACTTCTCCATGAAAGACTTAGAGGAAGCATCCTATATTTTGGTCATCTAGATCTATAGAGATAGATCCAAGAGGATATTTGGTTTGTCCCAATACAGGTACATAGACTCCATTATCAAAAGGTTTGGCATGGAGAATTCCAAAAGAGGTCTCATACCGATGAGACATGAAATATCACTTTATAGGAGTATATCCCCAAAGATTCCTAAAGAAAGGGCATACATGAATAAGATACCTTATACCACAGCGATAGGATCTATCATATATGTGATGCTATGTATCAGGCCTGATATAGCACATGCTCTAAGTGTCATGAGCAGGTATCAGGCAGATACAGGTTTAGAATATTGGAAGGCAGTAAAGTGTATCCTTAAGTACTTGAGAAGGACTAAGGATCTTTTACTAGTATATGGAGGAGGTAGCCTCCAGGTTGAAGGCTACACGGACTCAATTTTTCAGTCTGATATTGATGATAGTAAGTCAAATTCAGGGTATATTTTTACCCTAAATGGAAGAGCAGTAAGTTGGAAGAGTTTCAAGCAAGAAGTACTACTGACTCGACCACAGAGGTGGAATATATTGTTGTAGCAGAAGCAGCAAAGGAAGGGGTGTGGATAAAGAAGTTCATCAGATATTTGAGAGTTGTACCATGCAATATAGAGTCGATTCCCATATATTATGACAGCGACAGGATAATAACTCTAACAGGAGAACCCAGGTCTCATCAAAATTATTCTGAGGAGGTTTCATCTGATTAGAGCGATCATGACTCGAAAAGATATAGCAATGGAAAGAGTTCCATCTAAAGATAACATTACAAATCCACTAACGAAGCCGTTGGCTCAGATTGTATTTGAGCATCATAGGGGTTTGATGGGGATTAGACATATACGTGATTGGCTTTTGATCAAGTAGGAGATTGCTGGTTACAAGTGCCCTGCAAGCCAATCACATGAGTGATGGCACGTGTGATATGCTGTATGATCTTATTGCTTATAATTAATATTGGCATATTCTTACATTATATTATTTGTAGCATATATAATGTGATGTTTTTGGTTTTGTGTAATGGGAATCGGATCGTGATGAGATCACGATAATGAGATTGATTCACCTTTAAACATAGATCCTAAATAATCCCGGTCATACGTACTCGAGAGGGACATCAAGATAATCAGATACTCCGGTATACTTTATATCTATTCATATGATGAAGGCGACTACTCTCATAGCCACTTGTGTAGAGACACTAACGATATAGTACAAGTGCTCATTAGAGAATGAGTTCACTGATTGATTTGCTTATGGAATATTGTATGGTTAACGATACCTAATGTCAAACAACGATTTCATAGTCCAAGTTGTGTACCTGGTCCTTAGACTTGAGACACCAAAGATGTCTTGTATGAGTACTCCTTTCTTTGACACCAGACTTACAGGTTTGGAAAGTTTCAGATCTGGTACAATTGGTTATCGGGATTGGTAGCCAATCTTATGAAGGTAATTAAGTGTCAATAGAGGATCATCAACTCTCAGTATCATGAGAGGAATATCCCATATATGATTGCTCCGACAAATCCTTGGCCAGGGTCATTCAGAATGAGAGAGAAAGAGTTCTCCGGGAGAATTCAATTAGAGCGAGACTATGACGGATTCCGTATGTAACCTGATAGTACCATATCCAATATATAATCCTTAGGATATTAGATGGATGAGGAATTATAGATACACGGTAACTGTGGATAGATAGGTCCGATAGATTTAATCCCCCTTGTACCATCTAGGGGCTATGGCGTAGTGGCCTAGTACGTCCATAGTTGATAAGTCGAGTGAATTATTATGGGGATAATAATTTATTATATCATAAGGAGTTCTGATGGGAGTGACTCCTGGCTAGCTCAGTATTGGGCCTAGAGGTTCACACACATATTGTCACGGACAATAATATAAACAAGGTGTTTGATGAAATGCTCATGTTTGAACATGTCCTTCGATTTGTAATGAACTATTATCCTTTGTGTTCAACCTTTTTGAGTTTGTAATGTCTATGGGTGTAATTTGTATTAGCTTTATAAAGTGTTTGCTTGAGTAGTTACTTATGGATCTCGTTGGAATTGCTTCTTCTAGCTCGTTTTCTCTTTTGTAAGTCTAAGTGACCCTAGGAGATCTCGGGGAAGGCTGACCTTTACAGACGGACACGCATGGGTGTCACACGGCTTAGGCAAAATCAGCTAAATCCGTGATAGTGTGGTATTAGAACGGGACAAGCATATGCAGAAACACTCGTCATATAAACGTGGGGGACCTAGTTGGGCTGTATGGAGGATAGCCAGCACGCATAACCATTTAGGAAAAATAGACATTGAGATGTAGAGAAAGGTGTCATTCAGAGGAGTGAGCATCTAGGCTTAGCATTCAGAGGAATGGCTAACCCTTTGCATGAGAGGCACCATAAGGACAGGCAAGCGAAGAAGAATGTGTAGCACACAAAGATTGGGATGGTTGAGTTCAAGCTACAGCTCAACATTGGCAATCGAACTTGATAGTGCTTAAGGCAAGCGGGATGCTTGGTGAAAGATGAGACCGTGCAAAGTGGGAGGTATTGCATAACGACCGAAAGAGTTATGCAAAGCTCACAAAGGTGAGGGAAATTGCTAACTTGAAGGATTCGGTACTCATGCAAAGGCTTGTACATAGATGACAGAGTGTTCGTGGCTATCCCAAGGCGCGATCAGAACTTTTTCTTCAACATGAAAAGGATACATCCATAGGTGGCTGAAATATGCAACAGGTTTAGCATATCGCTAGACCTTGAAGGGTGCAGTGGGGACTGTATTAGCAAAGGGTTACAATCTAGCAAGTGCATTTGTGGGGGCAAAATAAGGCATAAGTTGTTCAGCAAGATGGAGTAGTCCAAAGGGGATAGTGGTCTCCGAAACTTCCGGTGGGAAGAATGTAAAGGGGAAAGTTGCTCCAATAAGACAGATATCTAGAAAGGATAAATCCTAATTCTCTAGAGGAAGAATTATGTGCAACGTACCACACATATTGAGGAAGAGTTCCTCAAGGCAATATCTCCACAAAGTTCAATAGACCGAGCGAGCAACAAAGAGTCATCGCATAATCTCGAATGAGGTAATGCATTGGTGGATTCATTTCGAGATCAAGTGGGGGAGCAATCCAAGGCAACATTATATGAAGGTACACTTAGAGTCGATGTGGAAATCGAACTCAACAGAGGGCTGACCCGTGGAAAGGTGGACACGAAGATCATTATCAACTCAATGCAAATCAAAGAGCGGAGTGACTCGGGTGGAACTTGGTGAAGTATCCAAGCCGCATGAAGAGAGTCAACATAGAAGATGAAACATGGAGCGGAGGCATGGAGCTTTTCTTGGACAGAGGTCATGGGCATGAACTCTTGTAGAGGCAAGAGTGGGATCATGTCGTTCTATGGGTTCTTTATTCTGATGGGGTGGACTTATCTTGCACGGTGCCAAAGACAAAGGGAGCTTCGAGGCACATTCAAGTTACCTCAGAGATGCATTTGACAGAGTAACTAAGGTGATTCAACTTGCATAGGCCAAGTTGGGATCAGGGTACCTTAGCACGGGGCAAGAGGATGCAGAGGTAGGTACTCTTGAAGAATATATCATAATGTTGTCATTCGAGTTATCAGGAACAAGTAGTGCATAGCGGAGATTATGCTAGTAGGAGATAGAGGCCCAGGATCCAAATAATGGTGTACTAATTCTAGTGAAGTCAGGGGACTTCATGAGCTACTAGGCGATGGAGTGTCCTAGAGCTATTCTTCATCCAGGTGTGACCCAAGAGTGGGTGGATAAAGGTGAATTGCCAAGGGAGCGAACCAAAAATCGGATATAGCGGAGGCCCTATGATGTGTTGGCAAAGGCCACACATGGAGAAGTCGTAGTCCGAGTTCATCACACGAGAATCTGTATACAATGGAGATGTCACCAGGATGTGACATGGTGTAGTAGATCATGGTGGAATAGTTCGTGGCAATGTAATACAGGCAATCGTATCCCGTGATGGATATGATTATGTGGAGGTATGATCAGGAGTTACGAGGAGCTCCACTTTGGTGTATGACACAATAACAAAAAGGACTATGGATTTAAGGGGTGAATGTCATGGTACCGTAAAGGCGAGTCTTCCATGTGTGTGCATCAAAGCTTACATAAGATGCAAGCCTAAGTCATTAGTATATGGGGGTTGTGTACCACTAAGAGAGAAGTCAGATTGTAAGTACTAGTGAGTCTCATAGAGGGGACTTGATTATATAGAGGTATGGTTAGAGTGATTGGAGAGTTAGACTGCTTCAGTGCTTACATTCGCTTAAGGGAACCCGACAAATCAGAGGACTAGGTCGAGTAAGCGAATGTTGCTACCAAGGAAGCTAAGGAGAACAAAATCGACGCGAGCCCTATAGCAAGATGGCAGAGGCCATACATGAGAGTTGTAGTCTGTCTTTCCATCGACCAAAGAGAACTGCTAGGAGGACACAGTAGTGTTGAAGTAGGTGGTCGAAAGGGGCAAGGAAGTGACGACGAGTCCGGAGGGGCTCAGCTACCAAAAAAGCAAAGTGTTAGTTAGAAAGGAGGTGTACTTGGAGAAGCGCCATAGTGCCACAGAGGCGGATCTACCGATCGCGAAGGAAGAGATACAGATGCAAGGTAACTAATAGTAGGGCTATGGGCTTGGTAGCACCATGGTACCATGGAGGTGGGACTTCCGTAGAGTCATCGATCCCTTGCTCTCATGGAGGGAGAGCATTGGTCATAAGAGGGGCCGAGGAGGTGGATGGACAATGCAGAGGCAAACTCCAAGTACCAAGACAGGGCAGAAGGGCAGAGGCTAAGGAACTTCATAAGACCGGTGTCGATGGGCTTCTCATCAAGATAGCCGAAAGCGAGGGACTTTGGGTTGATGCAGGAGTGCTAGACTAAGGAACGAAGTAGGCAGTACACGGTATCGTACCTTTTCTACTCAGAAGAGTAGGCAGCAAATGTGATGGAGAAGACATTATAATCCCATAGGCAACCATAACTATCAAAGACTTACTCCAAGTTGGGGTAAACTTTTTGCTCTTTTTGAGCTAAACTTCTTGCATTCCAGAAGTTCAATGGCAGTGGAAAGGTGAATCACAGTAGCTAACTCAACACAAGGAATAAAAACACTTCAAGTGCTTCAAAAGTGTGAGCAAAGAGCGAGCAAATATTAGTAACCAGCTTAATGCATGAAGTATAAACTCGAGGAGGCAGGCAAAATCGAGTAATCTTTGCCTTCTCAACTCAGGAGAATGGGCGAAATTGAATACCCCAATTCTCTTAACTCGATGAGGTGAGCGAAGCCAAGTAGCCTTGCCTTCTTAATGCTAAGAGAATGGGTGAAGTTGAGTATCCCAATTCTGTTATTTATCTAGCAGAGGAGCTCTGCATAAGTTCAGTGACCCTTCAAAGAAAGCTTATGGAAGACAATAGTTGTAAAATCTCACCATTAGTGATCAGTACTGCTGAGAGTAGATTGTCTACTTCATTTCCCAATTGAATGATAATCGAAAGTGGAAGTGATACAAACGTACTTGGAAGTGTCAACTAAACTTGGAAGGAGGATCAATGGCAAACATTACGGAGGAAGGACCTCAAAAACTTCAAAGTCTACAAGGTGATGCTCATTAAAGTTCTAATAAGTATCCATCCAGTTCAAGCAATATGAGTATACTACGATACTAGTGTATAATAAGGCAAGTCTTCTCCTTCATAAGATGGATCCGCGAGAATCAATAAGGATTAGCTCAACTCAGCCAACCCCACACAAGATTCAGTTATTGGTGAGTTGAAGTAACATGGCGGATCAGAGTTTGACTACTCAACAACAGCAGCGGAGAGCGGTTGGGAGCCAAAGGGGTATATTGCAGCCAAAGCAGAAGATTGAAGATTCAGCAAAATGCGAGGAGATGCAATATCTACAATGGCTTCAACGAGGACATCGAAGGGATAAGTGGGGGAGAATATCACGGACAACAATGTAAACAAGGTGTTCAATGAAATGCTCATATTTGTCTATATCCTTCAGTCTACAACAGACCATTATCCTTTGTGTGTAACCTTTCTGAGTTTGTAATGTCTATGGGTGTAATTTGTATTGGCTTTATAAAGTATTTGCTTGAGCAGTTGTTTATGGATCCTATTTGTCACGGATAATAATATAAATAAGGTGTTCGATGAAATGCTCATGTTTGTCTGTGTCCTTCGGTTTAGGTACATATCTTGTACAATAAGAAGCGGGCTTGCAGTAGGCTTAGTAGCCCTAGTTTGATTTACTTTATGGCTAAGTTTGGCTTGTAAATACAAGTGTGTCTTATAAGCACTTGTGAGGACTTCGATTTGTAATGGACCATTATCCTTTGTGTGCAACCTCTCTGAGTTTGTAATGTCCATGGGTGTAATTTGTATTTAGCTTTATAAAGTGTTAGCTTGAACAGTTGCTTGTGGATCCCGTGAAAATTGCTTCTTTTGGCCCATTTTCTATTTTGTAAGTCTAAGGGACTCTAGGAGATCTCGGGGAGGGCTGACCCGTATGGACGGACATGCATGGGTGTCACACGGCTTAGGCAAATCAGCTAAGCTCGTGACAATGTGGTATCAGAGCAGGACAAGCACAAGCAGAAACACTTGCCATACAAACGTGGGGGACCTAGCTGGGCTGTGTGGAGGACAGCCAGCACACACAACCGTTTGGTAGAAATGGACATTGAGATGTTGGGAAAGGAGTCGCTCAAAGGAGCGGGCTTCCTGGTTTGGCATTCAGAGGTATGGCCAACCCCTTTGTGCGAGAGGCACCATGAGGACAAGCAAGCGAAGAAGAATGCGTAGCACACAAAGATTGGGATGGTTGAGTTCGAGCTATAGCTTAACGTTGGCAACCAAACTTGACGGTGCTCAAGGCAAAGCGGGGCGCTTTGTGAAAGATGTGACCGTGCAATATGGGAGGTGTTGTGTAACGATCGAAAGAGTTGTGCAAAGCTCACAAAGGTGAGGGGAATTGCTAACTCGAATGATTCGAAACTCATGCAAGGGCTTGTACATGAATGACGAAGTGTTCGTGGCCATCCCAAGGCGCAATTGGAACTCGGCGCCATGGAGCATAAGAACTTTCTCTTCGACATGGAAATGATACATCCGTAGGTGGCTGAAATGTGCAACAAGTTCAGCACGTTGCTAGACCTTGAAGGGTGCAGTGGAGACTGTATTGGAGAAGGATCGCAATCTAGCAAGTACATTTGTGGGGGCAGAACAAGGCGCAAGTTCGGCAAGACAAAGTAGTCCAAAGGGGATGGTGTTCTCCGAAACTTCCTGTGGGAAGTCTGTAAAGACAAAAGTTGCTCCAGCATGACAGATATCCAGGAGGGATAAGTCCTAGTTCTCTATTGGGAGAATCATATGCAACGAACTGCACATATTGAGAAAGAGTTCCTCAAGGCTATAACTGCACAAAGCTCAATGGACCGAGTGAGCGACGAAAAGTCGTCGCATGATCTCGAAGGAGGTAATGCATTGGTGGATGCATTTCGAGATCAAGTGGGGGAGCAATCCAAGGCAACATCATATGAAGGCACACTTAGAGTCGATGCAGAAATCGAACTCAATAGAGGGCTAACCCGTGGAATGGTGGACGTGAGGGCCACTATCAACTCAATACAAATCGAGGAGCAGAGCGACTTGGGTGGAACTCGGTGAAGTATCCAAGCCACATGAAGGGAGTCGACATAGAAAATGGAACATGGAGCGGAGGTATGGAGTTTTCCTTAGACAAAGGTCAAGGGCATGAACTCTTGTAGAGGTAAGAGTGGGATCATGTCGTTCCATGGGTTCTCCATTCTGATGAGACAAACTTATTTTGCATGGTGCCAAAGATGAAGGGAGCTTCAAGGCAAATGCAAGCTACTTCAGAGATGCATTTGATGGAGTAACTAAGGTGATTCAACTTACGGAAGTAAAGTTGGGATCATGAGACCTTAGTACGGGGCAAGAGGATGCAGAGGTGGGTACTCTTGAAGAATATGTCATAGTGTTGCCGTTCAAGTTGTCAGAAATAAGAGGTGCATAGCAAGATTATGTTGGTAGGGGATAGAGGCCCAAGATCCAGACAATGGTGCACCAACTCTAGTGAAGTCAAGGGACTTCAGGAGCTATTAGGCGACGGGCTGTCCTAGAGCTATGCTTCATCCAGGTGTGACCCAAAAGTGGGTGGACGAAGGGGAATTGCCAAGGGAGCAAACTAAAAATCAAAGATGTGGGAGGCCCTACGATGTGTTGGCAGAGGCCACACGTGGAGAAGTCGTAGTCCGGGTTTATCACACGAGAATTTGTATGTAATAGAGATGTCACCAGGAGGCGATATGGTGCAGCACATCATGGTGGAATATTTTGTGACAATGAAATACAGGCAATCTTGTCCCATGAGGGACAAGATCATGCGGAGGTATGATCAGGAGTTACTGGGAGCTCCACTTTGGTGTACAACATAACAAGAAGAAGGGCTATGGATTCAAGGAGTGAATGCCATAGTACCGCAAAGGCGGGTCTTCCATGTGTATGTGTTGAAGCTTGCATCAGATGAAATCCTTGGTTGTCAGCATATGGGGGCTGTGCACCACCGAGGGAGTAGTCAGATTGCAAGTACCAGTGAGTCCCATAGAGAGGACTTGATTATACTAAGTTATAATCGAAGCAGCTAGAGAGTTGGACTGCTTCAGTACTCACATTCGCTTAAGGGAGCCCGACAAGTCAGAGGACAAGGCCGAGTAAGCGAACGTTGCTACCAAGGAAGCTAAGGAGAACAGAATCGGTGCGAGCCCTGCAATAAGATGGCAGAGGCCATGCATGAGAGTTGTAGTATGTCTTTCCATCGACCAAGGAGAACTGCTAGGAGGACAGTGGTGTCGAAGCAGGTGGTCGAATGGGGCAAAGAAGCGATGACGAGTCCAGCGGGGCTCAACTACCCAAAAGAAAAACATCGGTTAGAAAGGAGATGGACTCGGAGGAGCTCCATAGTGCCGCAGAGGCAGATCTACCAATCACGAAGGAAGGGATGAAGATGCTAGATAATGGATAGTAGTGCAATGGACTTGGCAGCGCCATGGTACCGCAGATGTGGGACTTCCATGAAGTCATCGATCCCTTGCTCTCATGGAGGGAGAGCATTGGTCGTAAAAGGGACCGAGGAGGTGGAGAATGCAGAGGCAAACTCTAAGTACCAAGATAGGGCAGAAGGGCAGAGACCAAGAAACTTCATGAGACCGATGTCGATGGGCTTCTTATCAAGATAGGTGAAATTAAGGGACTTCGGGTTGATGTAGGAGTGCTCGACCAAGGAACAAAGTAGGCAGTATACTGTACATAAAAAAACCTTTCTACTCAGAGGAGTAGGCGGCAAAGGTGATAGAGAAGACGGTACAATCCCAAAGGCGACCAGATCTATCAAAGACTTACTCCAAGTTGGGAGACTCCAAGTTGGGGTAAACTTTTTGCTCTTTTCGGACAGAACTGCTTGCATTCCAGAAGTTCAATGACAGTGGGAAGGCGAATCATAGTAGCTAACCCAACTCAAGGAGTGCAACCACTTCAAGTGATTCAGAAGTGTGAGCAAAGAGCGGGAGAATGTTAGTAACCAGCTCAATGTATGAAGTACAAACTCGAGGAGGCAGGCGAAATTGAGTAACCTTTACCTTCTCAACTCGAGAGAATGGGCGAAACCGAGTACCCCAATTCTCTTAACTCGAGGAGGTGAGCGAAGCCAAGTAACCTTACCTTCTCAACTACGAAAAGAATGGGTGAAGTGAAGTATCCCAGTTCTCTTACTTATCCAAGCAAGGGAGCTCTGCACAAATTCAGTGACCCTTCAAAGAAAGCTTATGGAAGACAATGGTTGTCAAATCCTCACCGTTGGTGATCAGTACTACTGAGAGTAGATTTTTCACTTTATTTCCCAATTGATTAATCGAAAAAGGGAGTGATGCGAACATACTTGGAAGTGACAACTAACAATGAAAGAAGGTTCAATGGGCAAACATTGTGGAGGAAGGACCTTAAAAACTTCAAAGTCTGTGAGGCGATGCTCGTTAAAGCTCCAACAAGCATCTATCCAATTCAAGCAATATAAGTATACTACGATACTAGCGCATAATAAGGCAGGTCTTTTCCTTCATCAGAGGGATCCGCGAGAACCAACAAGGACCAGCACAACTCAGCAAACCCCACACCAGATTCAGTCATTGGTGAGTTGAAGCAGCATGGCGGATCAGAGTTCGACTACTCAACAACAGCGGTAGAGAGCGGCTAGGAGCCAAAGGGGCATGTTACAGCCAATGTAAAAGATTGAAGATTCAACAAAATGCGAGGAGATGCAGCATCTACAGTGGCTTCGACGAGGACATCGAAGGAATAAGTGAGGGAGAATGTCACAGACAATAATGTAAAAAAGGTGTTCGATGAAATGCTTGTGTTTGTCTGTGTCCTTCGGTTTAGGTACATATCTTGTACAACAAGAAGCGGGCTTGCAGTAGGCTTAGTAGCCCTAGTTTAATTTACTTTATGGCCAAGTTTGGCTTGTAAATATAAGTGTGTCTTATAAGCACTTGTGAGGACTTCGGTCTGTAATGGACTATTATCCTTTGTGTGCAACCTCTTTGAGTTTGTAATGTCCATGGGTGTAATTTGTATTTAGCTTTATAAAGTGTTTGCTTGAACAGTTGCTTGTGGATCCCATAGGAATTGCTTCTTCTGGCCCGTTTTCTCTTTTGTAAGTCTAAGGGACTCTAGGAGATCTCGGGGAGGGCTGACCCGTGTGGACGGACACGCATGGGTGCCGCACGGCTTAGGCAAATCAGCTAAGCCCGTGACATGTTGGAATTGCTTCTTCTAGCCCGTTTTCTCTTTTGTAAGTCTAAGTTACCTTAGGAGATCTCCGGGAAGGCTAACCTTTGCGAATGAACATACATAGGTGCCGCATGGCTTAAGCAAAATCAGCTAAGCCCGTGATAATATGGTGGATGCTTCAGCGGATAGAGGATTGGATGAAGATCCAACTAGCCTCTATTTTTATTAAATGAGAACCTATGCTGATGGGCTCCTTGATTAAAGTCCAATTAGAAGCCTAAGGAGATTATTGGATAGAGATCCAATAATATAAGATTAGTAGGTAATTAGATTAAAATCCAATACCCACTAAGGAAGGAGCCCTAGGGTTTTTGGTGACTTTCTATAAATAGAAGGGGAGACTCATGGTTGATAGGCTGCAGCTTTAGCCACCACCTCCTATTCTCCTCTCTCCCTTTATGTAAGAGTTGCGAGATCATATTGGAGGAGTTTCGCTGTAGAGATCCATCGTGTGGATACCATTAGAGAGGAAGACGCTTGACCTCCTTCATCCTCTCCATCCGGATCTGGAAATATAGGGATATACGATCTCCCTAGGTAAAATCAATCTCTCACACATCGCAGTTTTATTAGTTTTTACATTTTTCTCGCAACCCTAATATTTTGCATGATAATTTAATCTGCATGGGAAACCAGTTTTTATTTTGATTTTCATTGCACATGTGATGCACCCACTGAGGTTTCTCAATAATTTGAAGACCCGAACATACTCTAATTGTTTGCAAAATTTTTAGATATTTTTGTCGAACCGCACAGCCTACTTTCTAACCGTCGGTATGATCATCGAATTCTGATTCTCTCAAGTAAACCAATAACAAACTCTCAATCATATTAGTATCCTCACCTCTAGAAAGTTGTGTTAGGATCAATTGGCACTAGAGGGGGTGAATTAGTATAAGTGTAAATTCTCTTTTTAACAAAACTTTTCACTTGAAGTAAGATAGAAAAATATGAAGCTTTTCGTTCAAATAAAATAAGTGAATAATTTAAAATAAAATACTAAGTTTTTTTAGAATTACTTTACTTAAAACCTTGTTTTCAGTTGAAGCCCATTGATGAGCTTGACCCAACACTAATATGAATAATCCTTTTACTTATTTGGGACAGCCATACTCTTACATAAGTCTTTTCACAAAGAAATTTGTATCCAACCACTACTGAAACCCTGTCTCCCTTTTATAACATTTCTATACATGAAAAATTATCATATTCTTTGATAACATTTCTTCAAAGTTTGCCTTGACTATGATTTAGGAACCAGTAGTTTCGGGTATGAAATCGATAGTTTTGGTTTTCCAAAACCAAGAACCAAAACCAAAATTGATGGTTTTGGTTCGATCTATTTCAATTTAGATTAGAACCAATAATATTTTTAATTAAAAATTAATTCTAAATTTTGTAAAACTAGATGTACAACTATAATAAGTGTAAATGTGTAATAACATAAAAAATATAAAATTGAGTAAAATTCTAAATATTTAATCACTTACAATGTTAGATTTTTTTATCATCCCATTAGTTAATATATCGAATAGAAGGTCGTTGTTTATTGAATCTCAAATTTTAATGATGAAATCAATTGATATTTTTTATTATCTAACTTGTTTGTTAGAGAAAGTGATGTAAGATTAACTATGATGATAAAAAAGTATTCACTTAGACGTTGGGTCGGAGTCAAGTTTGGGTATCGAGCCGAGTTTCAACGATGTAGTGGGAGCTCGCCGAAAGTTCGCCTGAGGTCGGCCGAGATTCAGACGATGTTGTCAGGAGCTCGTCGAGAGCTCACCAAAAGTTTGTTGGGAAGTTCATCAAGAGTTTGCCGACAGGTTGTCGGGAGCTCACCGGGAGTTCGCCGGAAGGATGTTAGGAGTTCGTCGGGAGTTCACCAAAAGGAATCGGAAGCTCACCAGGAGTTTATTGGAAGGATGTCGGGAGTTCACTGAGAGATCAATTGATAATTGGATAATGAAGATTATGTCTTAAGTATCGTAGTTAGCATCATAATGAGAGTTAGTTTTACTAACTCAATTAAAAAGTCGTTAGTTCTTAATTAGGACTACTTTAGACTTATTAGAAAGATCAATTCAATAGCCCATAATATATAAGGCACGGTCTTCAAAGACAGTCTCCGAGACAACAAATCTCCAAGAAGACACAGTCTCTTAAAAGACATAGTCTCCAAGAAAACATAGTCTCCTAGAAGATATTCTTCGAGAAGACACAATCTTTGAGAAAATATAATCTCCGAGAAGACACAATCTCCTAGAAGACACAATCTTAGAGAATTTTGGCTCTATTCTTAAAGCCATTTATGGCATATAAATATCTCACTCATTCTTGCTTGAGGATACAAGAATTAAAAGTAAAAAACTTATTAAAATACTATTGTAATTCTTTAAGAACTCCTCATTATTTTTTGTGTAGTTTTTGTTTAAGGGATGGTTGAGAGACTTATAAAGGTTATCTCCTTAACTTACAAAAGAAGAATAGAACTGTAAGAAAGTAGTTGATCTTCACCCATTGAAGGAAGATTAATAGTGAAAGCCGATGACCTCAACGGAGGAAGAATCGGGAGTGGACATAGGTCAAGGAGACCAAACCACTATAAAATTGATTTACTTCATCTTCCTTGCTATTTATCTTCATCGATTTCCTATTTAACTATTTAACTGTCTATTATCTTTACTTGCACTCTTACAAATATTTCTATGCTTAGAGTACCACTTTAATCCTAACATTATCTTTATAGATGATCTCTTGATTATATTTCATAACTTTTATTTAAATATCAATGCATGCTTGAGCTTCAAATAATTTGAAGATTATCATCATTCCTATTTCATATAGTATCTATCCTCTCATGCTAAAAGCTTGATCCATGGAGTTGCTAGTATTTGCCTCATGATTATCGTCAAAATTAAAAATATTATTATGTCTCGCATCCAGTATTCCAAATAGAAAACTCTCTATTTATAGTAGTACCATAAAACTCAAAAAAGTTATTAGATATATATAAAGCTCAGAGTTCGAGCTTGATGATCCCCTATGATTTTTTTATTATAATAATAATTTTTTCTTTAAAGATTCTACTCTTCTCACTAATTTGATTTGTAGATGCACAAATTTCAAATGTACCATATTCAATGCTATAGTGGTCATATTGGTCATACAAGTTAATGACCAATCTTTTAATTTCTCCTATCTTATCACCAATATGAACATCTGCTACTATACTTTCATAATAAGTGGTTAAATAATCATAAGCTATCTAATTTAATACGAGAATAAAAAACACATGTACTAAATAAATCGATAGAATTTTAAAAAATAATTTATCTATTTTGATTTCATGGTCATTATAGTCATTTAAATCATTACCATATTAATATTCTTCTAAAGATCCAATAATATTAGTACAAATAACTAAAAATATGGGTAGTAGAATAATAAACACCAACAAAGCATATGTAGCATTAGTAAAACCTTCTCAAAATTTTAAAATTCTTTCATGCACACTCCAATGGTGGTGGATATAAACTAACTTGCCTAATATTATTTGGAATAAAATTACACAATATTTTTTATATTAAAAAATTTCATTCGGTAGGAACATCCCTAGAATATCTTTTTGGTATTTGATCATTTAATTTATAAAATTTGGCCCACTCTTATATTATTTATGGATGATCCCACAAAAATAAAATAGCTTAATGAGAGAGAAAAGTTTCAAGAGATCTTAAGATTTCTTGTGCATAAGCACATCTAATACGAAAAAAGTCACCAACAAAAATAGGTTGGCATACTTCTGATAATTCCAAAATAAAAGCGATATTTTCCATTGCATTATCAAAACTAATGAAAAATTATAAAACCTAAATAATATTATTTTTATTATTCTATAAATATTATTGACTACATATCATTCATAAGAAATTCTAGAAGTGATCATTCATTTTTTGTATTATTCAATCACTGTCAATCTAATAATAAGTTATTCTAATGTAGGAGTACGTTTACCACTAATTACTTTGTGTAAATCTCAACACAAAGAGAAATACGATCATTAAAAGTGAAAATAATTATGTAAATCTCTTTTTCTTTTTTTTTATAAAGATTATGTAACTTATGAGTATGAGTGGTTCCAGAAACTCTACGTATGAAAGGATTTAAAGCTTTTCAATGATAATTAATAAACTAACTTTTACACCAAAAGTAAAAGATAAATATTCAATAAAAATTAATGTAGCTAATGTTTTAAGACTCTTTTTAATTAGAAAAAAGACAATAGATTAGTATGGTACCTAAAAATTTGCATTTAAATCTGTTCCATAGAGACTTGGGTTGAATATTTCTTCTCAAAATACTTTCGAAAAGTTTCATATTTCTCCTCTTAGAATTTGATAGTAGTTACATATTGTATGAAAAGAATTATTGGTGCCTCAGACATTTTTGAAATATAGCTTGAAGATGTCAACTTGACTTTGGTATCATATCGGTGTCCTTCGTCTCATGCTCGATGGTGATGTATTGGTTTTCTTGAATTGCTACAGTTAGATTTTTTAAAGCCTCCTCGGTACTTCCACTTACCAACAGTTAGCTTTCTTAACGAGAGCATTTAAGAGAGCATATGAGAGGTTAAGTGCTTGATCAAGGGTGTAAGTAAGAATGAGAGGTTTAAAGAGATATTTATAAGATTTTCAGATTTTCTTTTTTAGTGTGTCCCGAAACTAGTTGTTTTTGGTCATTGAAAGGAGCAAATCTATTTTTTTAATTTTAATATTTTAAATTCTAAAATAATCAAAATATATTTAAAATAATCATAAATATGATTGTTGAAAGGGGCAAACTAGTCATTTGCCCCTCCACTAACTACTGAGCTCCATCGTTTGAGCCCAATGATAGGTTAACGATCCTATTTGATTATTTTTTTTTAAATCATCGAATTTGACTATTCGAACTAGAATCAAATCGTGTGTTTCAATTCTTAAATCGTTAGTTTCCGAACTAGAACTGAATCACCCTTAATTAGTTTTAGTTCGGTTTGAAATCATCGAACCACTAGACTAATTCCATTTTGATTTTGATTTTAGTTCAATTCAATTTTCATTTGGCTCTTGTTTGAACTAAACTATGATTAGGACTATTGGAAGTATGATACGTTTCAACAATTCTCGTATTTAAATCAATAATTTTGAAGGTATTTGTTGCAATCATCATTTCTAAAAGAAAGTTTTGTAAGTGAAAATGAATTATAATTTATTTAGCTTTTAAAGAAAATATTTTGTAAACTATCTTTTTCTAAAAGTCCATGCAACTCTCTTTTTCTATTCCCATTTTCCCTAGAAAGCCTACATATCAGAGGTCAAAGAGTTAGTAGCATGTATGACAAAGCCCCAATTGCCACTCACATGTTCGCTCATGCGTCTACCCGTCTCCTAAGCTAACCTAGCAGTGAACAGATTTGGAGTGCTCAAGGTAGAATATAGCTATGAAAACCAAGCGCTTTAGAAGACTCTAAAGAGGTGGGCGAGTACACGTGAACAGTGGAGTCAGAATGTCTATGGGGAATACTTAGGTAAATGACTCGTCAAAAGTGCACTCAACCAAGCCGTTTCTTGCCTGCAATGGAATGTGCTGGTGAGTTGGACTGTTCTGCTGTTATCACTTCGACAGGCCTGGCGATGTTGTAGGTGTTACCGGGGGAAATTGTCAACTACCTTTTTGTTGAATTTCCTGGATTGCCAAAGAACATTCATGTCTTATTCATCCCATTTAGATGATCCTCATCTCATGTAATTATAGAGGCACTAGAGTTCATGTAGGAACAATAGCAAGGGGTTCATCAAGAGTCTAAGCAGAGACTAGAATAAAGCGTTCTTCTCTAAAGCCATTGGTAGATTTGAAGGATTGTTGGTAGCATGGAGTTAAACAGAAACACAATTTCAATAGTATACGTGATCAAGAATGGGAAAGTATTAGCAGTGGTAACTTGTTACAATTTGTACAAGGATGAACTGCTCCAAAAGGGTTAAACGCAAGGCTCTGTTTGAGGGGCTTTGAAGGTTATTTTTCCTACCCAGTTTATTTGTTTTACCATTATGGTCCGAGAGAAAAATCTAAAACCTCTTAGGATTGTAAAAACTTTATATTTTTTATAACTTAACATATAGGATTTATATAATACTCCAAGATACATTACATTTATACACTAAGAATGAATCTCTCTCTTTCAATAAACCCTTTCAAGAATCAATAATCAATTTGACTTGTCCTTCCATAAATATTTTCTCTTGATTAAATGAACATTTCTTCTGATGAAATTAATCTATTCATGATAATTGAACAAGTTTAATTCCAACATTCTCCCCCCTTAAACTTGTTCCATCCAACATGTCAAGTTTCCTTCGAAATTATTGAAATATTTCAAATTTGAGAGGTTTTATAAATATGTCGACTACTTATTCACTTGTCTTGACATGATATAGCTCTACTTCTTTGTTTTTGACATAATCTCTTATAAAATAAAATCTTGTGTCGATATACTTTGATCTTTTATGATAGACTAGATTATTGGCTAAGCAATAGTTGATTTATTATCAATGTAAATTTTGTTAACTTCTCCTATGATATATGAAGTTCTTGGAATAGTCTTTTTAGTCATATTGTATGATAAACATAAGAAGATGTTGCTATATATTCTACTTCATAACTTGATAGAGCAACTGTATGTTATTTTTTTGAAGATTAAGTAAATGTAGCTCCATCAAAATAAAATACAAATCCAATTATACTCTTTCGATTATCATAGCTTCCAACCCAATCACTGTCACTATATCCAATAAGATACAATCCTTTTGATAATGATTAGAATATTCCATACTCAATTGATCTTTTAATATATCGTAAAATTCTTTTAACGATATTTAAATGAGAAGTTTTAGGAGATTCTATGTGTCTACTTATTAAACCAACTCCAAATAGTATATCAGGTCGAGTGCATGTCAAATACCTTAAACATCCAACTAGACTTTTGTAATAAGTTGGATTAATGTATTTACCTTCGCCTTTCTTGGTCAACTTGGTGTCATATTCAATAGGTATATATGTAGGATAACAATCTTCCAAGGAAAACTTCTTTAGAACCTCCTTTGTATAATTTTCTTATGAGATAAAAATTTTTTCATTATTTTATATAATTTCGATACCAAAAAAATACGTCATTAAGCTTAAGTCGATCATCTCAAACTCCTTCTTCATAGAGTACTTGAAATATTTAAATCATGGAGCTATTATTGCCTATAAATATTAAATCATCACATACAGGTATACAAACATGATATCTCCATTAATGTTAGATTTTGTATAAAGAGCATGTTTATATGGATATTTAAAAAATAATATAAAATAAAATAAGCATCTATCCGAGAATTTTATGCTCGTGGGGCTTGTTTAAGCCCATAAAGAGCTCTATTTAACTTATATACTTTGTCTTCTTGTTCATAAATGATAAAACCAGGAGGTTATTGAACATATACCTCTTCTTCAAAAACTCCATTAAGAAATACTAATTTGACATCCATTTGTAAAATTTTTTATTTCATTTAAGCTACTAGGGAGATAAGTAATCTTATTATCTCCAATCAAGTAACTAGTTCAAATACTTCTTCATAGTCAACCCTATATTATTGTTTATATCCCTTTGCAATTAATCGTGATTTATATTTCTCCACCTTTCCTTGTGCATTTTTTTTTTGTTTCGAAGATCCACTTAACACGGATCGCTTAGTGGTCTTCTGGAAGTGTAGTAAGCTCCCATGTATCATTTTTGTTGATAGCATTAATCTCCTCCTTCATAGCTTATCTCATTTTTCTTCTTTAAAAGCTTCTTTGAACGTTAATAGATTATATCCTGTAAAAAGATTAAATAAAGAAAGTTCATCATTATTAGTATCAATTCTTCGAGTCACATTATATAGCTCATGAATCGGTCTTATCCTTCTTATAATCAGACTTTTTGAATCATGTGACCTAACTGATCTTAGTGATGATTCTGGTAAAGCCTCTTCCGTGCTTACTTGTATTATATCATTCTCTTTTGATGATATAGCTTTCTTATATTGTTCATTACTTTTCTAGTTCCAAATCTGTTATTCATTAAACTCAACATCTTTATACATCATAACTTTATTTGTGATAGGATGCATTTCTGGCTTTTATCTTCAAGTTTTATTCTCTTTTCTTCTGGGATCTTGGCAAATATAACACTTCCAAAAATTCATAAATGATCAACTCTTGGTTTATGCAGGCTCCATACTTCTTCTGGTGTAGAATTATCAATTTACCTTATTGGAAACTTGTTAAGCAAAAAAACTGCACAAACAACAGCATTCTCCTAAAATTCTTTAGTAATCTTTAACATGCATCATACTATATTAAGTATAGTCCTTTTTTTTTTTGAAACACAATTTTGTTGAGGTGTGTATGGTTAAATTGATGTAAAAGTCTATTATTTCTATAAAAAATTTTAAATTCATTTGATATATATTCACCACCTCTATTTGTTCATAAACATTTAATCTTATAACCACTTTGTCTTTCAACCAAGTCTTTAAATTCTTTGAATTTATTTAATACTTTTTTCTTTTTCTTTAAAATATAAACCTAAGTTTTGTCACTATGATCATCAGTGAAGGTAAGAAAATACCTACTTCCTCCAAGTGATACTGAGATGATAAGGCCATAAATATCCAAGTGTACCAGATCAAGTTGATGTTATGCTCTTTTTGTTATGCTAATTTTAAAAGGCTTTCTTTCTTGCTTACCCACAACACATACTTTATATAATTTTGATGGACAATCAATTCTTGGCATTTCTGTCATCATATTAAACTTCTCTAGAAGTTTTAAAGCCTCAAAATTTAAGTATACATATCGAAGATATCATAATGTAGAAATATCTTTAATATCAGTCTTAAAATAATTTGATCGATTAAAAATGTATAAATATAGAGGAAGCATTCTACTCTTCGCTATTTTCATATGTGAGATTAATGTCTTATTCTTATTATAAATTGAAAGAGTAATATCTTTCATCTCAATATTATAATCTTTTTCAAGTAATTTTCCTAAGCTAAGAATATTATTTTTCATATCAGACACATAATAAATATTTGAAATGTATAATTCTTTGTCATTATGGAGTCCAAGAACAATTTTACCTTCGCCTCTTACTGGTCTTTGAGACAAATCACCAAATATAATAATTCTAAAATAATTTGTATCCATTTCTGAAAATAATTTTTTAATACCACATATGTGATTTGAAACTCCTGTATCTAGATACCATGTCATAAACTGATCTTCCTTCAAATTATCATTAGTCATTAGCAAAACTTAGTTTTTAGTCTTCTCTTCTTTTTCAACAAAATTTATCTTATCACATTGATTGTTATGATTATAATAGCATTTAAAGGAGTAATGTCTATACCTTTTGCAAATATAGCATTGTCTTTCAGATCTTTTAGAATTTTTGTCATGTTCACGGCTGCCACATCCTCGACTATAACCTCGGCCTCTTTGGTTAGAATTTTCTCCACCACCTTCATTGTTTGGATATTCTTGATAGGTCTGATTTCTGCCACCTCTTCCTCTTTGTCCACGATCTATTCCTCTTTAAAAATTTGGTTCACCTTTATTTTCAAGAGTAAGCTTGGTTTACAGTGCTTATTCCACAGTTTTGTCTTCTGCTCTTTTGTAATCCTTTGTTCATGAATTTGTAGGGAACTCATAAGTTGTTCTAAAGATATTTCTTCCAAATCTTTAGACTCTTCAATCGCAACAGTAATAAAATTAAAATTTGAATCTAGTGATCTTAGTATCTTTTCTATCACTCTTTGAGCACTTATTTGCTCACCATTTATTCTCATTTGATGAATAATAGAAATAACTTCTGTGAAATAATCAGAAATAGTTTCAGAAGAATCTTGTTGTAATTTTTTAAAATCAACTCGTAAAACTTATAGATGGAGTTTGTTTACCTTATCAACACCACCAAATGCTTTTTGAAGCATTTCCTAAGCCTCTTTTGAAGTATTTGCTGGAACGATGATCTCGAACATTGTATCATCAAGCCTTTGGTAGATGGTGAATAAGACCTTTTTCTCTTTCTTTCTTTTATCTTTCAGTTGCTCTCTTGCTTTTGCATTTATTGCTCCTTTTTCTACTAGACTTAGTTCAACAAATCTATCTTCTACAAATTCTTATACATCTTGGAAGCCTAGAAGAATCTTTACTCGGATGCACCATATGTCATAATTTTCTTTTGTCAATCTAGGGATTTAGAGTTAGAAGGTGCTTGGGGATGAAGTTATAGCTCTTATACCAATTGTTGAAGTGGATAGGAAGAAAGAATAGAGTTATCACACTAAGGAAGAGTAGATTTACATAGAGCTAAATCTTTTATATTTCTCTTAATATTTTTTATAATTTCATAAATTCTATTTTTTTCATGACTTAACATATGAGATTTATATAGTCTCCTAAGATATATTACATTTATGCACTAAGAATGAATCTCTCTTTTAAGAATCAATAGCTAATTTGACTTGTCCTTCTATAAATATTTTTTCTTGATGAAATAAATCTTTCTTCTGATGAAATTAATCTTTTCATGATAATTGAATAAGTTCAAACAAATTTGAAAGGTTTTGAAGATTTTTTTTATTCAGTTTATTCATTTTAGCCTTATGGTGTAGGAGGAGGAAAATCTGAAACCTCCTAGGATTATAAAAATTTTGATTATAAAAATAATTCATGTAAGAGTCGAAATGTTGAGGATTTATATGACTTATGCTATAACATTTAGTTAGAAATTAATAATATTTTTTAAAAAATCGTGACAATTTACATCTGGATATGCTACTTTGATGACAAAGTTATGAAGTTGTAGAAAGCATACTGGTAGTAGGTCATCTGTTCGGGCAACAGTCTATCTGTTTCCATGTCAAATTAGGTTGCAGGTGCAGGTCCTATTGCCTCCTATACATTCTCAGTGCTGAGTTTAACAAAACCTTCTTTACTCACCGCCTAGACAACAGCAAACAAGTCAACACCGGTACATTCAACAAAAAATAAACAGGGAGCTCCCTTCCCCAAATGTATGTATGTATCCAAGCACGCTGTTAGTTGCCTGATCCAATTCCAACAAAGATGCGTCAAAATTCGTAAAAGCGTGAATCCTTTGCAATGGCTTACTTCTCATGTAAGCATGCAGTCTCAGTGACGATCGGG
Source organism: Ensete glaucum (assembly GCA_021527575.1). Classification (NCBI taxonomy): domain Eukaryota; kingdom Viridiplantae; phylum Streptophyta; class Magnoliopsida; order Zingiberales; family Musaceae; genus Ensete; species Ensete glaucum. The sequence continues at coordinate 32,479,823 of CM038557.1, forward strand.
GATAAGACTAAGCCTATCTATTTGTTGCCAATCGTAATCGTGAAACAAGACAATAATGATATTACTCTTATCCTTTCCCCCCAATTTCGGCGATTTGTGGGCCTCCATAATCCTTGCTTGCATTGAGTTCAGGGTCAAACACTTGGTGTTCATTAAATTCTTTCATGCATTCCAAAGCTTCCTTCCAGCTGAACGAGAATCTGGAAAGAACTGCCTCAGCCTACTCTACAAGCTACTTCCACTGCCCCCAGATGCTACCGGGCCAGTACTCCAATCCCAAATACAACCACTCGATTTGCACTTGTCTTTAGCTTCCCACATTCAACCTTTCTTCTACTGCGTTCCTTTCTAACATCAGAAGAAGAAAGTAGTAAATCAGTGGGATCTTCTTATCAACTCAAGTATAGGTTAAGCATTAATTGCTAAAACAAAAGAAAAAGTATTGAATGGTTTGTGCTTGCAACAATGTCTAGTTTGATTTATCCTCTGGTTCAGAAGCAAAATTTTTGTTAGGAGAGATTTCATGACTTGCTCGTGTCATTTCTATCCTTTTTAACGATGCCTTCTTGAGGTTTTCCTTTGACATTTTTGTTTAGAAAAAAATGATTATAAATGGCGCACCTTTTTTTTTGTTCTTAGAAATCAGTTGGCCAAATTTGCCATTGCGGACTTCTCCATTTGACATTAATCCAATATTAAGTAAGATTTTTTTCATATATTCATGGACATAGGTGTCATCGATTATCAAAAGCTTCTTGATACTTCGAGCAATAGCTAATGTTTTTCTTACAACTCTATAATTTTCATTTCCATGTTGTATTCTGTATTGGTTAATTAAATACTTAAAAATATTTTAATTTAAATGTGATGATTGTAAATTCTTCCTCATCAAATATCTCATAACCAGGCTTATTCCACAGAGCATAAAGTAGGGATAGTTTTTAATTGTCATCATTATCAAACCAGTAACGTTCGCAAAGACTTTATAGATGATCTGATTCAGATACTGTTTACTCGCCAGTATATGGCTTTCATGAAGCACGAAGAACAAAAGAGAAAAAAGAAAAGATATGCGTAGTAGCTCTTGTGCTTTCTTCTCTCCGCTCACCTCTCTAGGTCCAAGGAGGGAGGTGACGCAGCTGCTGCGGCCTGCACCCTCTCAAGACTCTGGCAGCTGCCGGAGGAGAAGACCGACAGCCATCCGAGGACAGGCGTGCCCAGGAGCACCAGGCCGACGGGGACCATCCACAGCTGCTCGTTGTATTGGTGGAAGGAGAGGGCCCACCATGCCAGGAGCACCGCGCCGCCGATACCGACCAGTAACAAGCCGCCGCTCGCCAGCACCACCCAGGCCTTGGGTCGGCCGGTGGACGCCTTGCTGTGGGGTTCAGGGGGGTCTTTGCCATCCTGCCCCGGCTCATCCATGGCGACGCTGAGCACATTTACCATCACTGACTAATAGACGGAAATGAACGGGAGGAGCGAAGGCTGTACTGCGAAGTAGAGCAGTCTCACGTTGGGTTTGTTGGGAAATTTATAGGGCTGCTCGTAAACAGACGCTACAGCTCTCACAAGTTCCACAGTCCCTTAGATAAGAGAGAGAAGATGGCGTGCATGATTCTTCGAGCCACAAACACGAACTTGATGCCTGTAGCTTGCTATAACGGGATCCAACTGCAGCCTACGCAATGCTTGTGCATATTATGTTTTGGTTCGTCTTGCCTGGTTGCATCACGTTGAGTTAGATTCTTCTTGAGAGGTTAGTCACTCTGCTACGATGGAACACCAACCTAAAAAAAAGAAAAAAGAAGGGAAGGTGTCTAAATGGCAGGAATTAGGAATTAGTTTAGTCACCCTGCTAGGATGGAACACCTTCGTCAAATTTACCGCGCCTGCTCTGCTACGAAACGCCTCTGCTTTATTCACCGGCCTAAGTTGACTGGCTAGCGCATGCTTCAACTGCAGCGTCCGTGGGTAGATATGTGATATAGTAATCACACTTCTCTACTTCAGTTCATCTTATTTTTATTTTTTATCGATATAAACTATTTTTTATGATGTTACAGTTGAATAAATAAAGTTGTATCGCCCACAAAAACCCAACTTATAATTTCGTGTTTGTCAACTTTGCTGGTGAGCACTTGTTACCAAAAACCTGAAAGAAATTTGTACTCCCGTCTTTGGAGTTGGAAGAAAAAAAGATGCAAACTAAGAATTCCAACTATTGGCACAATTAACTAATCGAACAGTTGGCTTGTCAGGACTCTTTCTTCACATGTACACAGTGAATTCCAAGAACATTATGTTTCTAATGCCTCTTTCGGACAGCTTTTCTTCTTTGAGTTGAACCGAAACAAGGAAACCAGCTTCAGAGATGACCCTTCGAGTCCTCTTCTGGCTTCCTCATCTGACTCCAACAACAGTGTTTGCTTCACCAAAGAAGATAATTCATTGCACTAATATTACAGTCACTGAGAAACAAGAATCAATAATGGGATATTGGGAATGATTCAAGCACCACCCCTTGTAGGGGAAGGCCATAAGACTATTCAATACGGCGCTCTGTTTCAATGTGCTCTCGTGGCCTGTTTTAAATATGCCAATTCTCATTCTCTGGGAGGAACATTGACTGCATAGTCATGATTTATTATCAAAGGTTCGAATTAAAAATCAAACTTCACATGCTCATGTGGAGCAGAAGACAGTAATCGATTCTCTTGTGCCAGGAAAAAGCAGATTCAATGTTCCCGAGAGATTGCTTGTGGCATAATTTAAGAATAACACAGTACGATATAGGTCCGGGCTCCCCTTTATTTCTGGTGAAATGTAAGACCTTCTTAGCCGGTCTGAAATAGCTGAGAGTAATATGTTGATTATACTAAGCTTGCAAGATAGGCTGCAGAGCAAACCTTCACCCAAGTAGAGTTGGTCTTTATCCAGCATCTTAAGAGGCCACTCCTGCAACTGTGGTTACATTACTTGTAACACCGAGAGAAGTACAACCGAAGCATTTCTCATAGCTTTCTCTAAAATAATTATAAGGCTTAAACCTGAATAGTTAAAAGTTTATTACATGTTTTATTTCATATTCAATGTACTCTTAAGACATTACATTTAAAACATGCTTAATAAATTCAGGAGCTTCTTAACAGTTTATAATATTCCAATCCAAATAATATATGCATAATACATATTTTAAATATATATCAAAAACTTAAATTATCTTTTTTTCATATCCAAACCACGGCTCAAAAACACCGTCGCTTATATACTAGCAAGACTTATCATAAACAAATATTTTTTAAAATATATATGTATTTAAACATTTAATATATGCTTTAAAAATATATATGTATATCAAATATTTTTTATGTTTATATAATTTATAAAAACTTAAACTTCATATACATGTCAAATAATAAATTGCTAACAAAAAATACTTATGATACTTCTTAAAGTAACATTACTGAAACATATTTTCATAATAAAATTATAACTATAGCTAATATCATATATCATATCATAACTCATTATAGTGCAATGGACTATAATCAATTATTCACAAATAAAAATAATATAGCTAATGAGTCATAAGTGTAAGTATAGTAGAAAATTACATATCAGAATAAAAGTCATAGTAATATTAATGACTATGATCATATTATATCTCTTGATTGCTAGTTACATGTGTCCTATAAACTAATAATGTGAGTGATGACATGTGTAACACACTGGATAGTCTTTTTTAATTATAATTATCAGTATTTTTTCACATTATATATTATCTATTACATATGTATTGTGATATCTTTAAATCTCTACAATGAGAACCGGATCGTGATAAGATCACGATAATGATATCAGTTCAACTTTAAACACAACCCTAAATGATCTCGGTCATAGGTTACTCGAGAGGTTCATCGAGATAACCGAATAGATCAGTATATTGTATACCTGTCCATATAGTGGAGGCAATTGGTTTCATAGCCACTTGTGTAGTGATACTAAGGGTACAATACATGTACTCGTTGGAGAATGAGTTTGATAGAACTACACAAAATTCTATCGCTTAATTGATCGTCAAAGGGGATCAGCCTCCTTTGAATGCTATAGGGGTTCCTTCCTCCTAGGTAGTCGGCCATAAAGGCTAAATAAAATAGATCTATTGTTTGATAAAAAAAGGGGAGTGACTATATGCTTTATATAGGACTCCAAAATCCTAATCCTAGAGAGACTCATCTCTTAAATAAAATTCTCTTTTTAACCCTAACCCTAGCCGACTTGTCTAATAAGGGGGCGGTGACTAAGAGATTCCAACTCCTCCAAGACTCCTCTCTCAAACCCTAGCCGACTTGCCCAATAAGATAAGAGGCAGCTAGGAGACTCCAATGCCTCCAAGACTCTTTTCATGAACCCTAATCGACCTGCTTTATAAGATAGGAGGCAGCTAGATGGGTTTTTTTTATATTATAATCCTTCAAGGTTTTATTAATTGCTACTTGGTTGAATACGACCTGATCCTGCTAGGGTCCTATCAGACCTGTCATCTTTAGATCAACCTTGTCCTCAAGCTTGAGCTCCATAAACTCTAGAAACCTGGTCTTCAAGTTTTCATATGATTTTCACGTGGCATCTTTAATAGGTAAATTACTCTAATGCACTAGCATTTCAGTATAAGGACATCAACGACATATCACGATTCTACGGTTGAGTATCGCCTATGGCTGGACTTGGATATCTCCATTAGTAGTAGTGTTCAGCATTTGTCTTTAGGCTTCATTCTCTCCTAGCTTGAGTTTTAAGCAAATTTATACGCTACAGCTCCAATGCGCTCCGTGATCCTATGAGACCTATAAAAGCATGGAGATAACTTCATGGATGTCTGTGTGTTGATTGATATTTGCTTGTATGGCTGAAGACGAAGGAAGACTTAATCTCCCACAGAGAACTCTCTTTTGCTTCGATGTGTGTCAGCTTGCTGCTTCATCTTGCTTGGGCAACTGAGAGGTTATTCTTTAGTAATTATAAGATTTTGTCCCTATAAATTAACTCTCGGTTGACCTAATCTACTTTGGTTAAGTGAATTACATATTTAGGGATTACAGGAGGCAGTCGATCGTATACCATTTCATTTGGAGTACATTTAGTAGAAGAGTAATAGGTTGTATTATACCACCACTCGACCCAAGGAGCCATTTCATCCATTCCTTTGGTTGGTCACTAGTGAAACCTCTAAGGTATGTCTGCAAGCACTTGTTCACCACTTCAGTCTGGCCATCGGTCTATAGATAGTATGCTGAGCTCATCTTTAATTTGGTGCCCTATAACTAAAAGAGCTCGGTCTAAAATTTATTAGTGAAGACCTTATCATGATCACTCACAATATATCAAGGCATCCCATGTAATTTAATAATATTATCCATAAAAGTCCAAGTGATGTTAGTGGTGGTATAAGGATCATGGATGACGCAAAAATGGGCATGTTTAGTGAGACGATCGACAACAATGAGGATGGTATCTTTTCTTTGGGATGAGGGCAACCCTTTAATGAAGTCCATCGATATATCAGTCTACACTGAAACCGGTGTAGGTAGAGGTTGAAGCTTCCCTTAGACTCACTTACACTTGAAGCACTCAAGGGAAGCTCTCAAATTTTACAATATTTTTATATAATTTTCACCTCTTTTTTATGCACTTTCTTGCTCTTCTAAGTAAGAACACTTGAGGTATTTATAGACCTTAATTTTTGATTCAAATTGGAGCCAAAATTTAATGCTTTCCGTAAAATCAAAGTACGAGCGACACTACAGTCGAGAATGTACTACTATTTCCTTGTCACGAACTTAGCTGATTTTGTCTAAGTCATGTGGCACCATCACATATCCATCCATAAAAATCAGCCTCCCCGAAATCTCCTATAGTCCCTTAGGACCTGCAAAAGAGAAAATTGATTAAAGAATGTATTTCTCACGGGATCCGTAAGTAACCACTTCCACAAATACTTTATATAACTAGTGTATAATTATAACTATAGACTTTACAAACTCAGAACAGTCACATACAAAGGAACAAGATCCATTACAGACTGAAGTCCCCACAAGTGTCCACAAAACATAACTCTCATTTACAACCCGAAATTGACCACAAAAGCTACCCAAACTTATGCTGCCAAGCTTAATGCTAGCCCGCTACTTGCTGTATAAATTATAAACAAAACCCGAAAGACACAAACATATATAAGCATTATATTGAGCACCCTCTTTATATTTTTATCTATGGCATTCTCTCTTACTTATTCCTTTGACGTCCTCATTGAAGCTACTATAGGCGCTGCATCTCCTTGTCTTTTGCTAAATATTCAATCTTCTGCTATGGTTGCAACACGCCTTTTGGCTCCTAACTACTCTCCACTGCTATTATTAAGTAGTCAAACTTTGATCTGCTATGCTGCTTCAACTCGCCAATCACTGACTAGGTGTGGGGTCGGTTAAGTTATGCTGATTGTTGTTGATTCTTATAGATCCTTCTGATAAAGCAAAAGACCTTCCTTGTCTTTCGCCAGTATCTTAAATGCCTCATGCCACTTAAACTGGGTGGATGCTTGTTGGAGCTTTAACGAGCATCATATCATAGACTTTGAAGTTTTTTAGGTCATTCCTTCACAAAATTCACCTATCAATTCTTCTTTAACTTAGTTGTTGCTTCTAAGTAGGTTCACATCACTTTCACTTTTTATTGACATTCTGTTGGAAAATGAAGTAGACAATATACTCTTAGTAGCACTGATCACCAATGGTGAAGATTTGACAGCTATTGTCTTCTAAGATTTCTTTGAAGAGTCTTTGAACTTGTGTAGAGCTCCTCTACTTGATAAATAAGAGAATTGAGGTACTTGGTTTAACCCATTCTCTTAATAGTTGAGAAGGCAAAGTTACTTGACTTCGCTCATCTTCTCGAGGTTGTACTTCATGCATCGAGTTGGTTAGTAGTCTTCGCCCACCGTTTCCTCACACTTCCAAAGCACCTGAAGTGTTTGTACTCTTTACGTTGAGTTAGCTACTATGATTCACCTTCTCTCTGCCATCGAACTTTCAGAATGTAAGAAGTTTTGCCCAAAAAGTGTAAAATCTTACCCTAACTTAGAGTAAGTCTTTGATAGTTTTGGTCACCATTGGGATTATACTGTCTTCTCCATCATCTTTGCCGACTACTCCTTTAAGTAGAAAAGGTACAACACCACGTATTGCCTACTTTGTTCCTTAGTTGAGCACTCATACTTCAACTCGAAGTCTCCTACTTTCGGTTATCTTGATGAGAAACTCGTTGACACCAGTCTTATAAAGTTCTCTGGCCTCTGCCCTTTAGCCTTATCCTGATACTTAGAGTTTGCATCTATATTCTCCATCTCTATGAGAGCAAGGGATTGATGACTCCATGGAAGTCTCACCTTTATGATACCATGGCATTGCCAAGCCTATGACCCTACTATCTGTTGCCTTACATCTGCGTCCCTTTATTTGTGATCGGTAGATTCACCTTTGCGACACTGTGGCACTCCTCCGAGTCCACCTCCTTTTTTATCAATACTTTGCTTTTGGGTAGTTGAGCCCCTCTGGACTCATCGTTTCTTCCTCCCACTTTTGATTGCCTGCTTCAACACCCTTATATTCTATGAGCAGTTACCCTTGGTCGATGGAAAAATATATTACAACTCTTATGCATGGCCTCCGCCATCCTATTGCAGGGCTTTGTTAGAACCCGTAGGATTCTAAGCTTGGGTTGACCTCTGTAGGGGATCGACCCACCATGGTAAGAGTCATATGAGAAATAAAACTCTAACTCCAACTCCTACTTTAAGTGAAACTCTACTAGAAGAGTCCTAGTTCCTACTATTCTATGAGTAGTTTCCCTTGGTTGATGAATTCTAAGCTTGGGTTGACCTCTGTAGGGGATTGAGCCTCCATGGAACTCTATAAGGGTTTCTCCCTCCTTAGTAGTCAGATATAATTGTTTATTTATAGGATTAATGAAGAGACCCCCTAAACTAGGACTCCTAATAAGAGTCCTACGAGAAATAAAACTCTAACTCTAACTCTTACTTTAAGTGAAACTTTACTAGAAGATTACTAACTCCTAATTTAACTCCTAATCAGTCCTAGAGAGAGCCCTAACTCCTAATTTAACTCCTAATCAGTCCTAGAAAGAGTCTTAACTAAATGATCCCTCTCTAACTCTAGCCGGCCTTCTTAATAGGTGGGGGCGACGGCTAGGAGACTCCCACTCTATGAGGACTCATCTCTAACCCTAATTGACCTCTTCAAATAAGGCCAGTGGTATTATGCTTAGGGTTTTATTGATATAATGCTCAGCAAAAGAACCCATATCTCACCAGAAGTCCAAACACATTCTAAGGAGGTTCCACTTGATCTTAGAGATCATAGCTTGTAGATATGTAGTAATGAAAAGAGTTCCATCTGAAGATAACATTGTAGATCCACCTGTAAAGCCATTATTTCAGATTATCTTGGAGCGTCACAGGGGTCTGATGGGGACTAAACATATAGGTGATTGATTTTATGTCAAGTGGGAGATTATTGGTTACAAGTGCCTTATAAGCCGATCACGTGAGTGATGATATGTATGACACACTTCATAGTCTTTTTATATTATAATTATTAGTATTTTCTCATATTATATATTGTTTGCTGCATATATATTGTGATATCTTTGGATCTGTGCAATGAGTATTGGATCGTGATGAGATCATGATAATGAGACCGATTCACATGTAAACACAGACCTAAATGTTCCCAGTCATAGGTTACTCGAGAAGGATATCGAGATAATTTGATAGACCATCAAATACAAGTGCTCATTGGAGAATAAGTTCACTGGTTGATATGCTTATGCAATGCTGGATGGTTAACGATATTTAATGTCAAACAACGATTTTATAGTCCTAGTTGTGTGTTTAGTCCTTAGACTTAAGACACTAAGAATGTCTTATTTGAGTACTACTTTCTTTGATGTCGGACTTACACAAGAGTATCTAGTTTGCTATAATTAACACTTATGCATCTTGTTGATCCTATGATATTCCCCATAGCCCACTACAAAATTTTAGAGTTTTTAACCAAGCCCACTCAAAAATGATAACTCATGAGCATATTCCCTAGATAAAGTTAAATGTATTTCAAGATGCCTTTCTTTATGACCAAGGAATGCATAAACGGGTTAGTTGGTAGATGTGAAGCACTTAATGTCATAGTTCCCTATGCATGAAGGGATCTTGCATGCACTAGTACTTATTTTGATATTTTAGGGCTAGAAAGAACCTTTTTGATAATTGATTTGTATTGGCTGAAGTTCTCTGGAGTTTCTAAAACTCTGTATCTCTTAAATGCATCATTGAGTGGTGAGTCTTTTGATCTAGTTTTGTATCCTTATTTAATTTCCTTGATGTGGTGAATTTTCTATATCCTTTTACACCATTAAACTTGGTGATGAACCTTTTATCCATTTTATGCAAGTTCTATTCTGAGTTTATTCATTTTCTATAAATCATCTTTCGGTTTCTCATTTCTCTCTGAATTTAATTCCTCTTTCTCCTTTCCTGGTATCAGTTTAGTATCAAAGTTAAAGGTGAAGGTAGTGGCCATGAAGATGACATTGAATCATTGAAGTTGCAAATATAAAATTTGTTACATAGTTTACAAGAAAAAAATAAAATTATTGAAGAACTTTGGAACAAAAATAATCAGCATAAAAATGTCGGCCAAATGTATGGTTATGATAATGATACACCATCTTACCCAAGGAGGTTTTAAAGATTCCAACTAAGGCATAGAGACCTAGATGAATGACATAATAAATATAACCCAAGAATGGATATTCTAGAGTTTGAAGGGAAAATCAATGTCGATGACTTTATTGATTGACTTAATATGGCGAAAAGAATATTTGATTTTCATGAACCATTAAAACAAAAGAAGGTAAAGCTGATGACACTAAAACTTAGAAGAAATACATCTTTTAAGTGAGAAAATCTAAAGAAGCAAAGAGAATGTAAGGGGAAGAGTAAAATCATAATACGGGAGAAAATGATAAGGGAGCTGAAAAGAAAATACTTATCTGACAACTATAAGTAATAAATCTTTCTGAAAATCCATGATTTTAAATAAAAAAATCTTATTGTGGAGGAGTACAAAATAGAGTTTAATAATCTTATGTTAAAAGAAGAGCTTGTAGAAGAATAGACCATTACAAGATACTTAGGTGGTTTGAAATATGAGATTATCAAAGTGGTTCAACTCCAACCATATTAGTCTTTAAATGATGTAAGTAAACTAGTTTTAAAAGTGAAGAAACAATAGAAGTTTTAAAAGGGTTCTCAATATGGGGTGAAAGATGGCTATATGAGAGGAGACAATTCTATGCCTACTCACCAAAGCAAAATAGTATCAAAGGGGCAAGACAAAGGTGAAGGATCAGCCAGCAATAAACTACAATCCAATTCTTCTACACTAATGGCTAAAAATGCTTTAAGTGTCATGGTTTTGGGCATATTGCTTCAGACTGTCCAAATAGGAGGATTGTTACATTAGTTGAAAAACATAATGATGAAGAAGGAAATGAAGCCAATGATGAACAAAAATTTAATGATGATGAGGAAGAAGTTGTTAGGATCAATTAGCACTAAGAGGGGGGGGGGGGGGGTTGAATTAGTGCAAGTATAGATTTTTATTTTAAATGAAATCCTTTTCGATTAAACCAAAATATGAAAACCAAAGCTTTTAGTCTTTAGTAAAAAATGAATGAGTGTTTGAATGAAAGTTGCTAAGTTGATAAGTAAACCCAAAATATAAGCAACGTGAAAATTTTACTTTAAAATAGTGAGTTAAATAGGAAGTGTTAATACAAGAAAATATAAGCAATTGAAAGAAAAAAAAACAACTCACAATTTTATAGTGGTTCGGCGCCAAAGGCCTACGTCCACTCCTGAGTCATCCTTCTTGAGGTACACCGGCATCCACTACCAATCTTCTTTGGGTGAAGATCAAACCCTTATATTTGCTTACAAGGGAGACTTAAGAAGTTACTATCTCTAAGCTCTCTCCCTTCCCTTTTCTTTTTCTTATAAATTAAACATAATTTCTTTTTCATGGAGCTTAATTGCACAAAAGAGTTGTTGGCGAATGTAAGAATACTTTGGGTATTTATAGACCCCAAGTATTTCCAGATTTTTGGAGCCAAAAATCAAACATACTCTAAAAAATTAGGTATGAATGATTTACTCATCATTCTAGGCGGTTTACCCACCATCAGTCATTGGTCGTTGGCCGCTGTTCGGATTCTATGGTACGGGCAGTCCAACCATTACTCACTGACAATTTACTCGTCAAATTTTTTTGAAAAAGTGGTTCCCTCCACTTTTCAAATTTCGGCTTGACTTTTATATTAACCAGCTCTTTGGTCAACTGATTAAACTCAACCTGAGCTCAACCAAACCCAGTAGTGGATTTGGTTACGTTATTGAGTTGATTTGGATTCATTCCAAATCCAAATCAATTATGACTAAATTTCTAACTATGACTCAATGATTACAATACTTAATGACCAATTAAGTTTAAATAAGACCTAACTTCCCTATAATCTAATAACCTCCGATAATCTTGCAGCAAGTCCTCTGGTCTTCTTCCTAGCAATATCCCTTCATGTTCTTGGCGAGCTTCCCGATTCCTTCGGTGAATCTCCTAGCGAACTTCCAACGAGATCCCATCGCATTGTCCGAACCTAGCCTGATGCCTAAGCTTTATCTTGGCCCATCATTTCGTTATAACTTCATTGATCCTGCTATAGTTAGACCTATAATATTTCTTCTAACACACATATTAGATCAACACACATCAATTAATCTCATCATCAAAATCCGAGATTCAATAATCTCTCCCTTTTTTATGATGACAATCAATTGATGACGGGAGTTAATCCTAACTCTTCATAAATTTATGCCATCATATAGAAGACTTAAATTCAAGAGAGTCACATCCTCTTGAATTCAAGCAAATCAGAGCAATAAGCATTTCAAGCAAATAACCTTTCAAGTATAACAAAAATTTGCTTTCTAAACTTTTCAACTTATCAAGAATTTTTAAGGATTATCATGAAGTTGAAAATATTTAAAAATATTTCTTCAAATCATCAAGCATATAAAATTTTCAAATCAATAAGCATATAAAATTTTTAAGTCATAGAGCATAGAAGATTTTCAAGTCATTAACTATACCTTTCTCAATAAATTTAATACATTTAAAAATTAATCTCTGGTTATCAACCATACCTTTCTCCTCCTTTGTCATCAACAAAAAAAGGTGAATGGTGAGGTTAAACTTTTAAAGCAAATGAGTTTTATTCTCCTCTTTGTAAAACACAACAAATGAATGTTCTTTCTTTTGTAAATCAAGAAGGAAAAAGAATAGAGGAGTTTTAAAACATCATCCAATGTAGCTCTCAATGTAAAATAAAATTTTTAGGAGATTTAAACATTTTAGAGATATAAAAAAAATTAGGAGCTACTCATGCATTTAAAAATCATGTTATTCTTTTTGCAAGTAAGCATCACTTGAATTAATCATAAAGATAAATAGCTTAATTTCATGAATTCAAGTAATTTATATAGTATCATGATTTAGCGTTCCAAGTTTTCTTCTTAGAAAATCATATTGCTCTTTATTTAAGGGTTTTGTAAAAAATATCTGCTAATTGATGTTTAGAGTCAATGAATTCCAATGAGATATCTTGACAGTTTACATAATCGCTTATAAAATGATGTCTAATATCAATGTGTATGGTTCTTGAATGTTGAATAGGATTTTTGGTTAGACAAATAGCACTTATATTATCACACTTTATAGGAATATTTTTTAATTTTAATTCATAGTCTTCTAGTGTGTTTTTCATTCAAATAACTTGGGCACAATATACACTAGCTACAATGTATTCTGCTTCCATAGTAGATAAAGCTACTGAATTTTGTTTATTGGAAGTCCAAGAAATAAGTGCATGTCCCAAAAATTGACATGTTCCAGTAGTGCTTTTTCTATTTATTTTACATCTACCAAAATCAGCATCAGAATAGGCAATCAAATCATAGTTTTTTGATTTTGGATACCGTAAACCTAGTTTAGCTGTCCCTTTTAAGTATCTAAAGATTCGTTTAACCACTTTTAAATGAGAAAGTTTTGGGTTTGATATCTTGCACACTATCCAACACTAAATATAATATCATATCTAGTTGCAGTTAAGTATAGCAAACTTCCTATTATACCTCTATAAGTTTTTTGATCAAAGTTTGTACCTTTATTATCTAAGTCCAACTTAGTAGAGGTGCTCATGGGTGTGTTTAATGCATTAACATTTTTCATCCCAAATCATTTTATCAAGTTTAGGGTGTATTTAGATTAACAAATAAAAATATCATCATCTATTTGTTTAATTTGTAATCTTAGGAAGAATGTTAACTCATCCATTAGACTCATTTCAAACTCTTGGCTTATTTCTTTAGCAAATGACTCATATTAAGATTTATTTGTAGGTTCGAAAATGATATCATCAACATAAATTTGAATAACAAGAAGATCATTTTTTAAATACTTAAAAAATAATATGGTATCAATATTGCCTTTAGAAAAATTATTTGAAATGAGAAAAGAACTAAGTCTTTCATACCAAGCCCGAGGGGCTTGTTTCAATCCATAAAGAGCATTTATAAGTTTGAAAACATAATTAGGAAGAAGATTATTTTCAAAATCAGGGCTTTGTTCAACATATACTTCTTCGGAAATAAAACCATTTAGAAAAATACTTTTAACATCCATTTGAAATAACTTAAAATTTTTAAAAGAAGCAAAGGAAAATAGTATCCTTATGGCTTTAAGTCTAGCGACGGATTGAAGGTTTCATCATAATCGATTCCTTCTTCTTGGTTGAAACCTTTGGCCACTAATCTAGCCTTGTTTCTAACCACGATACCATTTTTATTTTGCTTATTTCTAAATACCTATTTAGTACTAATTACTAAATGATCATTAGGTCTAGGAACAAGCTCTCATACCTCATTTTTCTTAAATTGATTAAGCTCTTCATTCATCATCAATGCATTTTGGCTCAATTTGAAAAAAAAATATGACATTTGCACAAATATCTTTAAAAAAAGATCGAGTTTAAATTTCTTTTAATGTTTCTCCTATTATAAGCTCCTTAGGATGATTATTCATATACTTTCATTCCTTGGGAAAGATAGTGAAAGTAGATACATCTAAGTTACTTTTAGGAGTGTTATCATTTAAATTTACAATATCAAGATCAATATCATCATCCAAATCAATCCTTTTAAGTTTGAAAAACTCATTAAAGACAACATGAATGGATTCTTCTATTACTAATGTTCTTTTATTAAAGACACGATAAGCTTTTGAAATAGAAGAGTAACCAAGAAAAATACCTTCATCGGATTTTGCATCAAATTTACCTAAAGCATCCTTTTCATTCTAAATAAAATATTTGCATCTAAATATTTTAAAATAATAAATATTGGGCTTTTGATCATTCCATAATTTATAAAGAGTTTTAGTGATTAATGGTCTTACAAGAACCCTATTTAAAATATAGCATGCCATATTAACAGCTTCGGCCCAAAAATATTTGGGTAGTCTATGTTCATTCAACATTGTTCTAGCCATTTCTTGTAAGCTTCTATTTTTTCTCTCTACAACTCCATTTTGTTGTGGCTGCATATTAAAGCTAGAGGGGTGATCTAAAGGTGGTGTGGGTGGTGGCAACAATTTTAGTAAGGATCAGATATGGGTGCAGCAAAAACACCGAAAGGTAGTGATGCAGAATTATAAGTCGATAGGTTGCTATTTTGGGCTATAGTTTTGGATATTGTTTAGGTTATAAAAATAGATTATGATGGTTGAGTCTTAAGGCTAAAGGGATAGCCTAAAGACGTCTTGGATGGTGGTAGTAAGATGGTTGGGTTTCGGTGGGTTAAGAAGAATAAGAAAGATAAAGGTGCAATAGTAGATTTTTTATCAAAGAAATCCCAACTATGAAGACATAATTTTTTCCAGAAATTCTCAAAAAAAATTTAAGTGAAACTTAAGGGGAACCTTTGTAAGAGAGAGGTAATGTTGTCAAAATTTTCATGGAAAGAAATGATAGCAAAAGTTTTAGCAAAATCAAAGATTGCAAGAAGGCATTGCTGTAGAATTTTTTCAGTGAAAGATTTCAGTAGTATAGTTAAAATTTTTTGCAGCAGTTTGTAACAAGGAATCAAGTAAAACTCAATGGGAATCCACTAGCAAGCGAAAGGTAATATTGTCAAAAAATTCATGGAAAAAATGGTAGCAAAAGTTTTGGCAAGATCAAGGAATAAGAGAAGGTACTGTGGTAGAGTTTTTTCATCGAAAGATTTTAGCAGTATAGATGAGATTTTTTTCTAGTAGTTCAAAATAAGGATTCAAGTAAAACTTAAGGAGAATCTACTGGTAAGGGAAAGGTAATGCCAATAAAAAATTTGTCAAGAATCTACTGGCAAGGGAAAGGTAATATCGACAAAAAATCCATGGGAGAAAATGACAGCAAAAGATTCGGCAAAATCAAAGATCACAGGAAGGTATTGCAACAGATTTTTACATGTAAAGTGTAGCAGTTTGGATGCAAAAGATCAACAGTTTATCTTAACAAAACCAAACTAAAGGAAGATCCGAAGATAGAAAGTTCTAAAGCCATGGTAAAAATTTCACAGAGATTTAATCAGTAAAAATGCAGCAACAAATCAATTTGTCAAGGGTGTGCGACTAGAATTCTATAGCGTAACTTTCGTTATAAAGATGAAAACTTTACAATGAAAAGTTGGTGCAGTAAATATGAATAAATTTTTTTGGTTTTTCTGAATAGGGATAACTAAATTGCAGTAGTAAGGTAGGAAACCAGAACTAGTTGTAATTCACAATGAGATCAATGGGTGATCTACGATAGTGGAGATGACGATGGAATTTGGTCACGATCTTCAAGCAATTATGGGAATTGCTTGGATGGCTATAGGGGGCTAATGGATAGCTATGGATAGGTAGTGAGATGCCAAGAACGCTGCTCTAATACAAACTGTTAGAACCCTTGCAGATTCTAAGCTTGGGATGATCTCTATAGGGGACCACCATGGAACTTTATAGGGGTTCCTCTCTCTTTGGTTTTCTGCATAATGGCTGAAAAATAATTGATTAATTGATGATAAAAGAGGGGAGAATACAAGGCTATTTATAGGGCTTTAAACCCCAACTCCTAATAGGATTCCTACTTAAGACTCCTACTCCTAACAACTCCTACTCTAACTCTAAGAAGCAACTCATACATCCAACAACTCCAACTCCAACTCTATGAAGCAACCTCCAAACTAATCCTAATCCTATTCTAGCTTAACCCCTCCTCAACCAACCCCTCTTTAACTTGGATAAGAGGTGATTAATTGGGATGACATGTATCTTATTCTTCCCTCAAAATATCTTTCTCCCATCTAATCCTAACCTAGCCAGGCTCCTTGCTTCTTTATTAGGGGTCGACTAGATATAATTTATATGAATGCCCTTATAATTTATATATTTGCCCTCTTTAATGAAACTAAATTAGGACTCTCCTAGCTAGAGTCCTGACAGACTGATATCTATTGGAAGATGGTAGCCAAGATATCTGAGTCGGAAGGCAACATTGATGATAGAGGAAGAAGAGGGCAGTAACGACGTTGGCTGTAGCTGTGATGCAACTTCGTTGCTACAGGTGGTGTTGGTTGCAGCAAGGGTGTGACTGCAATAGGAGGAATATGAGGCAACGGAGTGCACGGCTATTACGGAGGAGGGCAATGGTAGTATGGAGTGAGAGACCATTATTGGTCGTGTTCAATTCGTTGCTGGCCACGATCAAGAAAGTTGGTAGTGAAAATTGCTGTAAGCTACGATGTAGATAGATTGTAGTGAAAGATTGATGTTGGTAGCTTTTTGCCATAAATGATCGCTGCTAGCTATGATCGAGGAGGATGGCAGTGAGTGGTCGCTATTAGCAGCATTGTGCAATGAGAGATCACTACTAGACATGATCAAGTTACAGCTAGTTGTGATTAAGGTAGATGGTAGCGAGAGATTACTACGGCTATGATGAAAATAGATGTAGTAAAAGATCGCTACTGGTAGCATTCATGCCGGAAGGGATAGCTGTTGGCTGTGATCAAGGAGGATGGCAATAAGAGATCACTACTAGCAGTGTTGTGTAGTGAGAGATGCTTGTTGTGGTTGAAGACATAAGGGAGATTGGGTGGCTGAAAGGTTGGTGGACCGAAGGTGGAAGGCTACGATTTTTTGGGCTTGTTTATTGGCTATTTTGAGTACGGTTTAGGGCTATAGTTTTATAGAGTTTTGGCTATAATTTGGTGTGGTTTTAGGGCTATAATAGCAGTGGATGAAGGTTAAGAAAAGAGATTTTGGATCTAGGATAGATGGTAGTAAAGGTTTGATTGGGATCAGTGGGGGTATGCTATGAATAGGTGCTGGTTGTAGAAGGCAACAGTTTTAGGCTGTTTTATGGTTGATTTGAGTATGGTTTTGGCTACGATTTGATAGGGTTTTAGGGCTATGATGGTAGAGGATGAAGGTTAGGGAAAGATGGTTTCAGATCTGGAAGAGATGGCAGTGAAGGTTCGATAGAATTTGATGAAGTTCGCTATAGTGTTTGCTGCCTTACAGAAGCAGAATTGTCATAGAAGAAATAGCAATTTCTCAATGAAAATTCTAGCAAAAAATTATAAAATTTGGGCTTGTCATGGTAGGGGATGAAGATAAGGAAAAGAGAGTTTCAAATTTGAAAAAATAGCAATAGAAATCTGATAGGACTCAAGGAAAGATTGCTATGTATGTGTTGTTTTGCCAAACAAAGTTTGTGTCGAAGAAGTAATGAATTCTCGACATAAATTCTAGAGAAAAATCTAAGAAAAATATGTAAAAATTTATCAACAAATCCTTAATTCAGATGTGGCCAATATTAGCAAATAAGTTTAACAAAAGTTTGGTAGCATAACGGTAGGAAAATAGATGAAAAGATAAAAGGCAGATTCTTCATCGTAAAATTCTAGTAATACGCAATGAGGAATTACAGCACAATAAGTCTAGTTTCCGAAGGGATTTTTTCCAGAGACCAATCTTAGATAAGAGCTAAGATGATCTATGAAATTGTATAAAAGTTTTGGTGAAAAGAGATGAGTAATAGTTTGGTTTCAAGAAGAAATAGTTGGCTGAAATTTTTCTATAATGTTTCCCCTTAGCAACGATGATCACGTTTACGACGGTAGGATTTTACAATGAGAAAAATATGAGAAAACTTCTTCAACATGTAAGGTATAGGATTTGTAGTAGTAACAAGGTGTGGGTGGTGGAGTTTTACTAGATCTCCAGTTCAAACGCAGGGGGCAGTAATAAATTAATTTGATATGCAGTATGGGGTGAAAGATGGAGGCATGTGTTATAATAATTATGGGAATTGCTTGGAAGGGTAGAGGCAACAGAGATGGTAGTAGGGGCAGTAGGAACACGGGTCTGATACCAGATGATAGAACCTCAGAAGGATCTCTATAGAATTTGATCTTTGAGGGGGATTAAACCTTTGGAACACTATAGGGGTTCCTCCCTCCTAGGTGTCATGGATAACAATGTAAACAAGGTGTTCGATGAAATGCTTGTGTTAGTCCGTGTCCTTCGATTTAGGTACATATCTTGTACAACAAGAAGCGGGCTTACAGTAGGCTTAGCAGCCCTAGTTTGATTTGCTTTATGGCCAAGTTTGGCTTGTAAATACAAGTGTGTCTTATAAGCATTTATGGGGACTTCGGTCTGTAGTGGACCATTATCCTTTGTGTGCAACCTCTCCGAGTTTGTAATGTCCATGGATGTAATTTGTATTTTGGCTTTGTAAAGTATTTTCTTGAGCAGTTGCTTGTGGATCCCATGGGCATTGCTTATTCTGGCTCGTTTTCTCTTTTTGTATGTCTATGGGACTTTAGGAGATCTCGGGGAGGGCTGACCTGTGCGGACAGACACGCATGGGTGTCGCACGGCTTAGGCAAAATCAGCTAAGCCCATGACAATGTGGTATCAGAGCAGGATAAGCACACGCAGAAACACTTGCCATACAAATGTGGGGGACCTAGCTAGGCTGTGTGGAGGACAGCCAGCACGCGCAATCGTTTGGGGGAAACGGACATTGAGATGTAGGGAAAGGTGTCGCTCAGAGGAGCGGGCATCCTGGTTTAGCATTCAAGGAATAGCCAACCCATTTGAGCGAGAGGCACCACGAGGACAAGCAAGCGAAGAAGAATGCGTAGCACACAAAGATTGGGATGGTTGAGTTTGAGCTATAGCTCGACGTTGGCAACCAAACTTGACGGTGCTTAAGGCAAAGCAAGGTGCTTGGTGAAAGATGAGACCGTGCAAGGTGGGAGGTATTGTGTAATGACCAAAAGAGTTGTGCAAAGCTCACAGAAGTGAGGGGAATTGCTAACTCGAAGGATTCGGAACTCATGCATGGGCTTGTACACGGATGACGGAGTGTTCGTGGTCATCCCAAGGCGCGATTAGAACTCGGCACTATGGAGCATCAGAACTTTCTCTTCGACATGGAAAAGATATGTCTGTAGGTGGCTGAAATGTGCAACAAATTTAGCATTTTGCTAGACCTTAAAGGGTGCAGTGGAGACTGTATTGGAGAAGGGTCGCAATCTAGCAAGTACATTTGTGGGGGCAGAACAAAGCACAAGTTCAGTAAGACGGAGTAGTCCAAAAGGGGATGATGGTCTTCGAAACTTCCAGTGGGAAGTATGTAAAGAGAAAAGTTGCTCCAGTAGGACAGATATCCAGGAGGGATGAGTCCTAGTTCTCTAGTGGCAGAATCATGTGCAACAGACTACACATATTAAGGAAGAGTTCCTCAAGGCTATATCTCCACAAAGCTCAACGGACTGAGTGAGCGACGAAGAGTTGTCGCATGATCTCAAAGGAGGTAATGCATTGGAGGATGCATTTCGAGATCAAGTGGGGGAGCAATCCAAGGCAACATCATATGAAGGCACACTTAGAGTCGAGGCAGAAATCGAACTCAACAGAGGGCTGACCCGTAGAATGGTGGACGTGAGGGCCACTATCAACTCAGTGCAAATCGAGGAGCAGAGCGACTTGGGTGGAACTCGGTGAAGTATCCAAGCCACATGAAGGGAGTCGACATAGAAGATGGAACATGGAGCGGAGGCACGGAGTTTTCCTTAGATAGAGGTCAAGGGCATGAACTCTTGTAGAGGCAAGAGTGGGATCTTCATTCTGATGGGACAGACTTATTTTGCATGGTGCCAAAAATGAACGGAGCTTCAAGGCACATGCAAGCTACCTAAGAGATGCATTTGATGGAGTAACTAAGGTGATTCAACTTGCGGAGGCAAAGTTAGGATCATGAGACCTTATTACGGGGTAAGAGGACGCTGAGGTGGGTACTCTTGAAGAATATGCCACAGTGTTGCCATTCGAGTTATCAGGAACAGGAGGTGCATAACAAGATTGTGTTGGTAGGGGATAGAGGCCCAAGATCCAGACAATGGTGCACCAACTCTAGCGAAGTCAGAGGACTTCAGGAGCTACTAGGCGACAGACTGTCCTAGAGCTATAATTCAAGGAATGAATACTATCGTACCACAAAGGCGGGTCTTCTTGTATGCATCAAAGCTTGCATTGGATGAAAGCCTTAGGCATCAGCATATGGGAGCTGTATACCACCGAGGAAGAAGTCCAAGTGCACGTACTAGTGAGTCCCATGGAGGGGGACATGATCATGTATATGATCAGGAGCTGTTGGGGAGCTCCACTTCGGTGAATAATGCAATGGCACGAAGGGCTATGGATTCAAGGAGTGAATGTCATAGTACCGCAGAGGCGGGTCTTCCGTGTGTATACATCGAAGCTTACATCAGATGAGAGCCTTGGTCATCAGCATATGGGGGCTGTGTACCATAGAGGGAGTAGTCAGATTGCAAGTACCAGTGAGTCACATGGAGGGGACTTGATTAACCGGAGCAGTTGGAGAGTTCGACTGCTTGAGGGAGCCCGGCAAGTCAGAGGACAAGGCTGAGTAAGCGAACGTTGCTACCAAGGAAGCTAAGGAGAATAGAATCGGCGCAAGCCCTGCAACAAGATGGCGGAGGCCATGCATGAGAGTTGCAGTCTGTCTCTCCATCGACCAAGGAGAACTGCTAGGAGGATATAGTGGTGTCAAAGCAGGTGGTCGAAAGGGGTGAGGAAGCGACGACGAGTCCAACGGGGCTCAGCTACCCAAAAGAAAAGCGTCGGTTAGAGAGGAGGTGGACTCAGAGGAGCTCCACAGTGCCATAAAGGCAGATCTACCGATCGCGAAGGAAGGGATGAAGATGCAAGGTAACAGATAGTAGTACTATGGGCTTGGCAACGCCATGGTACCACAGATGCGGGACTTCCGTGAAGTCATCGATCCCTTGCTCTCATGAAGGGACAACATTGGTCGTAAAAGGGGACAAGGAGGTGGAGAATGTAGAGGCAAACTCCAAGTACCAAGACGAGGCAGAAAGGCAAAGGCCAAGAAACTTCATAAGACCGATGTCGATGTGCTTCTCATCCAGATAGCCGAAATTAAGGGACTTCGGGTTGATGCAAGAGTGCTCGACCAAGGAACGAAGTAGGCAGTATATGGTACTATACCTTTCTACTCAAGAGGAGTAGGCGACAAAAGTGATGGAGAAGACGGTACAATCCCAAAGGCATCCGTCCGCACAGGTCAGCCCTCCCTGAGATCTCTTAAAGTCCCATAGACATACAAAAAGAGAAAACGGGCCAGAAGAAGCAATTCCCACAGGATCCACAAGCAACTGCTCAAGTAAACACTTTACAAAGCCAAAATACAAATTACACCCATGGACATTACAAACTCAGAGAGGTTGCACACAAAGGATAATGGTCCACTGCAGACCGAAGTCCCCACAAGTGCTTATAAGACACACTTGTATTTACAAGCCAAACTTGGCCATAAAGCAAATCAAACTAGGGTCTAAGCTCATCGAAGCCCGCTTCTTGTTGTACAAGATATGTACCTAAACTGAAGGACACGGACTAACACAAGCATTTCATCGAACACCTTATTTACATTGTTATCCGTGACATTCTCCTCCACTTATTCCTTCGACGTCCTCGTCGAAGCCACTGTAGACGCTACATCTCCTCGCATTGTGCTGAATCTTTAATCTTCTGTTTTGGCTGCAACACGCCCCTTTGGCTCTTAGACGCTCTCCGCCCTATTCTTGAGTAATCGAACTCTAATCCACCATGCTGCTTCAACTCACCAATGACTGAATCTGGTGTGGGGTTGGCTGAGTTGTGCTAATCCTTGTTGGTTCTCGCGGATCCCTCTGATGAACGAAAAGACCTACCTTATTATGTGCCAGTATCGCAGTATACTCATCTTGCTTGAACTGCGTCGATGCTTGTTGGAGCTTTAACGAGCATCGCCTCATAGACTTTGAAGTTTTTAAGGTCCTTTCTCCATAATGTTTGCCCATTGAACCTTCTTCCGCTGTTAGTTGTCACTTCCAAGTATGTTCGCATCACTCTCTCTTAGTCAATTAGGAAATGAAGTGAAAAAACTACTCTCAATAGCACTGATCACCAACGGTGAGGATTTAACAACCATTGTCTTCCATAAGCTTTCTTTGAAGGGTCACTGAACTTGTGCAGAGCTCCCCTGCTTGGATAAGTAAGAGAACTGGGATACTTGACTTCACCCATTCTCTTCGTAGTTGAGAAGGTAAGGTTACTTGGCTTCGCTCACCTCCTCGAGTTAAGAGAATTGGGGTACTCGATTTCGCCCATTCTCTCAAGTTGAGAAGGCAAAGGTTACTCAATTTCGCCTGCCTCCTCGAGTTTGTACTTCATGCATTAAGCTGGGTACTAACATTCGCCTGCTCTTTGCTCACACTTCTGAAGCACTTGAAGTGGTTGCACTCCTTGTGTTGGGTTAGCTATTGTGATTCGCCTTCCCGCTGCCATTGAACTTTTGGAATGCAAGAAGTTTTGCCCGAAAAGAGCAAAAAGTTTACCCCAACTTGGAGTCCCCCAACTTGGAGTAAGTCTTTGATAGATCTGATCGCCTTTGGGATTGTACCATCTTCTCCATCACCTTTGTCGCCTACTCCTCTTGAGTAGAAAGGTACAGTACCATGTACTACCTACTTCGTTTCTTGGTCGAGCACTCCTGCATCAACCCGAAGTCCCTTCTGCCTCGTCTTGGTACTTAGAGTTTGCCTCTGCATTCTCCACCTCCTTGTCCCCTTTTACGACCAATGTTGTCCCTTCATGAGAGCAAGGGATCGATAACTTCACGGAAGTCCCGCATCTGTGGTACCATGGTGTTGCCAAGCCCATAGCACTACTATCCGTTACCTTGCATCTTCATCCCTTCCTTCGCGATCGGTAGATCTGCCTCTGTGGCACCGTGAAGCTCCTCCGAGTCCACCTCCTCTCTAACCGACGCTTTTCTTTTGGGTAGCTGAGCCCCGTTGGACTCGTCGTCGCTTCCTCGCCCCTTACGACCACCTCCTTCGACACCACTATGTCCTCCTAGCAGTTCTCCTTGGTCGATGGAGAGACAGACTGCAACTCTCATGCATGGCCTCCGCCATCCTATTGCAGGGCTTGCACCGATTCTATTCTCCTTAGCTTCCTTGATAGCAACGTTCGTTTACTCGGCCTTGTCCTCTGACTTGCCGGGCTCCCTTAAGCGAATGTGAGCACTAAAGCAGTCCAACTCTCTAATTGCTCCGATTAATCAAGTCCCTTCCATGGGACTCACTGGTACTTACAATCTGACTACTCCCTCGATGGTACACAGCCCCCATATGCTGACGACCAAGGCTTTCATCTGATGCAAGCTTCGATGCATACACATGGAAGACCCGCCTCTGCGGTACTGTGGCATTCACTCCTTGAATCCATAGCCCTTCTTGTCATTGCATTGTTCACCAAAGTGGAGCTCCCAACAGCTCCTGATTCACATGATCACGTCCTCCTCCATGGGACTCACTGGTACGTGAACTTGGACTCCTTCCTCGGTGGTATACAGCTCCCATATGCTGATGACTAAGGCTTTCATCCAATGCAAGCTTTGATGCACACACGAAGACCTGCCTCTACTACTACATTCACTCCTTGAATCCATAGCCCTTCTTGCTGTTGCATTGTTCACCGAAGTGGAGCTCCCAGCAGCTCGATCATTCACATGATCATGTCCCCCTCCATGGGACTCACTGGTACGTGCACTTGGACTTCTTCCTCGGTGGTATACAGCTCTCATATGCTGATGACTAAGGCTTTCATCCAATGCAAGCTTTGATGCATACACAAAGACCCGCCTCTGCGGTACTACAACATTCACTCCTTGAATCCAAAGCCCTTCTTCTTGTTGTGTTGTACACCAAAGTGGAGCTCCCAGTAACTCCTGATCATACCTCCGCATGATTTTGTCCCTCACGGGATAAGATTGCCTATATTGCATTGTCACGAACTTTTCCACCACGATCCGCTGCACCATGTCGCCTCTTGGTGACATCTCCATTGCATACAGATTCTCGTGTGATGAACTCGGACTACGATTTCTCCACGTGTGGCCTCTGCCAACACATCGTAGGGCCTCCACCATCTCCGATTTTTAATTTGCTCCCTTGGCCATTCCCCTTCGTCCCCCCCACTCCTAGGTTACACCTGGACGAAGCATAGCTCTAGGACAGTCCATCGCCTAGTAGCTCCTGAAGTCCTCTGACTTCGCTAGAGTTGGTGCACCATTGTCTGGATCTTGGGCCTCTATCCCCTACCAACACAATCTTGTTATGCACCTCCTGTTCCTAACAACTCGAATGGCAACACTGTGGCATATTCTTCAAGAGTACCCGCCTCAGCATCCTCTTGCCCCGTACTAAGGTCTCATGATCCTAACTTTGCCTCCGTAAGTTGAATCACCTTAGTTACTCCATCAAATGCATCTCTTAGGTAGCTTGCATGTGCCTTGAAGCTCCCTTCATCTTTGGCACCATGCAAAATAAGTCTATCCCATCAGAATGAAGAACCCATGGAACGACATGATCCCACTATTGCCTCTACAAGAGTTCATGCCCTTGACCTCTGTCTAAGGAAAGTTTCGTGCCTCCGCTCCATGTTCCATCTTCTATGTCGACTCCCTTCATGCGGCTTGGATACTTCACTGAGTTCCACCCAAGTCGCTCTACTCCTTGATTTGCATTGAGTTGATAGTGGCCCTCACGTCCACCATTCCACGGGTCAGCCCTCTATTGAGTTCAATTTCTGCCTCACTTCATATGATGTTTCTTTGGATTGCTCCCCCACTTGATCTCGAAATGCATCCACCAATGCATTACCTCCTTTGAGATCATGCGACAACTCTTCGTCGCTCACTCGGTCCGTTGAGCTTTGTGGAGATATAGCCTTGAGGAACTCTTCCTTAATATGTAATCCGTTGCACATGATTCTCCCACTAGAGAACTAGGACTCATCCCTCCTGGATATCTGTCCTGCTGGAGCAACTTTTCTCTTTACATACTTCCCATTGGAAGTTCCGAGACCATCATCCCCTTTGGACTACTCCGTCTTACTGAACTTGTGCTTTGTTCTACCCCCACAAATGTACTTACTAGATAACGACCCTTCTTCAATACAGTCTCCACTGCACCCTTCAAGATCTAGCAACATGCTGAATTTGTTGCACATTTCAGTCACCTACGGACATATCCTTTCCATGTCGAAGAGAAAGTTCTGATACTCCATTGTGCCGAGTTCTAATCGCGCCTTGGGATGGCCACGAACACTCCGTCATCCGTGTACAATCCCATGCATGAGTTTCAAATCCTTCGAGTTAGCAATTCCCCTCACCTCTGTGAGCTTTGCACAACTCTTTCGGTCGTTACACAACACCTCCCACCTTGCACGGTGTCATCTTTCACCAAGCACCCTACTTTGCCTTAAGCACCATCAAGTTTAGTTGCCAACGTCGAGCTATAGCTCAAACTCAACCATCCTAATCTTTATGTGCTACGCATTCTTCTTCGCTTGCTTATCCTCGTGGTACCTCTCGTACAAAGGGGTTGGCTACTCCTTGAATGCCAAACCAGGATGCCCGCTCCTCTGAGCGACTCCTTTCCACACCCCTAGCTAGGTCCCCCACATTTGTGTGGCAAGTGTTTCTGCGTGTGCTTATCCTGCTCTGGTACCATATTGTCACGGGCTTAGCTGATTTTGCCTAAGCCGTGCGGCACCCATGCGTGTTCGTCCGTACCGGTCAGCCCTCCTCGAGATCTCCTAAGTCCCATAGACATACAAAAAGAGAAAATGGGCCAGAAGAAGCAATTCCCACGGGATCCGCAAGCAACTGCTCAAGAAAACACTTAACAAATCCAAAATACAAATTACACCCATGGACATTACAAACTCAGAGAGGTTGCACACAAAGGATAATGGTCCACTACAGACCGAAGTCCCCACAAGTGCTTATAAGACACACTTGTATTTACAAGCCAAACTTGGCCATAAAGCAACTCAAACTAGGGCTGCTAAGCCTACTGCAAGCCGCTTCTTATTGTACAAGATATGTACCTAAACTGAAGGACACGGACTAACACAAGCATTTCATCGAACACCTTGTTTACATTGTTATCTGTGACATTCTCCCCCACTTATTCCTTCGACGTCCTCGTCGAAGCCACTATAGACGCTGCATCTCCTCGTATTCTGTTGAATCTTTAATCTTCTGTTTTGGCTGCAACACGCCCCTTTGGCTCCTAGCCGCTCTCCGCCACTGTTGTCGAGTAGTCGAACTCTAATCCGCCATGTTGCTTCAACTCATAATGACTGAATCTGGTGTGGGGTTGGCTGAGTTATGCTTATCCTTATTGGTTCTCGCGGATCCCTCTGATGAAGGAAAAGACCTACCTTATTATGTGCCAGTATCGCAATATACTCATCTTTGGGGGGGATCAAACCTTTGGAATATTATAGTGGTTCCTCCCTCCTAGGGTCGGCCAACAAGGCTGAAATATAATTGATCTTGCTTAATGAAAAGATATGTACGATATAAGCTTATATAGGGCTCAAAACCCTAGTCTTAGGGGGTGCTTCCTAAGTGAATTCTCACTTTTACCCCTCGTACAACTACCATGCCTAAATAAAGGGGGCAGCAACCTAAGTGGCTGCACAAGCCATGCCTCTCGGCTAGAAACCCTAGCTGACGAGCCCAGTAAAGCGGGTGGCGGCTAGGAAGCCCTAAGATCCTAAAATAAACCCTAGTCATACTTCTTTATAGGATAGAAGTGACTAGGTGGGGTTTTATTATAATATCACAGGGTTCTTATTAATTACTTCTAGAGTGATTAGGACTCAACCCTGCTGGAGACCTATCATTGGTCATCTTGCATGAGGACAACACAAATTCAAGCTCTCGATGCGTCAATCATAAACACTTTATCGAAGTCAGGTAAAGCTAGCATCGATGAAGAGTATGGGCTGCAACTTGGCCAAATGACCCTTGTTTTAAGCATCTCCTTTACAATCCTCTCTATTTCATCTTTCTAGAGGTGAGGATAATGATATGACTGAGTGTTTGTAGGTGGTTTGCTTGAAAGAATCAGAATTCGATGATCATGCCTTCAGGTAGGAGGTAGGCTGCACGGTTTGACGAAGACATCTAAAAATTCAACAAGCAATTGGAGAAGGTTTGGGTCTTAAATTTTTTATTGGATCCCTCCATCGATGACCTTAACACCAAACCTGCTACAATCCTCGATATGATGAAACATCCAAGCAGCAACCTTGTTGTTCATAAAGTTATTAGTTCTGTCGGTATCAATGAGGATGGTGATTGGTTGCTTTTTTAAGTACTCCTCCCACTTTCATTATTTGTGGGTTCGTGTATCCGGCAATAGCATGCATCTTACAACAGGTCGGCTGTTGTTCTTCCTTTGTGACCTCCTCCTCGTGCTTATGAACCTCCTCCTCTAAATCTTCAATTGGTTTAATCAGTAGAAGGCATCCGTTTTTGCACCGATGGTCACGGCTCAACAGTTCATCACAATGCCAATAAACGCCTTCGTCGATCTATCACGAAGTTCTTCTCTTGTCAATTTTCTTGGCAGCGAATGATGGCTAGGAGCAGAGGGTGCTGAAGGTTTATATGTTCCTGGTCTAAGGGTGGTCCTCGTCCTTTGGTTGTCTTGGTTGAGCCGCTCCTCTTGGATTCGAGCGAAGAAGATTGCGGCCATTAAGGTGTAGGGCTATCGCACTTTTAACTTCTCCTCTTATTTCTAGCTTGAGTCCTTCGATGAATGTCTATAATAATTATTTATCAGACCAATCATGAGTTTGATTTAAAATATGCTCAAACCTAGTTTGATATTCTTGCACAGTTGAGGTTTGGTGAATCTTCATGAGTTGGTTATTCGTGTTCTTGTACTCCATTGGTCTAAAGTGGATCAGCAGCCCGCTCTTGAATTGTCTCCACATCAGGACTCATTGGGTGTACTTGTGCCAATTGTACCATTGAATTGCATCTCCCTTAAGGTGGATGGCAGTGATGTCCATCATGGAAGCCTCAAGTGTCCGGTGATAACGGAAGTAGCGTTCCACGAGCGAAAGCCATCCTATCGGGTCTCACCCTTCCCATCGAGGGAAGTCCACCCTTATGTGTAGCTGCATCAAATCAGTGGCTTGTTCTTCCTTTTTGGGAGGCTTCTCTAAATTTTCATCTTGCTATAATTTTGTCGGATTTGGAGATTTGCCAATTCTAAATTCCGCAAAGAGAGCACGTAGTTTGTCCTCCAAACGCATCTCAAAAGCCCCTAACTTGGCACTGATCAGATCTACCAATGCCATGGCTTAAGACCCTAGATCTATGGTGTCAAGATCATTCTCTTGCTATTGGGTCAATGGTATGAATTGGTTGAGTGGATTGGTAGCCAAAAGATGCGATGGATTAAGGATAAATGGCTGCGTTTTGGGACTGAAAGTTTGATGTTAGGGCTATGGTTTAGAGTTGTTGTAGGGGTCATATAGGGGGGTATGATGGCTAAAGGTTAAGGTTAAAGGGATGGCTTAGGGTTGCTATTGATGGTAGCAACCAATTTGGTAGGAATGGGTGGCGGAAAAGGGTGACAGATCAAGGTTGCGATTTAGGGTTGATAGCTTGTGGTTTAGGCTACTATTAGTGCTGCAGTTTAAGGGTGTTGTGGAGGCTGGAAGGATTTCAGTGGTACTAGTTTGAGGTTAGGAAGGAAGGTTTAAGGTTGTTATTAGGGCAGCAATCAGTTTGGCAAGGTTTAGGTGTTGGTGCAGCAAGATATGCCAAAGGATAATGCTACAGGATTCTTCGTCAAGGACAATAGTCTTATGACGAAAGAATCCCAGTAGTATGCCAAGGGTTTTGGGATGGTTTTGACAGCAAGAAATAGATGATGATTAAGGCTAGATCAATGTAAAGTATTAAAGAGAATATGGCATCAAGTTTTTGACAAAAACACGGTAGCAAAGTAGTAGGCGATGGTTTTAGCTACAGTTTTATGTTATTGTTTGGGCCGGTTGTAAAAATAAAGAAAGGCTATGATAGCTATGTCTTAAGGTTAGAGAGGTGCCCTAAAGATGACGTGGTTGGTGCCAACAAAATTGGTAGGGTTTTGGTGGGTTATCAGAAGAAGAACGATAAAAGGTATAACAGCATAATTTTTCATTAAAAAAATTTCAGTAGT
Organism: Ensete glaucum; assembly: GCA_021527575.1. Lineage (NCBI taxonomy): Eukaryota > Viridiplantae > Streptophyta > Magnoliopsida > Zingiberales > Musaceae > Ensete > Ensete glaucum. Next base: position 32,509,734 of record CM038557.1, read on the forward strand.
ATAGATGTAATTTTTTCTAGCAGTTTGTAACAAGGATTTGAGTAAAGCTCAATGGGAATCCACTGGTAAAGGAAAGATAATATCATCAAAAAATTTGTGAGAGAATACGACAGTAAAGAATTTGGCAAGATCAAGGAATACAAGAAGGTGTAGTAGTAGAATTTTACGTCAAAGGTCCAGTAGTTTAGATGTAAAAGATCAGTAGTTTATATCAATAATTTTTGCATGAAATTAAAAGGAAATATTCTATTATTGAGTATTAAATCCATCATAAAAAACTTGTAGAAGATTGGTCAAAAAAATAATGGCAGCAAGATCAAAACAGGGCAATAGTATGCGGTTGAATTCTGTAGCGTAACTTTCATCATAAAGATGGTAAGTTTACAAAGAAGAGTTATGCAGTGTAATAGATGAATATTTTTTTGGATTTTTTGGTTTGACGATAACTAAATTGCAGTAGTAGTAAGATAGATTTGCAGAACCTGATGCAATTCTTTGGGGAGGTAGAAGGATGATTTACGGTAGTAGAGACGATGGTGGAATTTGGTGGTGATCTAAGCAATTATGAAAATTGCTTGGGTGGCTGTAGAAGGATGATGGGTAGCTGAGGAAGGGTAGTGAGATACCAAAAGTGCTGCTCTAATACCAAGTGTTAGAACCCTTATGGATTCTAAGCTTAGGGTGATCTCTATAGGGGATCAGCCTTCATGAAACTTTATAGGGGTTCCTCCCTCATTAGTTTTCTACACAAAGGTTGAAAGATAATTGATCTATTAATGATGAAAAGAGGACTGAATATATGACTATTTATAAGGTTTCTAAACCCTAATTCCTAATAGGCTTCCCACTCATAAACTCCAACTCCTAACAACTCCCTAGCTAACCTCTACTAGGAGTGGTCGGCAACTACCAAACTCCTAATCCTAATCCAACTCTAACCCTACCCCTTGCCGACCCCTTTAACTATAGTAGGGGGTAGCTAGCTAGGGTTTTATATTTGTGTATCCCCTATTTGAATTAATCCAAATTAAAACTTGATTAACTAGAGTCCTAATACTCTAACCCAAATCCAACTCTAACTCATAATATGACTCTAGTTCATCTGAATCCTAACCCTACTAGGATTTAAGTTGATTTATTACAATGGACTCAAATCTTCTCCTAGCCGACCTAATGTCAGGTCTAGGTTGGCCAACAAAACCCAAACTAAGGACTCAACTCAATCGACTTAGAGCCGACTCGGCTGGGGTCTTAACAGATACTTGTCCTTGATTGTTATGTCGCTGAGAGGTCGATAATCTATGCATATTTGTCACGTTCTATCTTCCTTTTATGCAAGAAGCACCAACGAAGAGTAGGGGATGCAACTTGGCCGAATAACCCATATTTCAAGCATCTCATGTATAATCCTCTTTATTTCAGCTTTCTAGAGGTGAAGATAATGATATGGCTGAGTGTTTGCTAGTGGTTTGCCTGAGTGAATCGGAATACAATGGTCATGCCATCTAGTAGGAGGTAGACTAGCGCAGTTTGGCAAAGATGTCTAAAAATTCAACAAGCAATTGGAGAAGATTTGGGTCTTTAATTTTTGTCGACTCTCTCATATGTTGTTGCTGAAGTTACATTAGGAAGCTGCTATTCACTTTTTGCAAAACCTTCTCCATTCACTATGTTGAAACCGTGATAGAACCCCATAGGATTTTACCGAGGATGGAGTTGGAAAAAGGAGGGATAAATGATCACTTCGAGGGGATCGGGCCTCCTTGATCACTTCGAGGGGATCTACCTCCTTGATCTCTATAAGATATTGGCCTTCCTGGGGTTTTGCCTACTAGCTAAAACTTCCATTTATTGACTCATGACAAAGTTTACACTATTATTTATAGGGTGCTACCAAGAGCCCATCTAAACTTGGACTTAGAGTCCCACTAAACTTGGACTCTTATTAATTAAGTGATACTCTTAACCGAACATAATAACTAATTCTATCCTAACTGAAGGTAAAAAGCAACTTCAACCAACTTATAACTGACTTAATTGGGCTCACCCGACCCATAACTGACTCCGCTTGACAAATTAATATGACTTAACTTGAATTTTTTGTGAATCGATGGACTCGACCTTGTTAGGATAATATCAGACCTGCCCTCTTTAAATCAGCCTTATCCTCAAGTACTTCAGTCCAGGATATTTGCCACGCATCACAATCCTTTGATCAATCAAATAAGGTTTCTACTTGGTGTAAGCAATGGGTCGATCTTCTAGTTAGTAGTCATTGTAGTCTTTTGAGGAACCCCTTTCATTTGATAGCTAGTGGTAGTACCATGTCTTCTTTTGAGGATCACCACTTCAAAATCTTCTTGGGCATCAAAAAGAAATCAACAATAAGTTGTTTGTCCTGTATAATCAACTTTACCTTGGAGCACCTGTTATCACAAATTAGGAGTCACCCATGAGCTATCTTGTCTTCGGATTTGGCACAACCTTTATGATCGGACTCAACATTGTCAATTTTTTTGTTCCTCCTTAGTTGGTTCAATTGTTAGACGTTTGTCATGGCCTTCATATTCGAGCTCCACATTGTCCGTTTTTATTTCCTCTTTAGTTGGCTTAACCATCAAAAGCTGCACTTATTTGCGATTGTCTATGTTGACCACCTTGAAGTCCTATCTATTGAAGCTTCTGTTTTGACAAGTGTATATATTGATTTTTCCTTCATGTACGCTGACGAATAATATAGCTATTATTATGGTGCGGGGATGGCGAGCTTTAGCTTTATACCGAATCTCGGGACTAAGTCCCTCAATAAATTTTCTCACTAATTGTATCTCGGATCAATCTCGAGTTTTGTTCAACAAGCACTCAAATATACTCTGGTACTCCTATACTGTAGAAGTCTGATGGATTTTAGTGAGATGTCCATTAATGTTCTTGTACTCCTACGGTCTGAAACGAATCAAGAGTTCTCTCTTGAACTGTCCCCACAAAGGACTCCGTGATAAGTCTCGTATAAATTATACTATTGGATTATATCACTTTTGATTGAGTGGAAGTGATAGGACTCCAATAGGATGGAGTCCTAATCACCCTAAAAGTAATTAATAAGAACCCTATGAGATTGTAATAAAACCCCACCAAGTCACTTATATCATATAAAAAAGTGTGACTATTATTTATTTTAGGTCCTTAGGGCTTCCTGGTTATCGCCCCCTTCACTAGGTTGGTCGGCTAGGGTTTCTAGCAAAGAGGCATGGCCTGTGCAGCCACTTAGGCCGCCACCACCTTTATTTATGCATGGGAGCTATAAGAAGGGCAAAAGGGGGAATTCACTTAGGAAGCACCCCCTAGGGCTAGGGTTTGGAACCCTATATAAGCATGTAGCCTCCACCTCTTTTCATCAAGCAAGATCAATTTACAATTCAGCCATATGGTCGAGTACTAGGAGGGAGGAACCCCTATAACATTCCAAGGGTTAATTCCCCTCAAAGATCAAAATCTATAGAGCTCCATCTAGGGTGCTATCATTTGATATCAGAGTAGCATTCCTGCTACCCTATAGCTATCTCTACCGCCTCCATCTTCTTGGCAATTCTCATAATTGCTTTTGATGTCGCCTTCATCTACCATCTCCCACCAAGCCGCAGATCCATCAATCTGCTATCGTCCTTTGCATCAACATCATAGATCTGGTAAAAACTCCAAAACCCATGCCTCTTGCTACTACTTCCTTTATCTTATATGTCGGAGAAGTTTTTCAAAAGTTTTTTTGTAGTAAAATTCTACCATTGCAAATATTATCATCGTTGCGAAGGGGAAAAGCTGTAGAAAAATTTTAGCTGATTGTTGCCTCTTGAACTTGAACTTTTGATCATCCTTTTTGGTTGAAACTTTTACACAGATTCATAGATCGTCTTAGCTTGACCAATCTCTGGAAAAAACTCTTCCTGGATTCGGACTTATAGTGCTGTAATTCTTCATCATATAGTGCAAAAATTTTACGATGAAGAATTTACCTTCCACTTCTGGGCCTCTTGAAACCAAACTTTTAGTTATTCTTTTTGGCTAAAACATTTATACAATTTCATATATCTTCTTAGCTTTCATCTAAGATTGATCTCTGGGAAAAATTCTTTCTAAAATAGGAATGATAGCGCTGCAATTCTTCGTCACACAGTGCTAGAATTTTACTATGAAGAATCTACCTTCAGCATTTTGGCCTCTTGAAATCAAACTTTTGTTCATCCTTTTTAACTGAAATTTACACAATTTTATAGATCAATTTAGCTTTCATTTAAGAGTAATCTCTAGAAAAAATTCTTTCTGAAACTAGTTTTATTGTGCCTTCTTTCATCATTACGTAGTGCTAGAATTTTACGATGAAGGATCTACCTTCCATCTTTTGCCCTCTTTTCCTACCGTTACTCTGCCAAAATTTTGTCAAACATTTTCTTGATATTGACCACATAGGGTTTTTGCATTTTTTCTTAAATTTTTCTTTGGAATTTAAGTCAAGAATTCATCATTTCTCTAATGTAAAATCTGTTCGGCAGGACAACAAATTGTAAGACTTTTTTCATCGAATTCCATCGATTTTGAGTGCTATCTTTTGTGAGATTTTGGACTCTCTTTCTCTCATCTATAAACCCTAACATTCTCACCTAAAACCCTTCCAAACTACATCCTAAACCAATCTCAAATAGCCACCCAAATTAGCCCTAAACCGCAGCCAACCGTCCTTATCGATCCACCTACCTTTTCATCCAACCTTCCTTATCGATCCACATACCTTTGCTGCCATATATCCCAGATCCAAAATCTCTTTTCCTAATCATACCAAATTACAACTAAAACTTTATAAAATCGTAGCCCCTAACCATACCCAAAACTGCCACAATACCAGTCCCAAAATATTATAGCCTTCGGTCCACCAACCTTTTAGCCACCCAATCTCCCTTAGCCCTTCAACTGTAGCATGCATCTTTCATTGCACAACGCTGTCAATAGTGACCTCTCACTGCCATCCTCCTTGATTGCACTAGCAGCGATCCTTGTGACAAAAAGCTACCAGCAGCCATCTTTCACTGTAATCTATTTACATCGCAGCCTATAACAATCATTCGTTGCCAACTATCTTAATCGCGGCCAACAACAAATTCAACACAATAGTTACCATCTCTCACTCCATACCACTACTGCCCTCCTCCGCAATAGTCATGCACACTGCTGCCCATCTTCCTCCTATCATAGTCGCACCCTTGCTGCAACTAATGCCACTTGCAACCACAAAGTCGCAGCGCAGCCGCAACCGACATTACTGCTGCCCTCTTCTTCCTCCATCATCGCTATTGCCTTCCAACTCAAATTGCTTGGCTACTATCCTGCGATAGATATCAGCCACCTAAAAAATTATAATCTCAATGACATTGTAGCATCAACATTGTAGAATCACCGAAGGACCGCAGTTGACATTGCTACTACCATCTTCTCCCTCCACCTTCGCTGCTACCCTTGGCTGCCATCCTCCACTTAGGGACTTCACCACCACAGCCTCGACATTTCTGCCATTCGTTGTCTTTAAACTGAAAATTGTAGCTACATCATGACGTCGGCAGCCTTATTCGAGATCCTTACATCATGACGTCGGCAGCCTTATTCGAAGCCAAATTGGAGGCTTTCGAGACACGTATGGATGCTAAATTATGGGCTCTCTTCGAGGAGTTTAGGTTGAGCCGATCGTCAAGCCCAAGAAGATCACAATGTGATGCAAATTCAGATTACAAAAAGAACCCACTGGAGATAAGAAACGAAGTTAAGACACGACAACCCTACATCTCGATGACATCAACCTCCTTTGCACAACTTCAAGAAGGGCACCTCAATCAAGATGCTCAGAGCATAAGGCCACATCCCAACCAACAATATATAAACCTTCAGCACTAATTGATTGCAAGTACCATGATGAAGAACTAACGAAGATCTATCAAACCTCTACCATCCAAGAGTACCAAACTAGGTTTGAAAGGTTATCTAATCAAACTTATGATTGGTCTAAAAAGTAGATATTGAGAACTTTTATTGAAAGCTTGAAGCAGAAGATTCATGAAGAAGTTAAAGCGTGATAGTCATACACACTTAAGGCAGCCATCTCCTTCGTACAACATCAAGAGGAGAAGTTGAACTATGAAGCCCAGAGGACTAGGGTCACTCCTTGACAAGTGGCACCAAAGCTTTCACCTCCCCCTACTATCAGCTGATCCCCTTAGCCAAAAAAACTAATAAGAGAAGACTTTCATGATGGATCAGCAAAGGAACCCAAACTTGAAAATATAATTCATGAGCCCAAGGAGAATGATACACCATAACCAGTCACCTGCACTGTCCCTGCCTTCATGAGTTCGTCATTGTTCTCGTCAATGCCAAGAGCACACACAACTTCATGAGTAGTAAGGTTTTTGCCCACTTAATGCTCCAAAAAGAAGATTACTGTGTGTTTGAAGTCAAGGTAGCTAACGGCAAAATTCTGAAGTGCAACCAGAAGTGGCCATGGGTAAAACTGATATTATAGGAGCAAGATGTAGTTGCTGATTTTTTCCTCCTCCCTCTTGATGGTTTTGATATAGTGCTTGGCACTGATTAGTTGTCTATGATTGGAGATATTTTCTAAAAAAATTTAAAGCTAACCATGAATTTTTTTTAAAAAGGAAAGCAGGTGATTCTACAAGGGAGCCCAACGACTACAACCACAACACAACACTTGGAGGGGGTATCAAAAGAAAAATTCAGTGGTTTTTCAATTCAAATTCAAGAGTTTCATGAGATTGAAGATAAGAACCCTCTCCATAGCTTGCTGAAATTTTGGGCATCTCCACCAAACCGAGCTGACTACCTCCTCTAAAGCTGTCTGACCCTCCTATACTGAATAGGCCGAAACTTCTACCAATTGTTGCTCGACCAAATTGTTTCCTACAACCCCAGAAGGTCGAAGATAAAAGGGTCATCCAAGAGATAACAGAGACACAGACTGTTCAACCATGCTTATTTCCCACTACGACACATCCTTACATCCTTTTCCCCAGAGATAAGCTACTTCTAAAGTGTTACATCCTGCCGAACTCACCATGTAGTTGATGCAACACTTCCAAATCTCAGGTGACTTCTATGACTTTCCCCAGGATCGGACCATGATGCTTAAAGACTTCCTTGATGATGACCTCCGATCTACGACCCAAGACCGCGAGAAAATTGAGCCCCTTCAATGGCAAAATCAAAAAAGAGGAAAGATCATTCATAGAACTCAACAAAATATGAACATCATTACTCTCATTATAAAGAAAGATGCACCACCTTGGCCGAGTGAAACTATAGCCCTCACGACCATGATGTCATCCACACCAAATCATGATAAGATATTTATTATTGGAGTAGACATATCCAGAGTGGGGGTCAGCATCATCCTCATGTAAGATGGTCAACAATATGAAGAAGTAAAAATGGGCCCTAAAAAATCACCACTCCTACCCACCTCAGACTCGAATCAGCACACCACTAGAGATTTTATCAGAGGACAACCCTCACCCCAAAAGAAGGCATAACTACTATTATAGAGCAACCACGTGGCAGCCCATGTAAGGAAGAAACTTTCCCCTGACAAACACTGGAGCAGAAGAAAATTTCTAAAAAAGATAAATTCCCTTTTCATCTCCAACTCCACCAACACGAAATTCAAGCATCAAGAAAGTGGTCTTGATAGGACTCCAGCAGGGTTAAGTCATAATCATCTTAATACTAGTTAATAAAAATCCTGTTAAATTGTAATAAAGTCACTCCTATCTTATAAAGGAGTATAGCTAGGGTTTAGATTATCCTTAGGGCTTAGTAGTCATCGCCCCCCTTACTGGGCAAGTCGGCTAGGGTTTTCCCCTACTTAGGTCGGCTATAAAGCCAACCTAGCCGCCCCTTTTTCTTATTAAGGAAGGATGGCTATGCAAAAAGATAATTCTACTTAGACAAGTGCCCCTTAGACTAGGATTTTGATCCCTATTTAAGATGTAGCTACCCCCCTCTTTTAATCAAGCAATTATCATCTTCAATTCAGCCTTTGTACCGAGTCTAGGAGGGAGGAACCCCTATACCGTTCCAATGGTTGATCCCCCTCAAGGATCAAAATCTATATGGCTCCTTCTGGAGTCTTATCATCTAGTATCAGAGGAGCAATCTTGCTACTCCTGTAGCCGTCATCCGTGCCTCCACCTTCCACCCCAGCCACAGATCAAATCAATCTGTCGTTGCCCCGTGCATTTGATCTAGAATTCTGGTATCTTTTTATAACTCACATGTCTTCAATACTGTAAGATTATTCATATTATATATGGGAGAAGCTTTTCAAAGTTTTCTTGCTGTAATTTTTTACCATCGCAAACATTATCATTGTTGCAGAGGCGAAACATTACAAAAATTTTCAGTCAATTATTACTTCTTGAAACTATACTTTAGTCATCCTTTTTAGCTGAAACTTTTATATAATTTCATAGATCATCTTAGCTTTCATCTAAGACTGATCTTGTGAAATATCTCCTTCTGGATCTAAACTTATAGCATTGTGATTCTTTATTGTATAGTATTGAGATTTTACAATGCAGAATCTACCTTCCATTGATTGGCCACTTGAAACTGAACTTTTGTTTATCCTTTTTGGCTGAAATCTTACACAATTCTCAAAATCAAGTTAACTTTAATCTAGATTTGATTTCATAAAAAAACTCCTTCTGGAACTGATTTTCTTGTATGATTTTTCACCGTCATACAGTTTTGAAATTTTACGATGAAGGAATCGGCCTTGCATCTTTTGCCCTATTTTTCTACCCCAAAATTTTGTCGAAATTTCTATTGGTATTGACAACATCTAAACTAAGGGTTTCTATATAAATTTTCTAAACTTTCCATTAGAATTTATGTTGAGAAATCATGGTTTCTCTGACATAAAAACTAGTTTAGCAGGATAGCACATCACAACACTTCTTTTCACTGAATTATATCAGATTTGAGTGTTATTTTTGTGAGATTTTAGACTCTCCTTTCTTCATCACCAAACCCTACCATCCTCATCAAAAATCCTTCCAAATATTACCCTAAACTAAATCCAAATAGCCCCTAAATCAGCCACCCAAATCAGCCTACTTCCTTATCGATCCACTTACTTTTTTAGAAAACTTTCCTTACCGAGATACCTATCTTTGCTGCCATCTATCCCAGATCTAAAATCTATTTTACTAACCTTCATCTACTACCATCATAGCCCTAAAACTACACCAATTTGCAGCCTAAACTCCACAAAATTATAGTACCAAATCTGCCCTAGACCGTAGTCTACTTCCACCAAAATAGATCCACCTTCCAACCGGCCAACCCTTCTCCAAAATTCCCATGTTACTAACCTGATAATAGAAAAAAGATCTCAGTATTATAGACTATGGCATCAGAGAAGGCTATCGATGTAAAGCTTGAAACCTTTGGAAATCACATGGAAGAGAAGATGCGATCCCTTTTCGCCGAATTCAGCATTGGCCGACTGTCGAACCCGAGGAAATCATAACATGGAAAAACTTTAGATTGGTGAGACGATCTTCAAGAGCATGGCCACATCACCTCTGATCTCAATAATCTATGCATGAAGGTTGACTTCCCTAGATGGGAAGAAGGAGACCCGATCGGGTCGATCTCGCGCGCGGAGAGCTATTTTTGGTTCTACCGCACCGCCGAAGCCACACGGGTGGAGATTGCTGCCATCCACCTCAAGGGAGATGCTATTTAGTGATTTAATTGGTTTAAATATACCCATGGATGACTCTCTTGGTAGCGATTCAAGGAAGGACTACTAGATCGCTTCGGACCAATCGATTTTAATAACATCGACGGACAATTGGCAAAGATTCGTTAAACCTCTACAATATAAGAATACCAAATAAGGTTTATGCATTTATCTAACCAAACTGAGAATTGGTTTGAGAAATAACTTTTAGGTACTTTTACCGAGGGCCTAAAGCCAGAGATCCGAGGAGAAGTAAAGGCGCGGCAACCATACACTCTTATGGCGGCGATTTCCTTCGCACGTATCCAGGAAGAACAATTGAACCACGAGGTACGACGGACAAGGGTTGCTCCTCGACCAGCCATGCCAAGGCCTACTACCCCCTCTACTGCCATCCAAGCCCCTACACCAAAAAAGTTGATAAGAGATTATCTTCGTGAACGATCGGTCAAGGAGTTGTATTGGCATTACGATGAACTATGGAGCTGCAAACATCACTATAAAAAGGGTTGACTCCTCATGATTAAATCAGCAGAGGATGAGGATAATGAAATATTTGAAGAAGCCCTTGAACCTAAAGAAGAAGCCATAGAGGAAGTCCCAACCGGCCAACTATGTAGTGCACGCATTGGCCGACTATTCCAATTTACAGATGATGAAAGTTGGAGGACTTCTAAAACAGCAACTCATCACCATTCTCATTAACACGGGCAGCACCAACAACTTCCTTAAGAGTAAGGTTGATGCATGTTTGGCGCTTCAAATTGAAGGTTGTAACAAATTTGATATAAAGGTTGCCGACGACTGAATCTTTAATTGCGACCAATGATGCCCACTAGTGAAACTACTCCTCCAAGATCAAGAAGTGGTAGTTAATTTCTTCCTCCTACCCATTGATGATTATGAAGCCGTACTTGGGATTGAATGGCTCACAACACTAGGTGATATCTCCTGAGATTTTTCTAAATTAATCATGAAATTTTATCGCAATGGGAGACAGGTCATGTTACGAGGCAAGCGCGGGAGCCAAATTTCCACCGTTTCATCGCAACAAATGGAAAAAATTTTGCATAAAGCATATGGTGGATTCTTAATATATATTCAGCAGCCATCTATGGGGGAGAACATACAAAACGTAGATCCTAAGCTTGCCCTTTGCCTGAACGAATTCGCGGATGTTTTCTTGGAGCCGCGTGAGCTACTTCCTATTTTGCTAGGTAAACCTCTAACAAATTTATGATCATACCACTATCCACACTTGCAAAAGGATGAGATCGAGAATATTGTTAAAGAGATGCTTGACATTGGGGTGATTCGACCGAGCTGTAGATCTTACTCCTCACCAGTGTTGCTAGTGCGCAAGAAAGATGGTACGTGACAGATGTGCGTTGACTACCGGGCTCTAAATGCCATCATTGTCAAGGATAAATATCTTATCCCATTCATAGATAAACTCTTGAATGAATTAAAATAAGCTCGAATCTTTACTGAATTGGATCTCCGATCCGAATACCATCAGATTCGGGTATACACTAAAGATATTCTGAAAACTGCATTCCACACTCATAACGGCCACTACAAGTTTCTGGTAATGCCTTTCGGACTTATGAATTCTCCTTCTACTTTCTAAAGCTTTGTAAATGACATCTTCTGGAGTTTTCTATATAAGTTTGTATTGGTATTCTTTGATGATATTCTTATTTATAGCCCTACGCTTGATATACATTTTCAGCACTTACGAACTGTTCTAACGATTCTTTGGGAGAATACTCCTTACGTTAAATAGTCAAAGTGCAGCTTATTACAGCATAAAGTGGAGTATCTTGGGCATATTATATTAGAAGATGGAGTGGCGATGGACCTGACAAAGATCGAGGCAATGCAAGGATGGCTGAGACCTACAAACGTATAATCATTACGCAGTTTCCTTAGACTCATGAGCTACTACCAAAATTTTATGAAAGATTATGGAAAGATCAGTGCCCCATTCATGTCTTTACTGAAGAAAGACTCCTTCTTATGGTCGGATAAAGCCTCCACAGCCTTCGAATGACTTAAGGCAGCCATGACGATGATGTCGGTCCTAGCACTGCTCGATTTCAATCGCACTTTGGTCATTGAGGCCGATGCGTCAAGAGTTGGAATTAGGGCTATTCTTCTGCAAGATAGTCGACTCCTAATTTACACCGAGGCTTCCCCCATACTTTGTACGAGGTTTTTATAAGAGATACTAATTACTATCAAATTTAAAATATAGTTGGATACAGGTTCATGGCACGAAATAGGAGTAAAACTAGAGGAATTGCAATCCATGCTCACGTCAGATTGGGCTCTCATCATCCTGAACCATACCAGAGGGCAGTCACTATTCTAGAAGAAAGATTGGCTAGCACTAAAGACTAACCATATGGCAATACATATAAAGAAGAAATGGCCTCCCGACAAACTTCAGAATGGACGAAAAATTAAAAATCGAGTTTTTCTACACCTACAGCCCGATCAGCAGGAAACTAAAGCCTTAATAAAGTGGTCTCTCTATTTCTTTGGGCCTTGCAAAATTGAGGATCACATTGGGGCCCTAAGCTAGAGATCCAATTCGCACACTAGATCAAGATTATAGTTGATCCGCCAGGTATCCTACTTCAATAAAAATTTAAAGAAAACGACTTAACCCAAATCCTTCCAACTAACATCCCAACTGATGAGGAGGCCAAAGTTCAGTTAATGATAGCATGGGAGTCACCTAAAGAGTTGAAGATCCAGTTTCCAGAGTTTATGGACCCTCAGCCTTGAGGACAAGGCTGATCTGAAGAGGGCGGACTTGATAGGACTCCAGCAGGGTTGAGTCCTAATCATCTTAATACTAATCGATAAAAATCTTATTAGATTATGATAAAGCCACTCCTATCTTATAAAGGAGTATGGCTAGAGTTTATATTATCCCTTAGGGCTTAGTACTCATCGCCCCCCTTACTGGGCAAGTCGACTAGGGTTTCCCCCTGCTTAGGTCGGCTATAGAGCCAACATAGCCGCCCCTTGTTTCTATTAAGGTAGGATGGCTATAAGATGGGTAAAAAGATAATTTTACTTAGATAAGTGCCCCCTTAGGCTAGGGCTTTGATCCCTATTTAAGATATAGCCGCCCTCCTGTTTTAATCAAGCAATTATCATCTTCAATTCAGCCTTTATGCCGAGTCTAGGAGGGAGGAACCCCTATAGCGTTCCAAGGGTTGATCCCTCTCAAGGATCAAAATCTATAGGGCTCCTTTTGGGGTCTTATCAGGTCTTCCTATTTCTTTAGACCTTGTAAAATTGGAGATCACATTGGGGCCCTAACATGGAGATTAGATCCATACACCATATCAAGATTAAAGTTGATCCTCGAGGTGTCCCACCTCAGATAGAAATTTAAAGATGACGACTCAACCCAAATTCTTCCAACTGACACCCAAGTTAATAAGGAGCTGAAGACCCAGTTCCCTGAGTTCATGAAACCTCAGCCTTTAGGATAAGATTGATTTTAATATGGCAGGTTTGATAAGACTCCAGTAGGGCTAAGTCCAAATCACCCTAGAAGTAATTAATACGAACCCTATGAGATTATAATAAAATCCCACCTAGTCACTTCTATCATATAAAAAAGTATGACTAGGGTTTATTTTAGGGCCTTAGGGCTTCCTGGCCGTTGCCCCTTTCACGTGGTTGGTCAACTAGGATTTCTAGCAAAGGGACATGGCTTGTGCAGTCATTTAGGACGCCACCCCCTTTATTTATGCATGATAGCTATAGGAAGGGTAAAAGGGGGAATTCACTTAGGACGCACCACCTAGGGCTAGGATTTAGAGCCCTATATAACCATGTAGCCTTCACTTCTTTCCATTAAGCAAGATCAATCTACAATTCAGCCATATGGCTGAGTACTAGGAGGGAGGAACCCCTATAGTGTTCTAAGGGTTGATCCCCCTCAAAGATCAAAATCTATAGAGCTCCATCTATGGTTCTATCAAGAAGTTATCTCCATCATGGATTCCTCCGGAGTCCTATAAAAATGAAAAAACTTTTTAGCACATGAGATCCAGCTGATTTGGTCTCCATCTTCCCATATGGGAAACTCCATGCGTGGGTGTCTTGTGTTTTGCCCATGCTCTCACTTTTCATATCGGTTCCCCTTAATGTTGGAACTTTCACCATGTTAAAATTTGATAGGGTTCACCAATAGACTTCTTCTAAACTCATTGAAGATTTCTTGTAATATGTTCTCCATGCGGGCTTCGAATGCTTTAAAGTTTGCATCCATTTGTGTTTGTTGTTGTGATGTTGGTGGTTAGAAGGCAGCAACGATGACACGGTTGCATGCCAGCGGTAGAGGAGGCAATCTTCATAGATCAAGGGTGGTAGCAATAGGGGTGCGGTATAGTGGTGGCTACGGCTGATGTGGGAGAAGATGCTGGAGTAGCGAAGAGGTAAAGGAAGGAAGAGGGTAGTTGTTAGGACCCTAGCTGAGTCGGGTCCTAGTCGATTGAGTTGAGTCCTTAGATTGGGCCTTATTGGCTAACCTAGATCAAACATTAGGTTGGCTAGGAGGAGTTTTTGAGTCTGTTGTAATAAATCAGTCAAAATCCTAGTAGGATTTTGATTCAGTTGAACTGAAGCCTGGTTAGAAGTCGGAGTTATATATGGGTTAGAGGTAACTAAGTCAAGCTTATAACAAACCCAATTAGCCACCCACTTTGATGAGGGGAAGATCTCCATTCAGTTACGACTCTCTCAAGGGGTAACTAGGAGTTAAATCAGGAGTTGGAGTCTTAGTTTACTAGGAGAAGGAGTTGCTTCTTAGAGTTCGAGTTGGAGTTGTTAGAAGTAAGAGTTGCTTCTTAGAGTTGGAGTTGGAGTTGTTAGAAGTAGGAGTCTTGGATAGGAGTCCTATTAGAAGTTAGGGTTTAGAAGCCCCATAAATAGCCTTGTAATTGTCACTTTTCATCATCAATAGATCAATTATTTTTTTAACTCATGTAGCTGAAAACCAAAGAGGGAAGAACCCCTATAGAGTTCTAAGGAGGCTGATCCCCTATAGAGATCACCCCAAGCTTAGAATCTGTAAGGGTTCTAACACTTAGTATTAGAGCACCATTCATGGCATCGCGATACCCTTCCATAGCCATCCATCATCGATCCAAAGGACGATTTGGTGCAAGCGAACGTCCTAAATGGCGAAGTGGCCTTGGCAGCTGGAAGGGAGGGAGAGTAACCCTCAGCAAAGGAGATAGAATCGTCGAAGAGGTGGAGGAGCGACCGCAGAAGAAGTCAGCCACAAATTGGAGGGCGTCAGTGAGAGACGCAATGGCAACAAAGAGGAGAAAAGGGAGCCACAACAGACACTTGCCTCTATGTACCGCTGAAGGAGGAGAAGCAGTAGGGCAGGTTGTAGTTCGCCGGGCTTTGGCAACTGCCACGCACGGTCGGACGTAGTGGAGTCATGCGATCTGACCAGGTTGTAGAGCGATCACAGATCTGTGTTGAGGGAGGATGCAGGAAATCGCTCCTTCTAGTAGATCCGGGAGACGGCTAGAAAAGTGGAAAAGGAGTTCTTGGCAGAGAAGATTGGTGAATACACGAGGATGCAGTAGTTGTACTCTGCTGCACAATGGAGACCTGTTCACTATGGCTTCTTCTGGCTTCGCCAGAAGGAGCAAAGGGTCCTCTGTTTTCATCGTACTACTGAAGAAGGGAAGAAGAGGATACAACGACAGAATAGGTATGACCGACGGGAGTGGCTGTGGCTACGATTGAGGAGGAGAAAGGTAGCAGCAGCAAGCAACAAAATAGAGAAGGAGTAGAGGGTGGGTCGCTCACTGCAATTGCTGAGGGCTGGCCGGCTATAGGGGAGGTCGACAGCGAGCAGCGTAGCTGCCTAAGGAGAGGGCAGCAGTTGTGGCTGACGAGAACTGTGGTTGCGGCTGCAATTGTTGTAGGGGTGATCGATAATGAGCAGAGTAGTTGCTAAAGGTGAAGATGAGGAAGCCGCTATAGTTAAGGTGTGCTTCCCTTTCTTCCCTAACTTCAGGACCACAATGTTGTGGTCCCTTCTTTAGAGGTGTAAAGATGATGCAGAGAGGGATCTGTATCGAAGAGGAGAAGTAGCCGAGTTGTTGTTGTGATGGCTGTAATAGCGAGTGAATAGTGAGCTGATGGCATGCAACACTAAGGCTAATAGTGTCGTCGATGCCAGCGGCAGGTGCCTATGAGGTTAAGTGAGAGGGTTGCCAAACCAGCGACGTGGACATCGATTACAGAGTAGGACCCGAATCTTCAGATCCTCGAATGAGAATGGAGCTGGCGATGGGTGCGACAGTGATGCTCTATTTTTGTCGGGAAATAAAGATCATGGCTTTTTAGAAGAGGAGTCAACCGACAGCTGTGGCTTCGTAAAAAGGTAGTCGACGGGGTGGGGATTTGCTGTCATTTGACAACGAGAAGGAATTTGTTGCGCCCTCTCTACAAA
Organism: Ensete glaucum; assembly: GCA_021527575.1. Taxonomy (NCBI): domain Eukaryota; kingdom Viridiplantae; phylum Streptophyta; class Magnoliopsida; order Zingiberales; family Musaceae; genus Ensete; species Ensete glaucum. The sequence continues at coordinate 32,526,044 of CM038557.1, forward strand.
GCATCGGTGGCCCTTACAAGTGTTCTTAGCAATGAGAATAAAGGTTGCAGGAGGGACGATGCCGGTGAACGGGTGTAGAAGTCATCGTCTACTGCAGATGGGATAGGAAAAGTGTCACTGCTCGTTGGAGCTGATACGACAGTGGTGGTGCACGAAGAAAAACGACGCCTCGACAGAGAAATAAGAAAGCCGACGGGATCCAGTGAGGGATGAGGAAGCCATGTTATAGAGAGAGAGGCTCTGATATCATGTTGAAAATAGGAAAAAGTAAAGAAATGCCCATTGAGTTCATTGATTCATCATCAATTTAGATAAGTGAAGATAGGAGGAACATGATTTCCTCATTCAGTTGGGGAAATCATATCTAAATCCTATCTATTAATAATTTTATTTTAATGTATTTCATGTGTGCGTACATATTAGGCTATTATATGTGTTGCAAATTATTGTGTATAGTTGAGACGGTTCTTTTGGTAGATAACAGAGTCGCTGTTGCTGAGGTAGAATTTGAATTCACACTGTCTCATTAACTTCATTCTAGTTTTTATTATGTTAATATCATTTAGATATGTTGGATGTGCAGGAGACCCGGTTACGATGGATGGAAGATGAAGAATCTGTGAAGACTATAGGTTGTTGTGAGGACTATAGAAGAAGAGACTATGAGGACTTTAAAGGACAACGATGTGAGGACTTTAGAGGCTACCTGTGGAAATGGTTCAAGTCATTTGATTACTATACATTGTCAAAGCTACCACGAGAAGGATGAACAAATTAGTAAATTTGTTTTATTATTAGAGAAGTGGGGATTGTACAAGCATGTAATAGACATCACTGGCAAATAATATTACTTATATTTATTAAGACATCTAGGCAGAGGATAATAGATCCAACTAGAAAAAGAAAAAAAAAACTTATAATCTCAATTATAAAAAAGTTATATTGAAGTCTTTATCTTTCTTCGAAAAAGAAAACAGAATCCAATTGAAATGAAAAACAATAAGAAGATGAAAAATAATCAGGAGGAATAAGCTGAAGCAGAGAGAGGGAGAAAATAATAACAATAATTGAGCATAACCTGTATATCGCGAAGACAGACGAAGATGTTGAAACGCACCTCCAACATGAGAGAAGCAGCCATCAAGGTATAGCTACATCAGTCTTCCTTTATATGGTTTACTTATTCCTTGATTTTTTTTTCCAAAGTACAAGAAAGATGAGGTCGCAAAAGATGAGGAAGCTGCAATAATACTATTTAATCCGAAGCATCTATCGTAAGTTTCATCTTTAGATTTTTGAGAGTTATTGATTGATTGCATATTTCATGTTATAGTTTTAAAATATATATTTTTCAAGTTTCATCTATCGTCAAACATTGCATTTTTGCTTTTATTATGAGTTTTAATATTGTTAGTCTATGGGTAGCTAATTATGACACAACTTACTTAATCTTATTAGTAAATGAATAGTCTTTCCACTTCTTCCCTCTAAGAAGAAAAGAGGACCCACCTTTCCTATACTTCACTCTAGATATTATTGGATTGAGACATCTTTATAGATCTCCTTGGATCCAAGACTACCGAATCTAACACATTATTTGTTCCTTGCATTAAAATGTACATAAGATTTTAGATAATCTCATTTTACTACATCCTGTTCAAATATATGATTCTAATGTTATTTAACTAGTTCGCTTATCTTACGTCAATACAGAAATAGTATAAGCAAATAAAGACTTCAATTTTATAGCCAAACAGTGAGATAAATTCAGAAGGACCTATAGATTTGATGTTTGTACCCTTAAACAAACATGAACGTTAATATCTAATGGTACTTAACTTCAAGGAAAAAGTTCTCATTCAGTATGATTCATTTAAGATAGTCAGGAAACATAGGGTGATATTTAACAAGAGGTAAGGTGGTTTTACTCATGCATATTATATTCTTTGGTATTTTAATTTTCTAAATTTATTATTATCATGATAATCTAAAAACTTATCATAGTAACTGAATCAGGTAGGGTGCCTGAGTAAGTATATTGTCGGATGAAAAATCAAAGAGATAAAATGTCAGAAGCTATATGCATAGTGAGTATTAAACTCTGTATTCTTAAAGCAATTTGCATGTTTTATATTACTAATATATCATAATATTTTGTTTGTCAACGATTATTGTGGCGTATTTGTAATGATACTTAATTGACTTTTGGCTTTTAAATAAGACGTGTCAGTATCGCCTTGACATTGCGCAAACAATTCTTGAAAATGAATTTGGCAATGCATATTATATTGATATACCATAAATACAAGGGCTCATATGATTTTACGCAAAGAAGAAGTGGTCCTGTGCGAAAATAATAACTATTGTAAATTTTACTATGTGCTGTAGGTGGCTTGTATGTTGATATATATGCACTGTTTTGATGTCATTATGGTGTTTTCATTTCTGTTACATTGTTTTAGTATATATGCTGTAGTGTTTTGCATTTGTTACGATGTTTTGGTCATTGTGATATAATGCTTTTGGTCGTTTGGTGTTTTCATCTGCGATACACGTTTTGGCATTTGGCTTTGTTGGTAATTAATAATTGTGATATAGTGCTTTGCGGTTGATGTAGTGTTTTTGTTTGCATTATAGTGTTTGGTATGACAATTTGTCAGTTAGGAGCTAATATTTGTGTTACAGTATTTTGCTACTTGCCTTTTAGTGTTTTGATATATGTGTTATAGTGTTTTGGTATGATTATAAAATGTTTTCGTTGTTACAGTATTTTTGTGAAATATGTTTATAATTGGTAGGTCATATTATGATCCATCTGATGGAGACCACAAGATTATCCCACAGAGTCAACTAGGCAATGCACAATGTAACCCAAACGACATCGATATTAAGCTCTGTTCCAACCATCCCCAAGCACCGGTACGCATTAATACCCATGTATAGTAGCACTACTGATCATTAAATATCCTTATACGATGACTCCCTTCTAGGAGGTATATAAACCATCCCAATGAATAGTATATTAGAGATAGACAAAAAGCATGTCCTCAATACTCTGAGAAGAGCTCAGGCTCGGGACTAACTTTGCTATCGGAGGGGTCAAATCGAGAGGACCCCCCATCTAGTTTAGGCCTTTCTTGCAAGAAGCGAACGCTAAGGAGAGGAAGGAGCAGCCAAGTGCGACCTAGATCATAAGAAGACAACCCAAATATTCAGAATTGGAGCTATCAGCCTGTCATGCACCCTCCCCAGCACATCAGAGCTACTAGGGCACCCTTGTGCATTCGGATCTGACCTAGCCAAGACAACACCTCGAACTCGGCATAAAGAACCATAACATTCTTTGGCGCTAGAAGGAGGGACGATGTCATAATAATGCCAATAGCCATCTAACCCCGAGGAATGCTTAGAGGAAGATGCTCACGCCATGAATCTGATCCCTGCCCCTAGGGGACTGATCTCCTTCCCTCCTCCTTTGGATGGAAACGTTTCATCCCAAACCCCAAATAGGTATTGGAGATTATTTAATGACTCGGGGTTCTCACCCCCCGGGAGTGGAGCAGTGCAACCCACCATCTCGTCGGAGGCATTCTTTAGCCTTGCACAAAAGTCCATACTTTAACTGGGATGGTTCAATCCATCATCCCTCTCATTCCCCAAGAAAGTCCTCTCCCCTAGCTTGCTTTGCAAGCCGCGCCATCACGAGCACCGCCGCTAGCACCGTAACCTGGCCTCTTCCAAGCACACCCCGTGTCCCAACCGCTCCCTCTCCAAGCATCATCAGATCCGTCGATGCTTGATAAGCTGACCTAAGAAGACTGCCACCCTGGCGAAGAGCCATTTGGGACCAGACGACCCCCTCCTGAACTTCAGAAGATCATCTGGCTCCCCTAAACTTTTTCGAGTCGGATACCTTGTCGTTCAATTCTTTGTTCTCATTCTGGGCCCAACCACGCCAAGTTAACCTTTGGTTGGACAAAGTCCAGAAGGAGTTCCATAGGTCCAAAAAAGAGCAAGGAGAAGGCACTCCCAGGGGATCCCCTTTTGTCCAAGAGATCTAAGACAAGCCTACGACGGAAGCTCCGACCCGATGGAGCACATCGCTGCCTTTCGATCCCAGATGACCTTGTATGACACATCTAATGCATTAATGTGCCGAGCCTTCCTGATCACACTTTGAGGCCCTATGCAGATGTGGTATAACCATTTGAAGCCCCTCTCGATCTCATCCTTCGATTAGCTGGTGAAGGAGTTCGAATTCAATTTCCTGGCCAGCGCTGAGCTGAAGCTATCTGTAGCAATGCTCCTCGATCTGAGCCAAAAAGATGAGGAGCCCTTCTCCCACTTCGTCTTATGCTTCACCTAAAAAATTAGGATAGTACCCGATGCCCACCCTTCCTTAATTATGCAAGCATTTTTAAATAGGGCTGTGACCATCTCAATTTTTCTGGATATTGATCGAGTGGCCACCAATGACCATCCCAAAGATGCTCCAATATGCTAACCAATACACGGTCGTCGAGGTGTTGGTGGCTGACAAACTCGAGGATCATAAGAGGTCCTACACTAAGAAGTCCCGAGGGCAACCCCCAGAGCTCCCAAGGAGGCGACTCGAGTGGTAGAACCATCCTACCCAAGGCCACTCCAAATCACCCTGAACTCGACCCGGATAAAGAGCTTCCTCCAAATCAAAGAAAAGGGACTTCTGAGAATGCCTAGCCCCACGAAGAGTCCTAGAGAGCTCAAGAATAGATCAAAGTATTATCAATTCTACCACGACTATGGCCATAACACGGAGGAATATCACAACCTCCGGAATCTAATCGAGGAGCTCGTATGCAAGGGGTATCTTGGGCACTACATCAAGAGGCCATGAGAGTCATTCCCTCGTGCCTAGGGACCAGTAGTGAAGCAAATTGACATTATCATTGGGGCCCGACATCCGATGGGGACAATATAATGGGACAAAAGGCTTGTGCCTGAGCCATGGTGAAAATATGCCCTCGCCAAACCAATGAGCTGCAGATCGCCTTTGAAGCAGGGGATGCAGAGTACCCCGACCACGATGACGTGTTGGTAATCTCGATCTGTATTGCCAATGTGCAGTGAAAAGGGTCATGGTTAAAACTGATAGTTCAACCGACGTCCTCTACCATGACGCCTTTCTGAAACTCGGGTTAACCACTACCGACTTAACACCAATGAGTTCCACGCTGACTAAGTTCACGGGTGACTCTATCACCCCTCTTAGAACAACCCTCTTGTTCGTCATCCTCGGGCAGGAGCCTCGGTCTAAGCCCATGATGGTCACCTTCATGGTGGTCAACCTATCATCGGCATATAATGTCATCCTCAACTGATCGACATTCAACAAGCTAAGGGCAGTCGTCTCCATCTACCACTGAGCTATGAAATTTCCAACCAGCGCAAGGATTGGAGACATCGAAAGCAACCCCCTGGAGTCTTGGTGATGCTACGTAACCACCATTATACTGCCAAAGAAGTCAAGGACTAACCACCTAGCTCCAGAAGAAGTAGAGCTGTGCCAAAGAAGTCAAGGACTAACCACCTAGCTCCAGAAGAAGTAGAGCTGTTGCCGCCATCTTCCCACTGCTCATTGATCCACCCTCAAGAGGTGTTTGAAGACCCCACAAAGGCCAAAACCTATATAACAGGTGCTAGATGTTCCCCTCAACATAAAGTATATAGATAATTCTACTTTGGCTAAGTGGTATATGTTGGCATCTATGACTCATGAGTTACAGAGGCAACATGAGAGCATAGATGCCAATTCCATCCTTTATCCTCACTAACTATTTATAGAATAGGGAAGAACTCATAAATATGAGATATCCAAGAGTATCTTCTAAGTCAGAATGATTAGGGAGACATCGGTTCAAAACCATATCCTAACGACGATAGAGTATATTGAGAAACTCATAGGTCTAGGAATGGTCCTAGGGGATAATCTATGTATTGATCTTACACTCTAGTCCCCGTCAGATTCTTTTTCTCAATTAATTATGAACTTTAATATAAACAAGTTTGAGGTGCTATTGGTTACAGATACCCTGCAAGCTAATCACATGAGTGATGGCATGTGTGACACATTGCATAGTCTTTTTACATTATTATTATTGATATATTCTCACATAATATTATCTGTTGAATATATATATTGTGATGCAATTTGTTTTGTGTAATGAGAATCAATCGTGATGAGATTATGATAATGAGACCAATTCGCCTTTAAATATAGAGGTCATAGGTTGCTCAAGACAGACATCGAGAGAACAGGACAGATCGATGTACTATATAGCCATCGATATAATAGAGTCATTTGGTCTCATAGACACTTATGTGGAGATACTAAGGATACAATATATGTGCTCATTAGAAAATGAATTCATTGATTGATCCATTTATGAAATGCTATATGGTTAATGAAACCTAACATCAGACAGCAATTCCGTAGTTCTAATTATATATCTGGTCCTTAGACTTAAGACACTAAGAATATCTTATTTGAGTACTCATTTCTTTGACATCAGACTTACAGATCTAGAAAGTTTCAGATCTAATATAGCTGGTTATAGGGATTGGTAGTCAATCTTACGAAGACTATTGAGTGACAATAAAAGATCATCCACTCTCGGTATCACGAAAAGAATATCCTTATGCTCTTGCTTAGGTAAATCCCGGATCAGGTTGGTCGGATTAAGATATGAGTTCTCCGGGAGAATCTGATTAGAGCGAGACTTAGATGGATTCCATATGTGACCTGATAGTACCCTGTCTGATATACAGTCTCTAGGATACTAGATGGATGAGGGATTATAGACATTGTAATCGAAGATAGACACGTCCAATGAATAAGATCCCTATCGCCTAAGGATTATGGCGTAGTGGCATAGTACATCCATAGTCGATGAGTCGTGAATTATTATGAGATAATAATTCACCGAGTCAAGGAGTTACCGGTAGGACTCATGACTAGCTCAGTATTAGGCCTAGAGGGTTATATACATATGGTGGATGCTACAATGAATAGAGGATTGTATATGAATTATCCAATTAGCGCTTATTCTCATTAGATGCGACCCTACATTAATGAGCTCCTTGCATGAGGCCCAATTAGTAGCCAAAGAAGATTATTGGATAGAAATCTAATAATCTAAGGTTAGTGGATAATTGGATGAAGATCTAATACCCACTAAGGTATAACCCTTTGGGTTTTTGGTGGCTCTATATAAATAGGAGGTAAGGGCGGTATGTAGATGACAGCCTGCACCTTTGTGCAAGAGTTGTGAGATTTGTGGCTATGATTGGAGGAGTATCACTATAGTAATCCATCATGTGGATACCACTAGAGAGGAGGACACTTGACCTCTTTCATTCTCTCCATCTCGATCTAGAAAAATAGGGATATATGATCTCCCTAGGTAAATAATCTCCCACGCGATATAGTTTTTGGTTTTATGACTTTTTCTCATACCAATTTTTACACGATGATTTTGATCTACATAGGAAACCAGTTTTGTTTTGATATTCCACTATGTATATGATGCTCTTGCTGAGGTTTCCCAACAAGTAACTCTCTCTGAGCTCCTCAATATGTCGAGGAAAGCTGAGAGCACCATCAAGAAAGAGAAGTCAGTTCTCTATATTAGCGAGACCAAAAAGAAAAGGAAGGTTGTTAAGTCCCTTAAGAAGGTCAAAGGCAAGGACAAACCGGGCAAGACAAAGGTTAATAAGAAAGACCCAGTAAAGGACAAAGGATAGTGCTTTCACTATAGCAAAAATGGGCACTATAAGATAAACTACAAAGAGTACTTTGTAGTGAAGGCACAACAGAAGCTTGGAGAACCTTCAGGTACATTCATGATCAGTCTATATTTGTTAGATTTTTTGTGATAACATATGAGTATTAGATACATTAAGTGTTTATCATATCTGTAATTAGTTGCGGGTTTTAGCAAGACTTAGGAGACTAATGAGAGGCAAGACATACCTCAAGATGGGTAATGGATTAAGAATTGTTACAGTGGTCATAGGGCGAGGTCACCCTACATCTGCCTGGTGGAGCTACTACTGCATTAGTTGCATATTATTACATTTCCTCTGTTATCAAAAATATTAGTTTTGTTTCTTGTTTGACAGTTACGGATATAAATAAGTTTTTATGAACAATAGTTGTTTATTAATTTTGGATGATGAGATCATCACTAGAGGAACATTGAATAGTGATTTATATGTGCTAGACATTGCACCATACATCATGAATATAAGTATGTCGAAGAAAAAACGAGATGAGGTGAACATTGCATACCTATGGCATTGTAGGCTAAGCCATATCTATAAAGGAATGATTCAAAAATTATTCAAAGATGGATACTTAGATCCATTCGACTATGAGTCATATGCAACTTGTGGACCTTGTCTTCGTGGAAAGTTGACTAACTCTCCTTTATCTGAAACTGGAGAGAGAGCCATTGGGTTGTTGGAACTCATACATAGCAATGTGTGTGGTTCTATGTCAACTCAAGCCATATGTGGTTACTCCTACCTGATTACTTTCACTAATAATTTCTCTAGATATGAATACATATACTTAATAAAGTATAAGTCCGAGGCCTTCAAAAATTTAGAGAGTACAAGAATGAAGTAGACAACCGATTAGAAAGAGTATCAAGACTATTCTATCGATCTAGGATGCAGTACTTGAGTACATAGTTCATTCATTTTCTCGGGATCATGATATTTTATCATAATGGACACCTCCTTATACACCTTAACTCAATGGTGTATCAAGAAGAATGAATCACAGTGTTAGACATAGTGCGGTCCATGATGAGTTTTGCCAACCTACCCGCCTTATTTTATGGATATACCTTAGAGATCATAGCTTACCTTCTGAATAGAGTTCCATCTAGGTCAATAGTGTCTACACCATATAAGATATGGAAAGGAAAGAAACTTGATCTTAAGGTTGTTAAGATTTGGGGCTACCCTACCCATGTTAGAAGATAACCCCGACAAGTTGGAATTAATGACGGATTGGTGCAAGTTTGTGTAATACCCTAAGAAAACTTATGGGTACTATCTATCATCCCAAGAACCACAAGGTCTTTATAACCAAGAGGATTATGCTCCTTGAGAAGGAACATATTCTTGGTGGAAATAGTGGGAGCATGATAGAGTTAAACGAGGTTGGAGGACTTAACTCAAGTACTATTCCAAAGACCGAGTCTGTTCAGGTACTTAGCACATAAGTTCCAATTTTGCATAGGTCTGGTAGAGTATCTCACCTTCCTGAAAGATATGTGAGACATATCAATGAAGATGATACTTAGGATATTGATCCTCAGACCTATGAGGAGGCTATTTTGAGTATAGACTCTGGGAAGTGGCAAGAAGCCATAAATTCTGAGATGGATTCTACGTACTCCAACAAAGTTTGGAATCTTGTAGATGCATTTGAGGGTATTGTATTCATCGACTGCAAATGAATCTTCAAGAAGAATATCAAAGTAGATATAACGGTAAAGTCCTACAAGGCAAGGCTACTAGCCAAAGGGTTCCGTCAAAGGCCAGGAGTTGAGTATGATGACACCTTCTTACCTGTAGCCATGCTAAAATCCATTAGAATTTTTTTGACTATTGGAGCACACTAACTGTGAGATCTAGCAGATGGATGTGAAAAACATGTTCCTCAATGACAACCTTGAGTAAGAGGTGTATATGATACAACTAGAGGGATTTGTATCTAAGGAGAGCCTATATAGGGTATACAGGTTATTCAGGTCCATTTATGGACTAATGCAAGCTTTCCAAAGTTGGAATATATGATTTAATGATGCAATTAGATCTTATGACTATATTAAGAATAAAGATGAGCCTTGTGTGTATAGGAAAGTAAGTGGGGCACTATCACTTTCTTGGTACTATATATGGATTACATCCTGATCATTGAGAATGATGTAGAAATGCTTTTCACAGTTAGACTTGACTATTTAGAAACTTTTCCATAAATAATTTAGGGAAAACATCTTATATTTTGGGAGTTGGATCTATAGAGATAGATCCAAGAGGATGCTAAGCTTATCCTAGTCCAAGTACAAAGACTCCATTATCAAAAGATTTTGGCATGAAAAATTTCAAGAGAGGTCTCATACTGATGAATATGGAATATCACTTTATAGGAGTATATTCCCAAAGACTTCTAAATAAAAGGCAAACATGGATAGGATATCCTATACCTTAACGATAGGGTTTATCATATATGTTATGCTATGTACTAAGGCTGATATAGCGTATGCTCTGAGTATCACAAGCAAGAATTTGGCGGATCCAAGTTTGGAACATCAAAGACAAAAATGCATTCTTAAGTACTTGAGAATGACTAAGAATCTTTGATATATGGAGGAGTTAGTTTGAGAGCTACATGGACTTGAGTTTCCAGTCCGATATCGATAATAGCAAGTCAAACTTAGGATATACGTTCACCCTAAATGGAGGAGCAATAAGCTAAAAGAGTTCCAAAAAAGATACTACTACTGACTCGACCATAGAGGCAGAATATATTATTGCAGTAGAAGCATCAAAGGAAGGGGTGAGGATAAAGAAGTTCATCATGGATTTAAGAGTCATATCTGTTGGGAAACTATGAATGAGCATCATATGCATAATAAAACAAAACCAGTTTTCCATAATTATCACATCGTCATGCAAAGATTGGTTCACGAAAAGTCATAAAAATAAAAAACTATGGTACATGAGAGATTGATTACTTAGGAAGATCATATATCCTTAAAATTTCAAATCGAGATAGAGAGGATGAAGGAGGTCGAACATTCTCCTCAGTATCCACATGATGGATAGTTGTAGCGATGCTCCTTCAATCACAACACAAAAACTCGTAACTCTTACACACATTCTCACAGCGTATGTGGAAAAAGATCATTAATCTTCTACACTGCCCTCTCTAGTTGGGAGGGGCTAGTAGTTGAGAAGATGGGGGAGGGAGGAGAATAGGAGGGGATGGTCAAAGGTACATCATATCATTATTGTGTCGCCCCTACCTTCTTTTTATAGAGAGCCATCAAAAACTCTAATAAATCCTACCTTAGTGGGTATTGAATCTCAATCCAATTATCAACTTCTCTTAGATTATTGGATCTCTATCTAATTATCTCAATTGGCCTTTAATTGGGCTATATACAAGAAGCCTATTAATGCTAGGACTCATCCAATGAGAACAAGGGCTAATTAGATAACTCATGTCCAATGCTTTACTAGTTGAAACAACCACTATATGTGTGTGGCTCTCTAGGCCCAATACTGAGCCGACAATGAGTCCTACCTATCATAATTCCTTCTGACTTAGTGAATTATTATCTCATAATTCACTCAACTCATGACTATGGACGTACTAGGCCACTACACCATAGTCCCCAAACGACAAGGGATCAAATCTATTAGACTTGTCTCCTTAGCTACCATGTATTTATAGTCCCTCATCTATCTAATAGCCTAGAGACCATATACTAGGTTTGATATTATCATGCCATATATGGAATCCATTCGAGTCTCGCTCTAATTAGATTCTCTTGAAGAACTCTTTCCATTTCAATCCAAATGACCCTGGCTAGAGATTTGCCTAAGGGAGTACATATGGGATATTCCTCTTATGATACTGAGAGTGGATGATCCTCTATTGATACTTAATTACCTTTAGAAGTTGGCTACTAATCTTGATAACCAGTTATACCAGATCTGAAACTTTCTAGACCTATAAGTCCAACATCAAATAAAGGAGTACTTAAACAAGGAATCCCCAATATCTTAAGCCTAAGGACTAAATACACAACTAAAACTATGAAATCACTATCTAATGTTATGTATCATTAACCATACAACAGTCTGTAAGTGGATCAATCAGTAAACTCATTCTTCAACGAGCACTTGTATTATACCCTTAGTGTGCCCACACAAGTGGCTATGAGACCAGTTGCCTCCATCATATAGATAGTTATATGGTACATCAATCTATTTGATTATCTCAACGTCCCTCATGAATAACATATGACTGAGATTATTTAGGGTCTGTGTTTAAAGACGAATCGATCTTATTATCGTGATCACATCATGATCTGATTCCCATTGCACAGAACTAAGGACATTATAATATATATGTAATAGATAATATAATATGAGAAAATACCGATAAGAATAATAATACAAAGAGACTATACAATATGTTACACGTGCCATCACTCACGTGATTGGCTTATAAGGTACTTGTAACTAGTAGTACCAAGCAGCGAGGTGTCGATTCCCATATATTATGATAACAATGGGATCATTACTCAAGCAAAGGAACCTAAGTCTTATTAGAAGTCCAAGCATGTTCTGAGGAGGTTCCACCTGATCAAAGAGATCGTAGCCTATAAAGATATAGCAATGGAAAGAGTTTTATCTAAAAATAACATTACAGATCTATTAACAAAGTCATTATCTCAGATTGTCTTTGAATGTCACAGGTGTCGGGGATCAGACTCGTATATTATTAGCTTTAGGCAAAGTGGGAGATTATTGGTTACAGGTACCCTACAAGCCAATCCCGTGAGTAATGGCACGTGTGATACACTGCGTGATCTTTTTGGTTACTATTATTATTAGCATATTCTCACTTTAAGTTGCCTGTTGCATGTATTGTGATGTCCTTAGATTTGGGTAATGAGAATTGGATTATGATAAGATTATGATAATGAGTTTGATTCACCTTTCAATGCAAACCATAAATAATCATGATCATAAGTTACTCAAGAGTGATATCGAGATAACTAGACATATCCTATATGATTGAGGTAGCTAGTCTCATAGCCACCCGTGTGGGGACACTAAGGGTACAATAAATGTGCTTATTAAAGAATGAGTTCACTAATTGATTTGCTTACAAAATGTTATATGGTTAATAATACCTAACGTCAGTAGTGATTTTATAGTCCCAATTATGTATTTGGTCATCAGACTTAAGACTCCAAGGATGTCTTATTCGAGTACTCCTTTATTTGATGCTAGACTTACTTGACTAAAAAGTTCTAGATTTAGTATAGCTAGCGAACAAGATTGATAGCTAATCTTACGAAGGTAATTGAGTGTCAATAGAGGATCATCCATTCCTGGTATCACGAAAGAAATATCTTAAGTGCTATCACTCAAGCAAATCCCTAATCATAGTCATTCAGATTAAGAGAGAAGGAGTTCTTCGAGAGAATGTAATTAGAGCAAGATTCTGATAGATTTCATATGTGGGCTGACACTACCATGCCCAATATACGGTCTAGGATATTAAATAAGAGACTATAGATACATAATAACTTATGACAAATAGGTCTAATACATTAGATCTCTTATACCGTCGAGGGACTATAGTATTATGGCCTAGTACTTCCATAGTCGATGAGTTGAATGAATTAGTATGAGATAACAATTCACTAAGGTAAAAGGAGTTCTAAGTCATAAAGAATTCTGATAGGTGTAACTTAAGATCAGCTCAGTATTAAGCCTAGAGGGTCGCACACATATGGTGGATGATTATAATAAGAAAAAGATTAGATATGAGTTATCCAGTAAGCCCCTGTTGTAATTGGATGAGATACAACATTAATAGACTCCATCATGTGGCCTAATTGGAGATAAATTGAGATTATTGGATAGAGATTCAATAATCCAAGAGGTTTGAGTAATTGGATAGAGATCCAATACCTACTAAGGTAGGATCCATTAGGGTTTTAGGTAGCTCTCTATAAATAGGAGGCAGGGGCGACCAATAAGGTGATAGGCTACATCTTTGGCCTCCCCCTCCTATTCTCCTCCCTCCCATCCCTTTTTAGGTGACCACCCTTCTCGCTACTATGACAGAATAGCGAAGAAGATAGGAGATCTTCTTCCACATTTGCAAGTTAGTGCGTAAAAATTACGAATAAGGTGCGCAAGAGTTGTGGGCTTTTTGCTACAATTTAAGGAGCATCGCTGCATCGATCTACCATGTGGATACCGCTAGATAGGGTATCTGATCTCCTTAATCCTCTTTCATAGGATATGAAAGTTTTAGGGGTATACGATCTCCCTAAGTAATAAATCTCACATGACTCACAGTTTTTGATTTTATAGTTTTTCATACACCAATCCTTACACGACGACGTGATAAGCTTTTTGTTTTGTTTTTCCACTGTGCATGTGATGTTCTCATGGTTTCCCTACAAAGGAAATGTCACCTTCGGAGACAACGACAAAGGAAAGATTATTGGTATTTGAAAATATCGGTAACAAATCAAATATGTTAATTGAAAATATTTTGTTAGTAGATGGTTTAAAATATAACTTATTAAGTATTAGTTAATTATGTGATAAGGGATATTATATTAAATTTGAATCTACTACTTACATGATAGACATATCACATAAGAATAAATCTATGATTGTCTTAAGGAACAATAACATTTAACTATTGATATTGATAATTTTCATGATGAAACTTGTTTTTCGATTTTAAACATGATGTACGACTTTGGCATATGAGATTAGGTCATGCAAGTATGAATTTAATCTTATAAATCAGAACTAAAGAACTTGCAAAGGAATGACTAGAATTAAATTTGTCAAAGATAAGATTTTTTATGCATGTCAACTAGGAAACAAATAAAGAGTAACTTTAAATGTAAAAATCAAGTGAGCACCTTTAGACCATTACAATTAATTCATATATATTTATTTAGAATAATTGATATCACAAGTCTAGGAGGTAGTAAATATACTTTTATGATTGTTGATGATTATAGTAGATTTAATTAGACATAATTCTTGACACATAAAGGTGATTGTTTTAAACGTTTACAAAGTTTTGTAAACAAGTTCAAAATAAAAAAAAATTATGATTTCTTCTATTAGTAGTAATCATGGTGGTGAATTTAGGATCATAATTTTTTAAGGATTTTATGATTCAAATGGGTATGACATCTTTATCTACTCCAAGAAATCTATAATAAAATGGAGTTATTGAGAGAAACAATGGGAGTTTACAAGAGATGGCAAGAACCATGCTTAATTAACTTCATGAACATTGTTCTCATAAGACCTCTACTATCTAAAACTCCTTATGAATTGTGGAATAATAGAAGACCCAATATTTCATAGTTTAAGTTTTTTGTTATAAATATTTTATTTTAAATGAAAATGATGCCTTAGGAAAATTTGATGCAAAATCTAATAAAGGTATTTTTCTTAGATATTTTTCTATTTCTAAAGCTTTTCAAGTTTTTAATAAAAGAACTTAAGTCATTGAGAAATCTATCTATGTTATTTTTAATAAGTTTTCTGAAGTTAAAAAAATAATTTTGATAATAATTTTGAGTTTGATATTTTGAATTTAAATGAGAATTCTCCTATCCAAAGTAACTTGGATACATCTACTCCCAAAGAAACTTTACCCAAGGAATGAAAGTATATAGATGCCTATCCTAAGAAGCTAATCATTGGAGATACATTAAAATGTATTCAAACTCATTTTTTACTTAAAAATATTTATGTAAATATGGCCTTTTTATCTCAAATTAGACCTAAATGCATTGATGATTCTCTTAAAAATGACTCATGGGTCTTGGCAATGTATGAAGAGTTAAATCAATATGCAAGAAATAAAGTTTGGATGCGTGTTCCTAAACCTAGTGATTATATTGTGATTGACACTAAACGGATCTTTAGGAATAAACAAAATGAACAAGGTGTTATTATTTGAAACAATACTAGATTAGTGGCCAAAGGTTTTAACTAAGAAGAAGGTATAGACTATGAAGAAACATTCGCTCCTGTAGAAAGATTTGAAGTCATAAGGATACTCCTTGCCTAGATTATTTTAAAAATTTTAAATTATTTCAAATGGATATCAAAAGTATCTTTCTTAATGGTTTTATTTCCAAAGAAGTTTATGTTGGGCAACAATCTAAATTTGAAAATGATTATTTTCCAAACTATGTTTATAAAATGGTTGAAGCAAGCCCCTAGGGCTTGGTATGAGAGACTTAGCACTTTTCTTATTCAAAATAATTTTTTAAAAGACAAGATCGATACCATATTATTAATTAAATATTTTAAAAATGGTATTCTTATTATTCAAATTTATGTTGATGATATTATTTTTGGAATCACTAATGAATCATTATATGAATAATTTGCCAAGAGTATGAGCCAAGAGTTTGAAATGAGTTTGGTAGGTGAATTGACATTTTTATTAATATTATAAATTAAGCAACTAAATGATGTGAGATTAATGTGATATTTTTCTTCATTGGCATATTGATGTAAATGAAGAAAAGTAGTACCATGATAAATGATATCCTTTTCTTCTTTTGATAATGACAAATGGGGAGAGAAAAGTAGTAGCTTACTCTTTTTTTCCTCTTTTATTGATAACAAAGAGAGAGAAATAATGGTAACTTTTTGATGACATAACACTCATATGCATGTTGTATTTGATTACATTAACTTATGATATTTGTTTGAAATGTGTAACTATTTAAAACTATGGATATGATGTAAAATTATGCATATGATTCTTACAATAATCACTATTGAAAGTCACTATAATTTATAATTAAAATTATTTTAAATTTAATTCAAATAGTTGGAAAGGTTATCATTTTTCTTTAAAAAATTAAGTTCATTATAGCATATAGACAGGGGGAGTTTAGTTAAAACTCCATCATTAATTGGTTATCATCATAAAAAGGGGGAGATTGTTGAAACTCAAATTTTAATAATGAAATCAATTGATGAAGTTATGAACTAATATGCTTTCAAGATAAGTAATGCAAGAAAAACTTCGATCATAGACTTGAAATATCATAGGGTAAATTTTCGAAGTAGATGTTGGCCGAATAGCTTGCATATTTATACATTTTGTTAATGACAAAGGAGGAGAAGTAGTCCTTACTTTTTGATAACGTGGTTAAGTATGTTAAATAAGAAAAATTATGATATTTTAACTTTTGATGATGATGATAATGATGATGTTCTTTGATTAAAATTATATATAATTTATGTAATAATTAATTTAATATTTTTAACTAAAATTATGTATATATTTTATGTAATAATTATTTTAATATTTTAACTGAACATATGCATATGATTTTGCAATGATTATTATTGAAAATCAATAGGATTTATAATTGAATTATTTCCAACTTAAATTTAGTGTAAGCATTTAAATGATATATGATTATTTGAATTGAAGTTTATTATAATCTTTCAAAATAGCATATAGACATGGGGAGGCTAGTTAAAATTTTATCATCAATTTATTATCATCATAAAATAAGAGAAGATTTTTGAATTTCAGATTTTGATGATGAAATCAATTAATAAGTTTATGACCTAATATATCCTTTGAGATAAGTGTAGAAAATATTTCGATCATGAATACAAACCACCAAAGATAAATTATCAAAGCAAGAGAATCAAACGTTATGTTGGGAAAAAACCATACCAAAATTTGGATGTTGAGTTGGAGATTGGCCAACATGCCGAAGATTGGACTTTCTGCTATAAATTTAGGCATCGTGCCGAAAGGATGGGTATTATGCCAAAGGATTGGATGTTGTGTTAAAGTCGATATGCTAATAGATTGGGCTATATGTCAAAAGAAACAACGATGTGCTAGAGGTTCAGATGAAATACTGAAAGATTGGATGACATGCTGGAATGGCATACTATGTGCTAAAAGTTTCATAATTGTATCGAATATGTGTTGGATTGTTAAAGTTTGGATCGAGGTCTTTTAGTGACAAATTATGTTGGTATTGGGTTGAAACCATACCAACTTATTGAGAAAGCCAATAGGTGAATTAGGCCCATTAAAAAGCCAAAACAATGACCTTGAGCTAGCCTAGGTGGTGGTACTTAGTCACCAATAAGCACAAACTAGTGTTATTAATAGTGATACGCCTATGTAGGTGGTAGTATAATCTAGGGCGTAGTGGTACCACTCAAAATTTAAAAATTAGGATGATAGTAATGTCCAAAAGTCCAAAATTATAGCATTAAAAGTTACGATAATAACACGCCATGTGTTGGTGATAGTACCACTTGAAACTTGAAATTTTAGGAATTTTAATGTTTTAGCTCCAATTTTGAAGCCTCTTGGGGTCTATAAATATCTCCTTGATGCTTGACTGATATAACAACAAATTTCAAGTTAGTGTAGAGTTATAGCTCTCTCTTTGAGCATGTTTGAGTCTCTTCCTCCTTAATTTTAGAGGTGATTCTATGTTATAATAGGTGAGAGATCTTGTAAAAAAGTGAGTAGAGGTTGAATCTTCTTAATAGATTTCTATTAATGATGTTGAATCTATCTAGTTTCATGATTTCTTCGGCTAACGAGATAGCTATGTCATATGCATGTAGTAGTCTAGTAATCAAACTACCATACGAAAGCATCATATCCTTCTTAGATATATCAATCATGTTTTAATGTATTGATATTTGAAGCAACAATCACGTCTTATCATAATCCAATACATGATGCATATTTTTATAATATTAACTTCATCAAGATGTTATTATTTAAGTAGAATACTAATCATGATATGATGAAGTAATTTTATACTAAATGATAAAAGATGTTCACAACTCTTAAGAATGATAGATAAGTTAGGATTTCCAAAAATAGTGTCAATTACCTCAGAATATATGACCCAATTAATTTAGTATCCCATTGTTCTCTAAAATAGCAACCTAGTCTTTTTGCAGTAATTCCTATAAGGTTACAAATTATGTCATTTGTGATAGGTTTATGATGCCCTAGAAGATAAGTGGATACCCTATTATTTTCATCTACATGCAAATTATTATTATTCAATCTAAGATAGGTTCACTAATTTGAAAAATATGAAGGACATTTAAGTTAGTAAACCATTGAATTATTTTTAAATAACTCAAATCTTTATGATTCACATATTTTCCTTTGTGGACAATCCATGATTCGAAGTTTAAAAATCTAAAGCATGTTCATAGGAATCAAAAAGGCTGGTGTCATAGGTTTCATCTATTCTCCTCTTTCCTTTATCTCTTCTAGGTGCCATGAAGACTATAACATGCATTACAAAAATAAAGATCAAATAATAAATTAAGAACAAGAGGAGGTTTTAAAGGTTGCCATTGTAATCTAGCCTTTTCCCAAGTCAATCTTTTTTTTTTATCAACAAGAGAATTGATTGAGTATCCTTGGACTTTAGAGGGAGAGAAGAGAAGACAGAGGGAGGAGGTTTAGAGATTTTGAGGAGGAAGAGGATCACGACTGTGAGGAAGGTTTAGAGGGAGGAAAAAGGGCGAGGTTGGCTAGGGAGAGGAGTGAGCTAGATGGTGAGTTAGGATGGTTCTACTATTGGCCCTAATTAAAAGGGTGAAGTCAGGTTGTTAGTAATGGTATTGCCAGCTTGGGTGGTGCTACCATTGTTGGGCAATATGTATTGGCGGTAGTGCTAGACCAACAATGCTACCGTCGCCCCTATTTTCAGCCACCTTATTTTTATTTTTTAAAAGCTTATCAAGATTCATTCATTCAGGTTTAATATACCTAATTCCTTTCTAATAAAATCAAATTGTTTCTTACTTAATGATTTTAGTAAAGATATCTGCTAGCTTATGTTTTGTATCAATAAAATCTAAGGATATGTAATGATTGCTTATATGCCCCTAATAAAATAATATCTAATTTCAATATGCTTGGTTCAAAAATGTTGAATAGGATTCTTTGATAAGCAAATTATACTAGTGTTTTCACATTTTATAGGGACGTTTATCGAGCAAACTCCATAATTTTCTAAAGTACTTTTTATCTAAATTACTTGTGCATAATATGCACCTATCATAACATATTCAAGTTTCACTAAAGATAATATGACATAATTTTGCTTCTTAGAAGATCAGGAAACAAATGCATGACCTAGGAATTAATAAGTTTTAAAAGTATTTTTTCTATCCATTCTATATTCTAAAAAATTAGCATAAGCATAAATAATAAAATTAAAATATTTAGATGTAGGATACCATAATCCCATATTAGGAGTTCCTTTTAAATATCTAAATTTATTTTTAGCTATCTTATAGTGAGATTATTTAGGATTTAACTGAAATCTTGTATAAAGTCCAACACTAAATATTATATTAGGTCTAGTTGTAGTAAGATATAATAAATTATTTATCATATCTCTATAAGTCTTTTGATCAAAGCATTTCTCTTTGTTATCCATATATATTTTAGTAAAAATATTTGATCAAAGCATTTCTCCTTAGCACATCCATTGATCAAAGCATTTCTCCTTAGCACATATATACTTGGTTTGAGTAATGAAATTTTCATCATTTTATTGCTTAATTTATAATTTTAAGAAAAATATCAATTCACCCATCAAACCCATTTCAAGTTCTTAGGTCATACTTTGGTAAATGGTTCACATAAAGATTCATTTGTAGAACCAAAAATAATATCACCAACATAAATTTGAATAATAAAAATATTTTTAAATAGTTAATAGATAATGTGGTATTGATCTTACTTTTTAAAAAATTATTTTGAATAAAATTTGAGCTAAGTCTCTTATACCAAGTTCTAGGGGCTTACTTCAACCCAAAGAGAGTCTTAGATTATTTATAAATATGTTTTAGAAAAAGATCAATATAAAATCTTAGTGGTTGATCAATAAAAACTTCTTCGAAAATAAAACCATTAAGAAAAATACTTTTGACATTTATTTAAAATAATTTAAAAATTTTAAAAACATGCATAGGCAAGGAGTATCCTTATGGCTTCAAGTCTAGCCACAAGAGTGAAGGTTTTTCATAATCTATACGTTCTTCTTGGTTGCATCCTTTGGCCACAAATCTAACTTTGTTTCAAACTAGGATACCTTGTTTATTTTACTTATTCCTAATGACCTATTTAGTGCCAATCATAAGATGATCACTAAGTTTAGGAACAAGCATCTAAACTTTATTTTTCTCAAATTGATTTAACTCCTCATATATTTAGGACCCATGAGTCATTTGAGAGTATCATCAATGCATTTAGGCTCAATTTAAGATAAAAATATAGTATTTACATAAATATTTTTTAACGAAGAACGAGATTGAATATCTTTTGATGTATCTCTAATAATTAGCTCCCTACGATATGCATCTATGTACTTTCATTTTGTAGGTAAGGTTTCTTTAGAAGTACATGTATCTAAGTTTCTTTGGGAAGGAGAATTATCATTTAAATTTAATTTATCAAATTCAAAATCATTATCAAAATTATTTTTCTTGAATTTATGAGATTCATTAAAACATCATGAATATATTTCTTAATAACCAGGGATCTTTTATTGAAGACTCGACAAGCTTTAGAGGAAGAGAAATATCTAAGAAAAATACCTTGATTAGATTTTATATTAAATTTTTCTAAAGATAAAATAAAATATTTATATTCAGAAATTATGAAATATAAAATATTGAGATTTTTATTATTCCATAATTCGTAAAGAGTTTTTGATAGTTGAGGTCTTATAAGAATCATATTCATGACATAGCATGTTATATTAATGGCTCGATCCAAAAGTATTTGGGTAGGTTATGTTTGTTAAGCATGGTTCTTGTTATCTCTTGTAAGTTTTTATTCTTTCTCTCAACAATTCCATTTTGTTATGGATTTCTTAGAGTAGAGAAATTATAATCATACTTATTTAAATTATTAAATTCTTAAAAATTATGATCTTTAAATTCAGATCTTGAAGAAATCATAAAACCTTTTTATTTAAACTTATTTATAAAATTTGATAAAATATTTAAAATAATTATTTTTATATGTGAAGAATTATGTCCAAATATGTCTATTATAATCATCATAAGAATGTACTTAATACCTCCTAGACTTGTAATATCAATAGGTCGAAATAAATCCATGTGAATTAATTGTAATGGTATAGAGGTACTCACATGATTTTTAGGTTTGAAGTTGCTCTTTTTTGTGTTTTTTTAGTTGGCACGTATCATAAATTTTATCTTTAATAAATTTAATTTTAAGTATTCCTCTTACAAGTTCTTAATTTTAATTTGTAAGAATAATTTGATACTATAATGCCTTAGCCATGTATCGTTATTCAAAATTGAAAAGCACGTTTTATCATGAAAATCATGAAGATCAATAGTATAAATATTATTACTCCTAAAAACAATCATATATTTATTCTTAATTGGTATTTCTATGATGCAAGCATGAGATTCAAATTTAATATTATATCTCTTATCACAAAATTGACTAATGCTTATTAAGTTATACTATTAACTGTCTACCAAAAATAAATCTTCAATTAAGATATTCGATTTATTATCAATATTTCTAATGCTAATGATTTTTCTTTTATTATTATCTCCAAAGATAATATAGCTTCCATCTTGGCTAGTAAGATTTGAGAAATGTGTTGGATCTCTAGTCATATGTCTTGAGCATCCACTATCAAGATACCATCTTTTGCTTCTAGCTTTTGTTTGGAAACATACCTACAAGAAAGAGAGGTTTGTTTTATATGCCAATTTAATTTTAGGTCGTTCATGGTTAGATCTATCTTTTTTTACTTTTGGTATCAAATGACTTATAGTTCGTTTAGGAACCCAAACTATTTTATAATAATTATATTAAAGGTCATGTCTAAACATAGTGATTAATTTTTTAAAAAATTTATATTTAACTTTAGGAGGAATAGGTATTGTGAGTTATTTTAAAAGTTTTATTAGCTTTTGATGAGTGTTACTACTCACAAAACTAATTTCTTCTTTTCTTGATACACAACATTGGCTAGCAATAATCATATTCAATTACTTTCTTCTAATTTTAAATTTTCTAATATTTGTCATAATAATATATTTTCCTTTTCAAGTGATTTTAACTCTTCACATTTAATATAAGATGTTGACATATAATTGTCATAGTTATTTTTTAATGTATCAAATTCATAAGTGAGAGAGACATGATCCTTTTTAGTAAATTATATTTTTACCAATCTTTTAAGTTCATCATATAAATAATAAATTGCTTCAAGTAATTCATCATATGATAAAGATGTTTTGGAAGAGTCAAATAACTCATCGTTAAAGGCCATTAAAGCTTAGTTTGTCACTTCTTCTTTATTGATTTGACCCTTAACATCACTCACTTGATTCATCCCATGCTTCTTTGAGTGCTTGCTTCTTCTTTTGGGTTAATGACTTTTTTTTAATTACGGACACTTATTTTTGAAGTGTCATGGCTTTTTGCACTCATAGCATATAACTGTATCTTTCTTTGGGCTCCCTTTTATTCTTGCTTTTTCTTGTAGGATTTATCTTATTTTTTCTTATGAACTTTTTAAATCTTCTTGAGCTTTCGTTCGAGTAGTATTCTTTAGATTTAATGGTTATTTAATAGGATCTTAAAATCCAATGAGTTCTTCAAGAAGAAAGTTACTCAAGTCTTTAGCTTCTTAAATTATCATTACCTCTAGATCCTAACTTTTAGGAAGAGATCTTAAAATCTTACTCATCAATTCTAGATTAGTATAATTTTTACCAAGAGCTTTTAAATTATTAACAACATCCATAAAACAGTGTATATGTCACTAATTGATTCGAGTAGCTTTATTTTAAATAATTCATAATTATGAATAAAAAGATTAATTTTAGATTCTTTTACTCTATTTATGCCTTCGTGAGTAGCTTCAAGTGTGTGCCAAATATTAGGTAAATAGCCCATTATTCAGCCCATATGAGACTTATTAAAGCCCATAGCCCTACTTCTTTTCACTTAATCTAAATCCTAACTTTTGTAACATAGATTTGGTGGCTAGGACTGAAAAAGGAGGGTAGCAGTTGTGAATGTGGTTAAGAAAAGGGAGAAGCAAGAGTAGTTAAGGGTAGAAAAATAAGAGAAAAGGAAATAAGACAAGGACAAAGGACAACACAAAGGTTATTCTCAATCATCCAAATAGTGTTCTCACTTCATGTTAGATCAGATTTGTAGATTCTTATTGTGATCAATTGGGGATGTTTTAGATATTGTGCATAGTAAAATAATCCTTATATCCCTATCATTCTCTTGTTATTGTTTCTTGGGTTTGGGCAAGAGGCTTTGAGATTTGTATATTTATTATTCTTATAGTAGATTTTCTTTGGCTTACCTCATGGTTCTTACCCTTCGACTTAGAGGGATTTTTCACGTAAATCTTAGTTTTTTATTTGATTATGATTTCTATTTAATTCTGCCATGTGTTACAGTGTGCTAGTATTTGTTCGTATACAAAGTTCTTTTATTTTATCATATCCACTAATATCAAAAAAATATTTAATTTTTATGTTCGAACATGGAGACCGGTAATTATTTCTTGTGTGATTAGCTTGAATAGAAATAATTGGGTGATATAAAAACCAAGAATGAAATATCTCTTATATTGCAAAGATTTATATGGACTTTTGCAAGGGGATAGTGCAAAACCTGCAACTATGACAGATGATGAGAGGAAGAGGTTAGATCGAAAAAAAGTCGGGTTCATTTGACAATGGCTCATCGATAGTATTTTTTATCATGTTTTCACTAAAACTTCTACATACTCTCTTTAGAAAAAGTTGGAAGGTCTCTATGCAAGAAAAACAACTAGCAACAAAGCTTTCTTGAGAAGAAAACTTATGAACCTGAAATATAAATATGATACTTTTATTGCTAAACATTTGAATGAAATGTAGAGTATTACTAACTAGTTATCCTCTATGAAAATGTCTCTTGATGATGAGTTGTAAGCATTATTACTTCTCAGTTCATTACCAGA
This sequence comes from Ensete glaucum, assembly GCA_021527575.1. Taxonomy (NCBI): domain Eukaryota; kingdom Viridiplantae; phylum Streptophyta; class Magnoliopsida; order Zingiberales; family Musaceae; genus Ensete; species Ensete glaucum. Next base: position 32,550,943 of record CM038557.1, read on the forward strand.
AAGTTGGGAGACACTAGTGGTTTCCCTTAGTAATTCTACACCAGATAGTGTTGTTACAATGAGTTAAGTAACAAGAAGTTTTTTGAACAAGGAGTTAAGGAGAAAGAATTCAGCAACAACTCAGATTAATTCACAAGCACTTATCTCAAAGTATAGAGGAATGTCAAGATCCAAGGATAAAAGTGATTCACGCATGGGTAGAAGTAAGTCAAGATTAAGAAAATATATTATTTGCTATAATTATAGTGAGAAAAGACATTATAAGAATTAATGCAAGTAAGGAAAAGGGGAAAGAAGTGGAGCCTACAGAGTTAAAGGAGAATACCGCAGCTATAGTGCAAGGTGGTGACTATTTGATTTTATCTACTTTTGATGATATTTTTTCTTTTGTGTGCCAGGATCTCGAGTGGATAATTGACACAGGTGCTTCTTATCATGCTACACCATGAAGGGAGTCCTTTACTACCTATAAGTCTCAAATTTTTAGAGTCGTCAAGATGGACAACTATGACACAGAAAATATTATCGTCATGAGTGACATCCACATAAAGACCAACCTTGGCTGTAAGTTGGTGTTTAAGGATGTGAGGCATGTGGTTGACTTAAGACTGAATTTAATTTTAATTGGAAGGCTAGATGATGAAGACTTTGATATTATATTTCACAAAGGGTAGTGGAAGCTTAGTAAGGGTTCTCTTATTATAGCTAGTAGAAAGAAATGTCACACTTTATACAGATTACAAGCTAAAGTTTATAGTGAGTAGTTGAATGCTATAGGAAAGACTTCAGCTTAGAGTTATGGCATAGGCGATCGGGACACATGAGCGAAAAGGGACTACAAGTTCTTTCCAAAAGAGAGGTATTGTCGACCTCGAGGTACATGTCTGAACTCTTATATAGATTGTTTACTAGCAAACAACATAGAGTTTTATTTACTAGTCATGCTTTCTCTAGAAAAATGCATCCCTCTTAGATCGTGTCTACAAGATGTATGTGGTCCTTTAATAATAAAAACTTCTTGTGGATCTATTAATGTTCCTAGTATCATTATGCATTTTATTTTGTCACTTTTATAGATAACTTCTCCAAGAAAGTTTAGGCCTATGCTATGAAGATCAAAGATCAGGTTATTAATATCTTCAAGGAGTTTCGTGCTAGAGTTGAAAGGGATCCAACATGAGATGACAATTCCGACACATGGTTGTTTAATGATTTTTGTAGGTCATATGACATCCAACATGAGATGATAGTTCTCAAAATGCCTCAGTATAATGCAATTATATAGAGTATGAACCACATCATCATGAAAAAAATTAGATGTATACTTTCACAAGACAAGCCACCCAAAAAGTTTTGGGATGACGCTTTAAGGACTATAGTTGATATGATCAACTTATCACCCCGTATAGCTCTAGATGGTGGTGTTGTAGAGCATGTATAGTCAGCGAAATATGTCTCCTATATACACTTGAGAGTGTTTGGTTGTTATGCATTTGTACATATTTCAGATAATCAGATGTCCAAGCTGTTGAATATCAGATTTTGATGATGAAATCAATTGATGGGTTATTGATCTAATAGGATTATTAGAATTGATTGATATATGATTAATTATGATAGAATGATTATTATAATTAGGATTGGCTAAGGTTAAGTCCATGCATCGGGTCGATACGGTTGGGAACTCGCCAGGAGTGCGTCAGGAGCTCGCTGAGGGTATTGGGAGTTTGCTAGGATGACGCAAGGGAGTTCGCTAGAAGAAGACCGAGATTCACGGAAGATTATTGGGGATAGCCAAAAGCTTACCGGGAGTTAGGATGGTCTTGTAATGGATGTTTGACAATTATAATTACATTTAACTAAGTCATAATTAGCATCATGTAAGACTAATTATGATAGGAGCAATAGAGTTACAACCGGATAATGGGCCAAGATCAAGCTTGAGCATCGGGCCCGGTTCAGACGATGTAGTGGGATCTCTCCGATGTTCACTAGGAGATTCACCAAGGGATGAAGCTCACTAGGAACACACCGAGAGATCACCAGAAGAAGACTAGAAGACTCACCGCAAGAATACCAGAGGCTACCGGATTGGTAGGAGTTAGGTCTTGATTATTTTGATTGGTCATTAAGTGTTATAATCATTGAGTCATAGTTAGGGTTTGAGTCCAAATTGAGTTATATTTGGAAAGAATCCAAATCAACTCAATAAGATAATCGGGTCCACCATTAGGGTTTGATTGAGCTCAGGTTAAGCTCAATTAGTTGACTAAAGGGTTGGTCAACATCAAGTTCAAGCCGGAATTCGAAAAGTTGAGGGAACCACTTTTGCAAAAATTTCGAGTAAAATGAAAGTGGTGGTGTACCGCCATCGCCTAGGTTTTCAGGCTGACCCGCCTAATCTAGGCGGTTGTACCTCCACTCCAAGAATGGGTACTTTCAACGGTTGACTCGCTTAGGACCCGAGTAAATCGCCCATACCTAGGTGTTCGGTGGTTGAGCCACCCGTAGGTAGGTGAACCGCCTATACCTAGATTTTTGGATACGATTGGATTTTGGCTCCGATTTTGAAGCTAATCCAAGGCCTATAAATACCCTAAGTTTTCTTATATTCAATAAAATAATTTTAGGGATTATATTCTGAGAAAATATTATGTGAGAATTGTAAGAAAAAAAAATGGGTAAGGGAGAGAGCTTAGAGTTGTAAATCTTGTCTCCCTTATAAGCTTAAGTGTAAGAGTTTGGTCTTCACCCAAAAAAGATCGGTAGTGGATGCCAATGTGCCTCAAGAAGTAGGACTCAAAAATGGACGTAGGCCTTTGGTGTCGGACCACTATAAAAATTGTGAGTGGTTCTTTGCTTTCATTGCTTATATATTTGTTGTATTGATACTTCCAATTTAACTCAACTCTTTGAAAGTAAAGTTTTCAAGATAAGTTATTTCCTTCAAACGTTGCTTATCTTTCTAGTTTCCTTATTAACTTAGCAAATTTCTTTTAATCACTCACTCGTTTCATAAAGAACGAAAAACTTTGGATTTCCTATTTTGGTTTAATCGAAAAGATTTCATCTAAATCGAATATTTACTTTTGCACTAATTCACCCCCCCCCCTCCGTCCTCCTCCTCCTCTTAGTGCCAATTGTTTTTCTTATTTTGGTTTAACACCTAAGAGAAATGGCTCTTATTGGCTTTCAAGATGGCTTTTCTATCATTCGTCCTCCTATATTCAATGGGACATACTATACTTATTGGAAAACTCGGATAAGAGTTTTTTTGCTTTCTTTAGACCTTGATTTATGGACTATTGTTGAAAATGGATTTGAAAAGTCTTATCTTCCAATGAATAATTGGAATGATTTGGAGAAAAAAACTTTCTCTTTAAATGCAAAGGTTATGAATGCCTTACTTTGTGCTCTTGATAAGAATGAGTTTAATCATGTTTCCGCTTGTGATTTGACTTTCAATATTTGTTATACTTTAAAAATCACATATAAAAGCACAATTAATCTAAATGAATCAATTAATAAAATATCTTATAAAAATGAACTTGAAAAACACCTTCCAAAGAACAGAAAGAAATTTTAACTGAGAACATGATTCCTCGAGTGAAATCTCGAGTGATGAGGACCTTAACCTTTTGATAAATGAACCGAAAAAATTAATGAACTTGAACCTTAAAAATAATCTAAAGATGAACAAAACCTTTTGCTATGAACGCAAGAAGCCAAGGAGTTCCAAAGATCAAATGCATAACCAAGAAGTGGAGAACCTTGCTTTTACGGTCATCGACGATGAGGTTAGTAATTCATTAAGCAATTCTTTTTCTGAATTATTAAATATGTTTCATGATTTATTTGATGAATTTAAAAAAAATAGTAAATCTTTTAAGTTGCTTAAACATGAATATAATTTGTTATTTAAAAGACTTGATGAAATGCATGATTCCTTAGCATCATATAAACAATGTTCTAAATATGATATGCTAGATAATATTAAAGAAGAAAATTGCATGCTTAAATCAACACTAAAAAAATTTCAAATAGGGAACAAATCCCTAAATATGATCCTTACCAATAAAGGTCATATTAATAATAGAAATAGCATAGGTTTTATTTGAAATGTTCAATAAAATCCAACCATCTTTGTAAAAGGACCTACATTAAATGTGCCACCAAGAATCAAGTCTAATTTTTATGGCAAATTAGAACATAAAGTAAATAAATACCATTTCAGAAAATGTAATCTACGCCAACTTATTTGGGTTCCAAAGAAAACTTTATACAATGAAAGCAAACAAAAAAAGAAAGATAAAGTTCTTTATGAAAGATCCAATATAAAATAGGTGTCTAAATCAAATATATCTTTCTTATAGGTTTGTGTCAAAATTAAAGCTAGGAGCCCCGAATAATATTTTAGATGTCAAGATATATAACTTTAGATCTAACATTCTTTAAAGCTCACTAGCCTAAGTATTAACAAGATTAATAATAAAAATAAATTTTTATTATGGTTAATCTTGATGATACATAACCATTGCATACTATAATTAGAACAAAGAAATATTAGTTATCTTAAATAAAAATCATATATATAAAAGAAATATTTTGATGATTATTATTATATTGATGTGTATTAACTTGTGTTGATGATGCATGTTTTTTTTGAACCTAAAAATTAGATATTAAATTATCTTTTTTTAAAAGAAAAATTCTTGATAACATGATAGAATCTTCCAACATGCAAAAATCATTGGATTTAAAATGAATCAAAGCTTTTGTTTGAAAATATTTTGCAATGATCAAATGAAATTTCATTTTTGACATTAAATTTCATTGCATTCTTGAAATAAATTTCAAAAGAAGGATAATTCTTCTTGAAAGAATATCTATCCCATGAATCCTTCAACAAAGATAAAATGATATATTTAGCTATTTTTTTGGAAAACAAAAATAAAATAAAGTGATTTTTTATGATGATTTTGGATATGTTTTCAAATGATTTTATTTTAAAGAATGGATATGTTTAAATCTATCCAACATTATTGATATTTTGATAACTTAAATCATGACCATGAAATCTTGAAAATTAAAATTGAGATCTTTATATAAACCAAAATTGTTTACTAAGATTCCTTCCCTTTATTAAAGAAAAGCTTTCATCCTAATCATGATCTGAACTTCTCAATATTTATAACTTGATATTTCTATAAGAATCAAGATCCTTTTTGATCTCCTAAGATTTCAAAAACTTTGAAATTTCAACTAGGAAGAAATGTGTCAAAATAAATCATGTTCTTGGCATTTATGATTTGATAATAATATTCTTCATGACATGATTACTTATAACTTTCTTCTTAGTATAATTTATCATCAAAATTAGTATTTCTTAAATGTATGATAAGTTAAAAATTGAAAGAGATTTGTATTATCATGAATATTTTCTTAATTTCCTGACTTGACTTATACGTTATGGAATCACGTTATCGATTTTCTCCTTTTAATAAAAGAGAGATTTATGATCTTGACAATTATAAGTTGAAATTTTTTATCAAGATTGTTTTCCATTTTATTAAAAAGTAAATCTATCTAAATGAATTATATGTCTTAGGATTTATTCTAAATAAATTAAGATTGTTTAATCTCCTAAGAATCATTTTTCATTATTTACAATAAAGAGGAGAAAAGAAATCACTAGCATTTTAAGAGACCAATAAGTATATTAATTTCATTTTAAATCTCTTGAAAATGATTTTGATGATTTTGATTATTAAAAATTGAATGAGTTCTTTATCTATGTCATGGTTTTAATTCGTTTGAATTATAACTTAAAATCTTTTACAAATCAAATCTCTTATGTCTTCTTGTATTTTTTAAAATAAGATTTTTTCATAAATCATGATGTTGACAATGACAAAAAGTGAAAAATAAAATTATCAATATGATTAGAAGCAAATTGGATATGATAGAATCATTTTGCTTAGAAGAAAATTTAGAATACTAAATTTTCTAAATACATGCGAAATGCATAACTCAAAATTTTTGCTTGATTTACTATTTTCCTTTAGATTTCTTGGACTTTATAAATTAGACTTCTTATCAAAATTTGAATGCAAAATCAATGATTTGCTTGATTTTTACCTTGCTTGAAATTTGTATAAGACAAATTAAATTACATGGATAGCTCTTGATTTTTTTTGGATTTTAAAACAAGATTTACATCTATAAAATTGAGCATTTTTATGATATAATATTTTTCACTTTTCTTCCTTATTTCTACCTTCTTGTTTACAAAAAGGGAAGAAAATATAAATAAAAGGTGATCTACAAAAATACATGATTTGCTATTTATGTTAGAAAATCACATGATTTAAATACATGAGTGACTCTTAATTCTTCTTGGATTTCTTAGATTTTTTAGCTCACTTTCGAAATCACTTTAATTAAAATGAACATAAGAAGATGATTCAAATTTTTGTGATAAGATAGTTTTAAAAGATTATTCTTGTTTCATGAATCTTGATAAATGTTTACAAAGGAAAATATATATAACATAAACTTCTATGATGCTTGAAATAAGTCTTTGATATTAAATCTTTGATGAATCACTTGATGTACTACTCTTGATTTAAATGAATTAAATTGCATAGGTAGATATCAATTTTTGGATTTTAAAATTTATATCTAAAAGATTGAGCCATATTTTTATGATACAACATCTCTCACCCTACTCCCTTGTTTCTTATTTATTATTCAAGGAAAGAAAACAATTCTTTTATTAGAAAATTATCAAGGGGGAGCAAAACTTGTTTGCTTACATGATGTAAAATTGCTAGCTTACACTTCTCAAAAGAAAAGAAAGAACTCACTATCTTTATTTGCTATGTTTTCTTGAAATTGATATAAGATGGATTTGTTGAGCTCATATTCTAAATTTTTAAAATCTTATATCTACAAGATTGAGGTTGAGAGTTAAAAATGCTAAATCATGAACATATATAAATTGATAATCTAGATTTCATGATATTAAGCCTTTTGTGATAATATTTTTGAAAACATTCTCTATGTTTTTATCTTATTGTTTACAAAAACAAAAAGGGGAGAAAATTTGCATGATGTTACCTTACAAATTTATTTGCTACCCTTGCTTGAAATTACATGAGATGTTTTAAATGCTGTTTGGATACTTGAGTAGCTCCTAAATTCTTGAATCTTCTTGAATATCTTGGATCCTTGAGCTTATTTTCGAAATTCATCTCTACAAATTAAAAGCTATACATAATGATGTTTTATAACTCCTCCCTTATTTTCTTTTCTTCTTCTTCATAAGAGAAAGAAAATTCTTTATGACTTATGTAGTATTTTTACAAAGGGAGAAATAAAAATTTATGTGCCTTAAAATTCTAAGCCTATATTTCACCTTTTTGTTAATGACAAAAGGGGAGAAATATATATTGATGACACATGATGAATACATTGATGACACATGATCTTGTTGAAACAGATGACTTGGATAAGGATATGAATTAGACATTTTGGATATAGATACTTAATTCCTTTATGAGTTGATGACTTGATGCAAATTTATGTTGAAATTTACATAGAATATTGATTGCTTGAATTTAAAAGTGTGTACTTCTCTTAAATTTAAGTGGCATGGATTTAGGAGGAGCTAGGATTAACTCCTATCATCAATTGATTGTCATCATCAAAAAGGGAGGAGATTGTTGAATCTTAGATATTGATGATGAAATCAATTGATGAGTTATTGATTTAACAAGATTGTTAGAATTGATTGATGCAGAATTAATTACGACAGAATGATTATTACAATCAGGATTGACCAAGGTTAAGTCTATGCATCGGGTCGATACGGTTGGAAACTCGCTAGGAGTGCCGAGCTCGAGGATATCGGAGTTTGCTAGGATGGTGCAAGAGAGTTCACAAGAAGACTAAGACTCACCAAGATTATCGGGGTAGAAAAGCCATCGGGAGTTAGGATGGTCTTGTAATGGATGTTTGTCAATTATAATTATATTTAATTTAAGTCATAATTAGTATCATGCAGGACTAACTATGACAAGAGCAATAGAGTTACAACCAGATAATGGGCCAAGATCAAGCTTGAGCATCGGGCCGGGGTTCGGACGATGTAGTGGGATCTCGTCGATGTTCGCTAGGAGATTCGCCGAAGGGATTGGGAAGCTTGCTGGGAACACGCCAGGAGATCACCGGAAGAAGACCAGAAGACTCACCGTAAGAATGCTGGAGGCTGCCGGACTGGCTGGAGTTAGGTCTTGATTATCTTGATTAGTCATTAAGTGTTGTAATCATTGAGTCATAGTTAGAGTTCGAGTCCAAATTGAGTTGGATTTAGAAGGAATCCAAATCAACTCAATAAGGCAATTGGGTCTACTATTAGGGTTTGATTGAGCTCAGGTTGAGCTCAATTGGTTGAGCAAAGGGTTGGTCAACATCAAGTTCAAGCCAAGATTCAAAAGTAGAGGGAACCACTTTTACAAAAATTTCGATGGGTAAACTGCTGGTGAGCGACCGATGTACCGCCACTGCCCAAGTTTTCGAGCGACTGACGACAACTAACCTGCCCAGTTTGGGTGGTTAAACCACTCATTCCCGGGAATCTGGGTACTTTCGGCATTTGACCCGCCCAGAGCCGATGGGTAAACCGCCCGTACCCAAGTGTTCGGGCGGTTGAGCCGCCCAAGCCGGTGGGTGAACCGTCCTTACCTGAAATTTTATAATACGACTAAATTTTGGCTCTGGTTTTGAAGCCAATTTGGGGCCTATGAATGCCCCAAGTTTTCTTATATTCAATACAATAATTTTGGTGATTATATTCTGCGAAAATATTGTGTGAGAATTGTAAGAAAAAGAAAAAGGATAAGGGAGAGAGCTTAGAGTTATAAATCTTGTCTCCCTTGTAAGCTCAAGTGTAAGGGTTTGGTCTTACCAAAAGAAGATCGGTAGTGGACGCCGGTGTGCCTCAAGAAGGAGGACTCGGAAGTGGACATAAGCTTTTGGTGCTAAACCACTATAAAAATTGTGAGTGGTTCTTTGCTTTCATTGCTTATATATTTGTTGTATTGATACTTCCAATTTAACTTAACTCTTTGAAAGCAAAGTTTTCAAGATAAGTTCTTTCCTTCAAACGTTGCTTATCTTTTCGATTTCCTTATTAACTTAGCAACTTTATTTTAATCACTCACTCATTTCACTAAGAATAAAAAGCTTCATATTTCCTATCTTGGTTTAATTGAAAAGATTTCATCTACACCGAATATTTACACTTGCACCAACTCACCCCCCTCCTCCCACAACCCCCCCCAAACAAAAGAGTATATTTTTCTTGGCTAATCACATAATTAGTTTGGTTATAGGCTCTGGGATCTAGAAAAGCAAAAGGTATTTAGAAGTAGAGATATGATATTCTTTGAGAATCAAACCCTTGAGGATTTGAAGAAGGATGCACCAGCCAAGACTTCTGAAGGATTAGCATATTGTGACCCAATTAATCCTACAGTACATTAGGGTGATGGGGAGATGTTTATATACTTGTAGGACATATTGAATAGGAAGAATATATAGAGCAACTTCCCATAGAACCTAAGTTGAGAAGATCTTCTAGATCATGTCAACCTTCTAGAAAATACTCTACATATGAGTATGTGATACTTACTAATACAAGTGAATTAGAGAGTTATTAGGAAGCAGTTGAAAGTGAGCAGAAAAAAAAAGTGGTTAGTTGCTATGCAGGAGAAGATGGATGCTTTGCATAAGAACCACACATATGATTTGGTGCAACTACCAAAGAAAAGTAAAGTCTTAAAGAACAAGTGCATTTTTAGGTTGAAGACTCAAAAACATTGTTCTCAACCAAAGTATAAAGCTAGATTGGTTGTGAAAGACTTTGGTCAAAAGAAATGTATTGACTTTGAAGAGATTTGTTCTTCTATTGTTAAAATGTCTTATATTACATATTACGCTAACCCGCACTTAGAGGTTGAGCATTGGATGTGAAGATGCTTTTTCTTTATGGTGATTTAGAGGAGAAAATTTCTATAGAGCAACCAAGGCTTTAAGGTCAAAGGTAAAGAAAATTTTGTCTATAAGTTGATGAAAAGCTTGTATGGGCTAAATTAAGCTCCAAGATAGTGGTAAAAAAAGTTCGATTCATTTATAGTTGAGAATGGATACAAAAGAATGACTTTAGATCATTATGTATATTTCAAATGGTTTAATGAGAATTTTATTATTCTCTTACTTTATGTTGATGACATGTTTATCCTTGGGAAAGATATGTCTATAATTGATAGGTTAAAGAAGGAATTGAGTGAATTTTTTGCAATAAAGGACATGGAGCAAGTAAAGCAAATACTGGGCATATAGATTTCTCGTGACAAAAGAAACAATAAAATTTGGTTATCATAGGATAAATACATTGAGAAGGTATTGGATATGTTCAGTATAAGTAATGCAAAGCCAGTTGGTTCTCCTCTTTCAGGTCACTTCAAGTTGTGCTTAGAGCAAAATTCATCATGAGAAGGAGAAAATGCAAAAGGTTCCTTATGCTTCAATAGTCGGAAGTTTAATATACGCGATGGTATATTAGAGGCCAGACATCGCATATACAATGGGTGTTTATTGCAAATCTAGGCAAAGAGCATTGGGCAACAGTGAAATGGATCTTTAGATATCTTAGAGGGAGCTCTAAAGTTTATTTAAGCTTTGGAGGTGGACCACTTATGTTGACAGATTACACAGATGTAGATATGATAAGAGATATTGATACAAGAAAGTCCACATCAAGTTTTGTACTCACTTTTGTAGTGGGAGCTATATCATGGCAACTCATATTACAAAGGTATATTGCTCTCTCTACCAAAGAGGCAAAATATATTATCGCTATAGAGGTTTGCAGAGAAATGTTATGGATGAAAGAATTCTTACAAGAATTGGGGCTGAAATAGAAAAACTATGTGACACATTGTGATAGCCAGAATGCTATCCATTTGTGTAAAAACCTAACTTTTCATTCCAAGTCAAAGCATATAGATGCCAAATACCACTAGATTAGAAATGTGTTTGAAAGAGGCAATTACAACTTCAGAAAATTCACATAGATGATAATAGGACAAACATGTTGACAAAGACTTTATCAAAAGAGAGGCAGGAGATGTGCCAACAGTTGGTCGACATGGCTTCACATTAAGGAGTCATGTGACAACCTCTCTTATGGGCTGAAGGGGAAGGTTGTCGGGCAAATAACCCATTATTTAACTTATACTAAGCTTTATTAAAGCCCACAGTCCTATTTCACTTAACCTAGGCCCTAACTCTTTTAACCTAGATTTGGTGGCTAAGATTGAAAAAATGAGGGCAGCGAATGTGGTTGCGAGAAGCAACAATAGTAAAGGTAGAAAACAAGAGAAGCAGAAAAGGGAAGAAGACAAGGACAACACAAAGGCTATTCTTAATCATCTAAACAGTGTTCTCACCTCAGGTTAGATCAGATTTGTAGTGGATTATTACTGTGATCAGTTAGGAAGGTTTTAGATATTGTGCATAGTAAAGTAATTCTTATATCTCTATCATTATCTTGTGATTGTTGCTTGGGTTTGGGAAAGAGGCTTTGAGATTTGTATATTTATTATTCTTATAGTGGATTTTCTTTGGCTTGCCATGTGGTTTTTACCCTTCGAGTTGGAGGAGTTTTTCACGTAAATATTGGTGTTTCATTTTATTGTGATTTCTATTTAATTCCACTATATGTTATGAGTTGCTAGTATTTATTCATATACAAAGTCTTTTTATTTTATCCCATCACCAAATATCATATATGGTGTTATAAGTAGAAACTTGATTAAATTTATTTTTGCCTAAAGCACAAAAGAAAACACGATAGCTTTAGTATTTAAATAAAATGTTCTCTTTTAAGATTATTCCATTCATCTATCAATTTAGAAGATTTTTGAAGACCAAACTCGATGACATTCTATAATTCACAATCCATATAAAGTAAAAAAATTCTCATCCTAGTTTTCCAATAGATATAGTTCGTCCATTGAATATAGGAGAATGAGTAATGAAGTGACCCTCTTAATTGCTTGAAAAAGCTATTAGATCTCGCTTGAGTGTTAATCCAACTGAGAGAATCATGCTCTAATACTAACTGCTATGATTGTAATAGTACTAAGAGGGTGGGGTTGAATTAGTGCTATAGCAAATTTTAATAATTTTAATATTTGATCAATAAAGTTATATCAAAAATACGATTAACCAAAAATATGAGCAAGGGTTATGTGTAAAGTAAATGAGTAAGCAATAAGAAATCAAAAGTAAGAGAAGCAACACAAATCAATTTATAGTGATTCGATCTTTTCGACCTATGTCTTTTTTTATTCCACTTATATCGAGGCCACCATCTTTCCCTGCCGATAGGGATGATTTGTCTCATGCAAGCTCATTTGCTACAGAGGTCTCTACTCATTGACCCAATCATACAACTTATATTATTGTCTTCTTGCTCCCATCGACTTAAGTATCGAAGGGGCCATGTCGGGCAACCCCCACGCTAGTCTATTATGTGCTCGTCGAATGATCGAGGATATACAAATGATCCAACCTTAAGAGGAAGACCATGCAACTAGGAAGATCCCTCCACCCACCCACCTCCTTGAATCGGGTCTTTACCAATAGAACTGCTTCCAAATTAGTTCGCTCATGCGATCTCTCCCCACAAAGTCTCCATGTCAGTAAGGAAGAGGCATCTAGTTGAGCTTGCACTCTCGGTAATAGACCAACCATGTCAACTCATATGTCGAAGGTACTCATGACACCATCATTCTAATGCTAGAAGGAGAGCCAAGCGTCACAAGTGCACCCATCTATCGCTCTTCCTAGTGAACATCTAAGGCAAAATGGGCCCCTTCTCCCTTTCTAAAAGGGGCGAAGGCGATCCCTGCATGTACCTTATTAGAGGTGCTCCTCGGGCCTTGGTGTTAGGAGGCCAAACATCTATAGCACTATACTCCTATTGTTCCCTTGGCCGGTGTCGCCTCCTGACCCACTCCAAGCTAGTGCTTAGTCTCCCATGTTTTTGGGAGAACTAGAGCCAGGCCCTTGATGACTCCCCTGGGGACACTCTAACGATAGCCCAAGACTTAGGGGCTCCTACGCCCACAAAATAGCAAGACGAAAAGACTCTAAACATTCCCCCACTCAAGAATCATGCAAAAGGTGAACAAAGAGGTTTTTCATTAATTAAACCAAGTAACGAAACATATCATCCCAAAGGGGAGGCTACAAAAGGAGAGCTAACAAAAATAAAAAGGAGGGTCACCAAGACCCAATTGCATCAAGCTAGAGGAGGTAGAGTTGGAGACGATGTCAAGCAATCATCAAAGAGAACCTCCATAGGAGCAAGCACTTCGACATCCGAGGGAAGCTCCACATATGGATCCTCGTCAACCTCGAGTTATGGATACCTCATCTTGAAGCATCAAATGGCGATTTGGTACCCGAACTCATAAGCAACCTAGCTAGAGCACTGAAGGTTGCATTAAAACCCTTTAGACTCTTTGTATGAGGCCATGACCTCCTCTCTCACTCGAGGCTTGGTTCTTTTCATCCTTCCAAGCCCCTTTGGCCTCTTCGATCGCTAGTTGTGTAGCCACCAACTCGCCGACTTAGTTGATAGTTGCTTCTCTAGTAATCTTTTCTCCTCAATCACTTTACCCAACTGCCGATGAGCATCTTTCAACTCGTGGCAAAGGGCCTTGATCTGCTGCTCCCCCTCTGCTATACTTTCAATGGTCATATCCTCCATAATAGTTGCCTCATCCTGAGACTTATCCTCCCATGCCTCAGCTTCTTCATCATGATGGAGGACCATCCCAAGCTTCAGGGCTAACTCAGAGACTTGGGAATCCACCTTTGTGCCTCCCTAAAGCACTATTCCCCTTTGTGCCTCCCTAAAGCACTACTCCACCTCCTCGGCCTAAAGGCAGGCCTGAGCTAGTTGCAAGGATAGCTTAGTGACCCATGCCTCTATCGCCTTCCTCCATCCTTCAAGTTGCTCCGCCAGGGACCAAAGGGTGAAGTTAGCCTGAGAGTGCCGACTGATCGGTGCCCTTGCATTACACAGATGGTCGATAAGTGCTATCAAGTAGTGGTGGTGCTACACAAGGGTAGGAGCAAGGAGATTAAAGAGGAAGACTAGAGAAGATAATAGACATGCTCAAGGAAGGGGCCTTACCAAGACTTTGTTGCAGGAGTAGAGATCAACCGGTACATCTAACAAGCAATGATATACCAGACCGGCCAGGACAGCGCTAAGGGACCCCTGATAGTATGTGGTCACCGCCTCGACCTCCTCCCATAGCCACTGGTCCTTAGTCAGCCCCTCCTAGCATGGCTTCACACGACTAAATGCAGCAGTAGTAGACTGGAGGTGAAGGAGTTCTAGTCTGTCGAAGCGTCGATGGATAGAGGAGGAGGAGGGACGACCATCGAACCTCGAGGGCACTTTCCCTCTCGGGAATGGACAGCTTCCCAGCAGAACCATTACATAGTAGCATCATTACAGGTGGGCCCAAAGATGGGTCCGAAGAAGTTATGTGTGGACTCTCCCCCATTAGAGATAGTGGTAGTTTAGGGCCCTCCTCGATTGATGGCTTCACATTAGGAGTCGCGACCTCAAGCGATGGAGTAGTAAGGGGCCAGAGTGTTGATGTTGGCTACCAGGAGGTAGCCTCTTCAGATGGCTCTGAGGTCGACCTAGACAATGGCCTCAGAGAAGTGCCAACAACAGGGCAGGAACCCCTAGCTGTGGGCCCCACAAGAGAGGTAGGGGATGGCCCCTAAGAGGCCTCCACCCCCACGGGCGATCTCTGCCCATGAACTAGGGCCAATTCTGTGACCACAGGTGGTGACCCCTCTGCCAAAGGCAATAGCTCAAGGGGCTCAGCAGGGACCCCTGATGACTCTTGTGGAGCCATAGGCCCGCCTCATCACCGAGGACCTCAAGGAAGCTGAGATCCTCACTAGGGGTTGCGGGTCCCCCTCAAACAAGTCAGTATCGACCATGGGGCTTTGCACGCCTCGATATAAGGGCCTTGAGAGGAGCCTCGGGCCCATGATGGTCGCTCACCCACCGCTAGGCCCTCACCAAACTCGAAAGGGGGAGCAAAAGGGCTTTGCTTCTTCAATGCCCAAAATTCACACCTGTCGGATAACCATTGAGTAAGAGTCAGGAACAAGTGGGAAAGAGTTAGAAAAATAAAAATAAAAAAATATGATGACCATACTAGATGGGGTTGAAGGAGTGGCCTCTATCAAACAAACCTCCTCCTCATGCTCTGTGGTCCCGGATGAGAAGAATCCTTGTATCTACTCTACAGCTTTAACTTCCTCCGCAAATAGATAGGATAGTGTATCGTCGACGGTGTGTGCCACCTATGCCATCGAGAAGCCCCAGTCTTAGCTTCCACTAAGGATGAACCTTGCCCCTAGTAATGTATAGGAGAAACTCCGATGGAACTCAAAAGTAGCTACGCAATTCCTCTAGTTGCCACGATGTCACCACCAAACTGTAGTCGTGGGCCTCCTGCATTTGCACTAAGTCTCGTGGGACCATGGGAGCCTCACAAGGTTCACACTCCACCGACGAGGAGGTTGTTGAATCTTGAATTTTGATAATAAAATAAATTAGTGAAATTATGATTGAACTCTTGTGTTGAAGAAAGTGATGCAGGACTAACTACGACCGTGAAAAGGTAAAAGCAATTAAAGAAGAATCGAACATTGGGCCAGAGTCAAAGTTTGGGCATCGGGCCGGAAGAATCAAGAGTATACCGAAACTTCAAACAATGTGGCGGGAGCTCATTGGGCGTTCGTCGAAAGTTTGTCAGGAGTTCACCAACAGGTTATCGGGAGCTCATCTGGGGTTCACCAAAAGTTTGTCAAGAGCTCATCATGAGTTTGCTGGAAGGTTGTTGAGAGCTCATTGGGAGTTTGTCGGAAGGTTGCCAGGTATTCGCCGAAGCTGAAAGTTCAATTGACTAGTCGGATAACAAAGATTGCTTTCTTTTAATTGTTTTAGTCTTAATTATTATAGTTAGGATTTAAGGGTTGATTTGAACTCATTAAAGAACTCATTTCATTGACCTAGAAGGAGGTACAACCATGTCAAAATAAGGTATAGCTCAAGTATGAAAAGTATTTAAAAGTACTATTTTCGGGTAACCTGGGCAATGGTATCATCGGTTATCGATGATAGTACCGCCTAGATGATGGTAGTACCACTATTCCTTCCCACTGAAGAGCCACCTACTCCCTATGAGTGGAAGCCTGCCACTGCCGTCGAGAGAGCCAGCAAGACGATCACGAGATAGGGTCGATGCTGCCGCCTGGAGAGGGAGATGTTGAGGTATACGAATAATGGTGGCATGAGTGGGATGCAGGGGAAGGGGCCGAGGGGCTACCATTGGTGGAGGGGAGTGCGCTGTAGAGGAGGTGTTATGCTCCTGGAGCTATGAATTCAGATGGAGAGGAGGTCACATGCGACGTTTTGGCTGTGGGGGTGCCGCTACAGAGGGAGCGCAAAGGAGGAGGAAGTGATAAAAATAAGAGGAGTGATTGAAGAAAGAATAAATTGCACACTTTATTTCTCGATTCATCACCTATTTATACACTTAGGAAAGGAGGTTTAGGAAGGTTAGGAAGGGAGGATTTCCCTCAATAGACTAACAAACTCTGCTTATGCTATTACAGAGATCTCATCTGTTAACATGCCCCTACAAGATTGTGCTCCTGTCAAGGATGCTGATCTTGGACCTATGCAATGAGAACAATTTACGGGCAAGTGGCTTTATGAGGGAATTTGCTAGTTGACTTGCCATGTGAATATGAGAAACACGTAGTTTATGGTTGACTACTTGATCTCGTACTAAGTGAAAGTCAATGGCTATATGTTTCATACGAGAGTGAAATACTGGGTTGGCACATAAGTAGGTAGTCTCGACATTGTCACAATATATCATAGGAGTAGTAGTAGAGTGGATGTCAAGTTCCTTAAGCAGATTCATGATCTAATTAAGTTCTACAGCAGCAGTTGCAATGAAATTATATTTAGCTTTGGTGGTCGACCGAGCAATTGTCTTTTATTTCTTAGAATTCAAAGTGATTGAATTAGCTCCTAGGAAGATGATATACCAGATGTAGATATTCTATCATTAAAGTTCCCAACCTAATCAGCATTAATAAAAGCATGAAGTTGGAGTGGGGAGCATTTATGGAGACATGTGCCATAGTCGAGAATTCCATTAAGATATCATAAGACCAGTATAACCGCTAACCAATTTGTGGTAGACGGTCGATGCATAAATTATGATATCTTGTTAACTACAAATGAGATATCTGGGTGGATGAGAGTTAAGTATTATAAAGAGTCAAGTACATGTCAATATTGAGTAGAATCCATAGCAGGACTGCCATTAGTTAACCTGAGTGATTCATTAGTTGAGAGAGGAGTTGAAATAGCTTTCACGTTCTTCATATTTGTCTTCAATAATAAGTCTTGAATATACTTCTGTTGGGAGAGGAAGAGTCCGGAAGATATATACGTTGCTTCCACACCAAAAAAATAATTCAGGGTATCGAGATCTTTGAGAGAAAATCAGTCAGGCAACTGTTTGAGGAACATTGTGATCTCCATAGAATTATTACCTGTCATAATGAAATCATCCATATAGACTAGAAGATATATTGTAATGCCAAGTTGTTGATGGAGAAATAAGGAGGTATTAGACTTGGAGTTGAAAAAGCCAACTAACGTTAAAAATAAATCAAGTTCTATGTACCGCTCGTGGAGCCTAACTAATTCTATAAATAGCTTTACGAGTTTGCAGACATGCTTGGATATTGAGGATGAAGAAAACTAGGAGGTTGTTCCATGAATATATCTTCAGTTAAGGTCCCTTGTAAAAGACATTATTCACATCAAGTTATCGAGATGTCATCCTTTTGAGATAGCTAAACTTAGAATAAGCGGATTGTCGTGGGTTTAACAACAAGACTGAATGTCTCTGTAAAGACAACACTAGGATGTTGATGAAAATTATTAGCCACTAGGTGAGTTTTATATGAAGCAATGGACCCATCGGGGTTCTGCTTAACTCGAAAAACTGATAGGACTCCAACAGCGTTGAGTCCTAATCACCCTAGAAGTAATCAATAAGAACCCTGTGAGATTATAATAAAACCCCACCTAGTTACTTCTATCATATAAAGAAGGGTGGCTATGGTTTATTTGGGGCCTTAGGGCTCACTAGCTGCCGCCCCCTTTGCTAAGTTGGTCGGCCAAGGTTTTTAGCAGGCATAGGAGGCCTTGGTGCCATCATAGTCGTCACCCATCCCTATTAAGGCAGGGCAGCTATAGGAGGGGCAAGGAGATAATTTCACTTAGGTAATAACCTCCCTAGGGTTAGGATTTTTAGCCTTATATAAGCTTGTAGCTCCTCCTCTTTTAATTAAGCAAAATCATCTTTATTTCAGCCTTATGGTCGACTCCTAGGAGGGAGGAACCCTATAACGCTCCAAGGTTTAATCTCCCTCAAAGATCAAATCCTATAGAACTCCTTCTGGGGTTCTATCATCTAATATTAGAGCTATGTCCTTGCTACCCCTGCTACGATCTCTGCTACCTCCACCCATCTAAGTAATTCCCATAATTGCTGTAAGACGCACCTCCATCTTCCACCCCAAGCCGCAGATCAAATTAATATACTGCTGCCCCATATGTTTGAATTAGAGACATGATATAATTTCATCACCCATGCCTATTTACTACTGCAATCCCTTTGCCTTACATGTTGAAGAAATTTTCTTATATTTTCTCCGCTACAAAATTCTACCATCACAAACGTGATCATCGTTGTGAAGGGGAAACACTACAGAAAAATTTTAGTCGACTGTTGCTTCTTGAAACTGAACTATTGCTTATCTATTTTGATCAAAACTTTTACATAATTTCATAGATCATCTTAGCTCTTATCTAAGATTGATCTTTGGAAAAAATCCTTTCTGAAATTGGACTTTTTTGCATTATAATTCCTTGTTGCGTGTTGTTGGAATTTTATAATGAAGATTATGCCTTCCATCTTTTCACCTATTTTTCTACCGTTACACTGCCAAAATTTTATTGAACCTATTTGCTGATATTGGCCACATCTAAACTGAGGATTTGTTAACAAATTTATGCATATTTCCCTTAGATTTTCCTCTAGAATTTACATCGAGAATTCATTATTTCTCCGATGCAAATTCTATTCGGTAGGATAGCACGTACGTAGTACTTTCTTCATCGAATTCTATCAGATTTGGTTGTTGTCTCTTTTGATTTTTTGGACTCTCTTCCTCTCACCTTCAAACCCTACCATCACCACCCAAGAACCCTACCAAACCACACCCTAAACCAATCCCAATCCACCTCTAAATCTAGCCCTAATCGTAGCCTTCATCTCTACCCATCCACCTACCCTACCGGCCACCTTTTCTCTAAAAAAAAAAATTCTCATGCCATTAACCCAACAATAGAAGAAAGACCTCAACATCATAGATCTAGAGGTCTATACCATGGTATCTGAAGAGGCTATTAATGCTAAGTTTGAAGCTTTTGAGTACCGCATAGATGAGAAAATTCGATCCCTCTTCATCGAATTCAGCATGGGCCGACTACCGAGCTCAAAGAAATTACTGCAAGGAGAAACCTCAGATTAGAAAGATGATTCCCAAGAGTGAGGTTGCACTATCACTAATCTATGTAATCTACACATGAGGGTAGACTTCCTTAGATGGGAAGAAGGAGATCCAATCGGATGGATCTCGCGCACGGAGCACTATTTTCTACCGAATTGTTGACACTGTGATGGTGGAGATTGCTGCAATCCATCTCGAAGAAGAATTATTCAGTGGTTTAATTGGTTTAAGCACACCCATGGAGGTCTCTCTTGGTGGTAATTCACCAAGAGATTGTTAAATCGCTTTGGACCAATCGATTACGAAAATATCAATGAATATTTTGCGAAGATTCAGCAAATCTCTACAATACAAGAATATCAAATAAGGTTTGAATGATTATTTAATCAAACTTGTGATTGGTCTGAAAAGCACTCTTAGAGACTTTTATTAAGGGCCTAAAGTCGAAGATTCAAGGAGAAGTAAAGGCACAACAACCATACACTCTTATGGCAGCGATCTCCTTCACGAGAACCTAAGAGGAATGATTGAACCACGAAGCATGAAGGATAAGGTTCACTTCTCAATTAGCCATATCAAAGCCTTTAGCCCTCTTTACTACCATCTGAGCCCCTGTACCAAAAAAATTGATAAGAGATGAGCTTCGGGAATGATCTACCAAGGGGTTATGTTGGCACTACAACGAACCATGGAGCTGAGAACATCACTACAAAAAAGGATGGCTCCTTGTGATTGAACCAGTAGAGGATGAGGACACCGAATCATCTGAAGAAAGTCTCGAACCCGAAGATGAAGCCATGGAGGAAGAGCCCCAATCAACCAACTATGCAATGCACGCGCTGGCCGTTTACAATAACCCACAGACGATGAAAGATGGGGACTTCTCAAATAATAACCCATCACCGTTTTATAGATACGGCAACACAAATAACATCCTCAACAGCAAAGTTGCTGCACATATGACAGTCTAAATCAAAGGTTACAATAAGTTTGATGTAAAGGTCACCGATGGCCAAATCCTTAAGTGCGACCAATGGTGCCCCTAGCGAAATTGCTCCTACAAGATCGTGAAGTGGTAGCCGACTTCTTCCTCCTACACATCGACGACTATGAGGCTGTGCTCAGAATTGAATGACTCACAACATTAGGTGACATCTTCTGGAATTTCTCTATGTTAATTATGAAATTTTATTGTAAAGGTAGACAGGTTATCTTACGAGGTAAGCGCGAAAACCATATCTCCACCGTTTCAATGCAGTGAATGAAAAAGGTTATGCACAAGACATATAGTGGGTTTTTGATGCATGTCCAATAGCTATCAAAGGAGAAGAATGTGCAAATCTCATATCCTAAGCTTGCCCTATTGCTAAATGAATTGGTCGATTGTTTTGCGAAGCCACATGGACTTCCCCTACCCGACAGCATGATCACCACGTCCCTATACTTCTGGGAAAACCTCCAACAAACTTAAGGTCATACCGCTATTCTCACTTGTAGAAGGATGAGATTGAGAACATCGTTATGGAGATGCTTGATACCGAAGTAATTCGGCTAAGCTACAGTCCCTACTCCTCGCCAATATTACTAGTGCAGAAGAAGGATGGTACGTGGCAGATGTGCGTTCATTACCGAGCTTTGAACGCTATCACCATCAAAGATAAATATCCTATACCAGTAGTGGAGGAGCTCTTGGATGAACTAAAAGGAGCTTGAGTTTTCACTAAATTGGATCTCCACTCTGGGTACCATCAGATTAGAGTATGCACTGAAGATGTTCCAAAAATAGTATTCCACACACATAATGGCCACTACGAATTTTTGGTAATGCCCTTCGGACTCGTGAATGCTCTTTCTACTTTTTAAAGCTTGATGAATGACATTTTTTGGAGGTTTCTATATAAGTTTATGTTGGTATTTTTTTATGATATCCTCATTTACAGCCCTACGCTTGATATATATTTTTAGCACTTACGAATTGTTCTAACAATTCTTCGGGAGAATACCCTTTATGTTTAATAATCAAAGTGTAGTTTCTTACAGCATAAAGTAGAGTGCCTAGGGCACATTATATCAGAGAATAGAGTGGTGATAGACCCGACAAAATCAAAGCGATGCAAGGATGTCTGAGACCTATGAATGTAAAATTGTTATGTGGCTTCCTAGGACTTACGGGCTACTACCAGAAGTTTGTGAAGGATTACGACAAAATCAGTGCCCCACTCACTTCCTTACTAAAGAAAGACTCCTTCCAGTGGTCGAACAAAGCTTCCACGGCCTTGGAATAACTCAAGGCAGCCATGATGATGACGCTAGTCCTAGCGTTGCTCGATTTCAGCCGACCCTTTGTGATTGAGGCCGATGCATCTGGAGTTGAAATTAGAGCTATCCTAATGTAAGATGGTTGACTCCTTCCCTATACCAACAGGGCCTTATATCCCTCCCACCATAAAATGACCGTGTATAACAAGGAGATGCTTGCGATCATGCATGCCGTCACAAAGTGGAGACCCTACCTGATCAACCGATCTTTCATATTAAGACTGACCACCAAAGTCTTAAATAGTTCTTGGAGTAGAAAATATCATCCCCGGGGCAGCAAAGATAGGTAACGAAACTCCTTGGTTTTGATTATGAAATTATTTATCGAAAGGGGAAAGAGAATATTGTTGCAGATGCTCTATCTCGGCTGCCGAAGCAAGCCAAAATTTCAGCCATCTCCCTTCCTTCCACCACTTCCTTGAGGGCATTGGGGAGGAATGAAAGAATGACCCAGAGACCAGAGAAATTATAGAGAAATTAGAGAAGGATCCGAGATCCATGGGCCACTACACTTGGGATGCAAAGGACCTACGCTATATAGGTCGAATTGTGATTGTTCCTTCTTCCCTTTGCATTAAAATTATTTTGTATGAGATGCACTCTTCACCTTCAGCAAGGCACTTTGGATTTCTGAGAACATACAAGAGGGTAAAGGAAAACTATTTTTGGAGAGACATGAAAAGATCTATTTGTAATTATGTATCTAAACGTGATATATGCTAACAAGAAAAGGGTGAAACAGTGGCAAGTCTAGGAAAGCTGCAGCCATTACCTATACCAGACTTAACATTGACTGACATAGACTTCATTAAAGAGCTGCCACTATCACAAGGTAAAAGTACGATCTTTGTGGTGGTAGATCGTTTAACAAAATATACTTATTTCTTTGCTATGAGACACCCTTATACCGCTGCCAGTATTGCTCAACTCTTTATGAAAAATATTTTTAAACTGCATAGGTCGATTGTGAGTAACCATGACAAGGTGTTTACAAGAAAATTTTAGATCAAACTCTTCCAATTATAGGGCACACAACTAATGATGAGCACAGACTATCATCCACAAACAGACGACCAAACAGAAGTGGTGAACAGATGCCTCAAGATTTATCTATAGTATTTCACTAGTGATCAACCAAAAGAGTGGACAAAATGGCTTCCTTAAGCCGAATGGTCATACAATACAACCTATTAATCATCAACTAAATGTACCCCCTATGAGGCATTGTATGGCCAACTGCACCCTGTAATACCTAAATATGTATTAGTGCAACCAAAGTAGATCTGGTCGACTAAAACTTAATAGACAGGGACAAGCTACTGCAACTGCTAAAGGGCAACTTAACTGCCCTCCAAGCCCACATGAAGCAACTAGCCAACACTCATCGAATCGAGCAGGAATTTTCAACAGGAGATTGGGTCTACCTTCACTTACAACCATACAAGCAACTATCAATAAACACTATAGTATCGATGAAGCTATCTCCCCGATTCTATGGACCATATTAGATCTTGGAGCATATTGGGGCCATGACATACAGATTGAAGCTACTAGAAGATGCTAAAATCCACCCCATCTTTCATGTATCCTGCTTGAAGCCTAAACTGGGAGAGTATGAGCCAGCCCAGACCCAACTGCCGAGCACTATAAATGATGGCAAGATTCAAGCCCAACCATAAGCCATACTTAATCGGAGGATTATATGATATGGCCGATGCCTCTCAACTAAAGTACTAGTGTAATGGAACAACTTACCAACTGAAGATGTCATGCAGGAGTCTTGTGAGGAGATAAAGACCTGGTTCCTAAAGTTTATGGATCCTCAGCCTTGAGGACAAGACTAATTCAAAAAGGGTGGGCTTGATAGGACTCTAACAGGGTTGAGTCGTAATCAACCTAGAAGTAAGTAATAAGAACATTGTGAGATTATAATAAAACCCCACCTAGTCACTTATATCCTATAAAGAAGGGTGGCTAGGTTTTACTTGTGGCTCACCGCCGCCTTTTATTAGGTTGGTTAGCTAGGGTTTCTAGGGCATAGGAAGCCTTGGTGCCATCATAGCCATTGCTCATCCCTATTAAGGTAGGGTGGCTATAAGAGGGCAAAGGGTAATTTTACTTAGGCAGCATCCCCCTTAGGGTTATGGTTTTGAGCCCTATATAAGCTTGTAGCCTCCTCCTCTTTTAATCAAGTAAGATCATCTTTATTTCAACCTAGTGGCCAACTCCTAGGAGGGAGGAACCCCTATAGCACTCCAAGGGTTGATCCCCTTCAAAGATTAAATCCTATAGAGCTCCTTCTGGGGTTCTATAAAAAACCCACTTACACTTGATGATATGTTATGTAGGATGAAATGTAACAGGTGTCCAAATAAAGTTATGAAAGAGGATATCATATTCTTCACACATGGCTTTACGCCAATGGGAGAACTTTTGGGCTTAAGTGGTCATGGTAGGTTCACTAGTCTCAAGAGAGGAAGTTACTATAGTATTTAGGTCTTGGGGAAGCATTAGTACAGGGTGAGTTAAGTTAAGGAACATTAGTGCCACTGGGTTGAGAGGAGAGTAAAGTTTGTGATCGAGTATTTGAGGGTCGGATGACAGTAGTAGGAGATATGTGTGCAAAAGAAGGAGAAGTAATAGAGGGGGCGAGGTGTTGGATCAGAGGAATACTTCACTGATGTATATTTATTGGAGTGGATGATTCTGATGAAGACTCATAGGACAATGGCATACTCCACTAATGTATATTTGTTAAAGTAGTTTGCATAATAGAAGACTTTGAATGGTAAAATAGAAAGGAGGACTCCACAAAGACAACATGACGAGACACAAAGACTTTATGAGTCAGAGGATCATAGTATTGATAAACATTATATTCAAGAGAGTAACCGATGAAGACACAAGGCTTCGACCTTGGCGCTAGTTTATGTGATGCATAAGGATGTAGCCAAGGATAACAGATACAACCAGAAACTGTAAATTTTTGAAGATTTGGGGATTTATGAAATAGTTTTTCAAATAGCAACTGATTGTGGAGGACTGGAGTATGCATACGATTAATGAGGTAAACTGTAGTCTAAAAGGCTATAGACTAAAAAGTCGTCAGCATGGAGGCATGATAGAGAAGTGTGAGTCCAGTTTCAATTATATGCTGATATTTGCGTTCAGCCTAGCCAACTAGTTGGGCAGTGTACAAGAGAGATTTGAGATGTTGAATACCATAGGCTAAGAGACACGATGTAAGTGCTTGATATTCACCCTACACTCAGAATAAACTGTTTTAATTGTGGACTAAAAAAATATTCTCCATCTTTTTGAAAGAAATAAATATTGTTGAAACCTCAGACTTATGTTGAAGAGGATAAACTAAGTATACTTAGTAAAATAGTCTATAAAGACAACACATAATATATATTTGACAAAAGAAGTAATTGGTGCAGGACCCCAAACATTAGTATAAAGAATTTCAAATGGTGTTGCAAGAAATAGAAGAATTTTCAAACAGAGTCTATAACTTTTATTACTAAGACATGCATCACAATGATTAAAAATAGAATTAGCTTTAAAAGTTGGAAGAGAGTAACAAGAGAATATCTTTTGTTAAGTTAAGGAAGAATGATGACCAAGATGATGATATTACACATCCATTAGAGCAACAATAGAAGAGTAGGCAATGGGCTGAGAAATTGATCGCCACTGGTAGATGTTGTCTTTACTTTGGCCCCGAACTAATGATTTCTCCATGCTTAAACCCTTGAAAAGAAATGAGTCAGGAAAAATTCAATGGAGGTATTATTTTATTTATAGAATTGAGACGTAAATAAGATTTCGTTTAATATAAGGGGCACACAACACATCATCGAGTGTAAAGTTAAGAGTATGAATTAAGTATTATGGAACCAAGTGAGTAATGGGAATTACCATTACCAATGATAATGTCAACGTTACCACCACAATTGTTGTGAAGGGACAATTCAAGATCCGAGATGATATGATGAGAGGTGCTAGAGTCCATACTCCAGCTTATGTTGATAAGAAGTTAGAGTAGTAGTGAGATGTACTTGGGGCATGATTGAGGAAGTATAAGATCGAGGACGAGATTGACAAACTTTAGCGGAATTGCTAACTTTATCACACAACCGCAAACTATTCTTTGTTGAGGTATGGAAGGTGACATCAAGGTTGTTAGTAATTATAGTAGCCAACTTGATTGTAGTGAGGAGAGTTGTGTGTGGTACCCACCGGTGAAGACGACCGCCCAAACCCTTATTGATGCTTAGAATACGATTGTTCTTCCTTTTAGATTTGTGACTTACTTGAGGATAGGTGGTCCCGGTGCCCTATCTTCATACTTCAAATACATCTCGTAGTCAATCAACTTGTCATAGAGATCTTCAAACAATAGCAAGTCACCAGACATTATTGCCGATTCTTTGTACTCAACCCCAAGACTATTAAGGGTGTGAATAATAACTTCTTCATCACTGAGGTAGTGTCCTCTCAAAGCTAAATCATTGATGATAATATTCATATTTTGAAGATAATCAACAACCATAATACCCTCTTGTTTGGTGTTCATGAGACGTGATAGCATCGAGCTTACATGTGAATGATTTGTCGATTTGTAACTTAGTCCATGCTTTAGTAGGAGTGTCACAAGTGGAGAAAATTGGAGCACGAGATGCGAGATAGAGGCTTGGATGGCTTGAAGGATGAGGCGGAATCATCATTTATACTCTAGATTTGGTGTTGAACTGGATGCACCGTTTGGTGGACAATAGAGAGAATCATTGACATAGCAGATTATACCCAAGTAGAAGATTGAAGAATTGGGCACACCAAGACACATAATTGCCACTTTTGGATAGCTTGAATGGGATGAGTGTTGCAACATTAATGGAGATAAGCCCTGTATTTTGAAATGTGTTATTGCTCCCTATGGTGATAGTGACGGGAACATGAGAGGTAGATGATGAAGACATTGAGAGGAAAAATATCAATCACTATGTCGATTGGATTTGGAAGATGAGGGTTACGGTGCAGTGAAAGTGGCTGTGATGCAGGGAAGAAATGCCTTCCTCGCTCAGCGACCTCTTGGAGTTGGCAAAATAGCAGCCACTAGAGAAGGAGAAGCAGTCATATATCTCAATAGTTTTGAGATTGACGGAAAGGAGCACTTCATCATTTAGGGAAGCCGATTTGCTTAGTGTAGATCGGTGTTAGCAGATTAATGCAAGTTATAGTTCTTGCCACAAATTTGTGAGTGAGTCAGGTCAAGATGACCACTTGGCAAGGATTGTCGCCTAGTGGATCGTAGCTATCGAGGAGAAGGTGTAGAGTTGATGGGGTAGAGTTTCGCAGGAGAAAGTGCAGGCAAAGGAAAAGGATGACAATGGTTGGGAGCTCTCAGATAATCGAGGATGGGGCACCGAGGGCTTTACGAACGGTGCATATGTAGATGCCATGGTCGAGGAGGAAGAAGGGGTTGAGGACACGGCTACATGGACAGAGCGACTGATGATGAAAGTAGCGAGATGTGGATATCAGATGTAAGAGAGGCAACTGATGAATGCTGTCGAAGTGCTAAACTTTGGCATCATGTAGGAGGCTAGATCGGAGCTGGAGCCCAAGAGCATCAGGGTCCCAGGAAATGCCAGCCCAGAGGATTCCATGGGATCAACGACGACATGGAGGGGACGGTGGTGGATTGTGCAGCGAGAGTTCTTGATAGTGGCCCTGGTAGATGCTATGCGGCGAGAGGAGTAAAAGACCATGTAGAGAGTCGACAACTTTAATCGCTTGTCAACCTCATAAGGATTGATGACCCACTAGTTTGCACTTGTAGGAAGCGTTCGATGGAGATCTAGATTGCGAAGATGGTTTAGGGTTCTACCAAGTAGACAAAGTGATCTTTTAGGGTTTGGCCATCATCGTTGCTTGTGCAGGGAAGTAGGAGCAAAATGGAGAATAGCAGTACAGGAGCTTACTTGGCCTAGCAATCTGTAATGATAGCGAGTGATCGGTGATAGGGAAGAAGGATCACCATTGCTGAGGCTAGAAGGCAGCATTGGGTCTATGGTAAGAAGGAAGTGCTCCACTACGAATGTGAGAAGCGGTGCTGGCGGCTGGGAGATTGGAGTGGCTTCTAGCTGATGGTATGGTGGTTAGGGAAGCTGCTTGGTCAGTTGAGAATTATGGTGGCCGGGAGGCTACTTAATGAGTTGAAGAAATCAGGTAGGAGGAAGAAGGTCGCTGGTGAAGGATCGCTATTGTTGGACAGATGGAGGGGATAATCTCTCAGAGATGCTCTGGAGGCAAAGGTCAAGAGTCTAATCTATGGCGAAGGAGCCCAGTGTTGAAGGTTGGAAACAGAGTCAACAAGGAGGTGGGCGCGGTAGGGTTCGGTAGGGTTCAGTGTGATCAAAGCCGACGGTGGAGTGGACAAAGTCACGTGGTCAAAGAGGAAAATAGGACGGAGAGAGAAGGATGGCGATGCTCAGTGAGAAGAAGAAATAGGCTCTAAAGTGTCTGGCTCTCTTCATTGACTTTGGCACGTCGTCGACTTTCTTCGAGGTAGAAGAGATTGATGAGAAGCTATCATTGGATAGCAAAGGTAGAGGAGGTATTCTCTCTTAAAGAGAGAGATGGCTCTGATACCATGATAAAAATAAGAGGAGTGATTGAAGAAAGAATGAATTGCATACTTTATTTCTCGATTCATCACCTATTTATACACTTAGGAAAGGAGGTTTAGGAAGGTTAGGAAGGGAGTATTTCCCTCGATAGACTAATAAGCTCTGCTCGTACTATTACAGAGATCTCATCTATTAACAAGAAGGAGGGCATCTGAAAGCTGTCACTGATGATTTGCTACGTGCTACAAGACTGTAAGAACTTCCTCTTTATCGTGGAGAGTTCAGAAGAAATGATTATAGCACCACTCTCTTCTTCAGGAGAGCAAAATGAAGAGAGGTGTACATGAGGTAGCCAACAGCGCCAACCACTGCGATGGCCTTGTTCTCGACGTAGAGGGAAAGGTTGAGAAGCTCTCTTTGAGAGAGAAGCTTGATACCATGTATAAGAAATATGATTATAAGAATGCAATGAAGGTTAATGAATACAATCCCTATATATACATACTAGATAAGAGGATTTTTCTCAACTAATCATGAGATTGTCTTGTGTGGTTGGGGAATCCTAGCTACTATCATATGTTAATCTCGGATCAATATAATGAAATGTCTTACGGGCAAAAAGCTTTGTGAGGGAGTATATGAGTTGATAAGAAGTATATACATGAGAAACATTAAATATGTATAGTGAAAATTTCATAGTATGACAATAAGATTTTAGGATGCATGTATATAGGATTTTAGTAAATGGGTTCTTTAATACTATGACACTACATTTGAAGATGCTATAAAGAAGGAAGTTAGAAAATAACATCTAAATTTGACGTACAGCTAATTAGTTCAAACATTTATCAGATTATTAGTTAATATCTCTAAGAATGTCTTCTTTCTTGCATGATTCACATATAGCTTCATGTTCTCTTGTTATATGAAGTAGAGAAATCAAAAGTGTTGCTTGAAACACTTTTGGAACTGACTAAATTGTGTTTGTATTGGACTCGTTTAGTTTTGTAAAGGTTGGCTCCAAGACGGCTCTCTGTTGACGGTCCGAAGCTTGAGATTGAATCAAAAAGTTTTTACCTCGGATCGATCTCAAAGCTCAGCACCATCACTTGGCCAGCATACTTGGCCATTGCATTTTAGTAGCACTATCGCTATGGTATTTCTTGTTTCTGAACATGTCACTGATGGAACTCTAAGGAGTCATTTGTAAGTGGATTCTGGTATATCTCTGGTACGTAGACCTCTTTTAATGCACGAAATTTGTACGTAGGGTATGATTAGGATCGATACATCATCAAACATTTATACATTTGATTCTACTCATATCAATAATCATTTTCTTTTGCATAATGCAATCAAGATTAGTGTATGCTCGTACGTGTTGTAGAATTAGTATTGTTGCCAGCACTAATGCAATCAGCACAAAAGTTCCTCCGATAATGACTACTGGAGGGGTCATATGCCATTCGTAAACTCTCTCTTCCTGCGTCACTTACAAGTATTCCTTGTAATGCACTAAGATACTTAGGGGTAATTATCTAATTACCTCGAGAGGAGGGGAGGAGGAAAGCGATGCTTCGAGACGGCGCCCTCACCGTTGCCGTTCACAGGATCGAGAGGCAGCCACCTCCTCTTCATCATCTTTGCACTGCGATTCATCGAAGTCCAGATGATAATAATCTCCGAACATTGAAAAGGCAAGAGAATCAACCTTATTTTCACTATACAGTGATAATAATCTAAAATCTTACTGCCATACTATGAAATTTTCACTATACAGATCGGAAACACCAAATGATCATAATCTATGAACATTGGAAAGGCAAGAGAATCAACCTTATTTCAACTTTGAACACCATTAAACATGCTCTATCATGCAACTCTAGAGCAGGACAGTGAGAATTAAATCATCAGCAGTCATCTAAGCTGTCCAAACTAACTCACATATCAATATAGAGATGAAGACTTCCATCTTATATGGTTAACAATACTCTATGAACTGTTATTGTACCTGCCCTTGCGCACTGTCCTCTCATAAGTTTGATGGATCAAATCCATTGGTTGCCTCTTGTAACTCCTCCATGCTGAAAACTCTGTATGGTATTGACCCAAGAGTTACTGTCCTCACTGCCCCATACATGTGCCCTTTATCAAGGTTTACAATTGGGTAGTAAATATATGATTGTAACAGATCGAAGATACAAATAATCCAAGAGAAATATTGTGTTGGTGATTTCTAGGAGTACCAAATCTTATATCGGTAAGCATCAAGATTAGCTTTCTTACCGCTGGGTGTTCTTATCTTATCTGAGCTAGAGATTTTGTGGCCCGGTTTGGGTAAGGCAATGGCTTTTGGCTCCTCTACTCGCCTCTCAAGGCCGGAAGACCAAGAACAATAGCAAGGCCAACAACGACACCCTCAGCGATGCCCAGTATAACACCTACATTGCTCTTGGAGCCACTTATCTTGCTCGCCGGAGGTAAAACTACTGTGAATACTACATCATTGCAATAAGCATCAAAATGCTGGTGCCTCAGATCCCCTGCATTCAAGCAGTTCCCTGAGCTCAGCACCACTCTGGTCGATGTATTGGATTGCATGCACGAAGGCAATCCTCCGACCAAATGATCGTTCATTATGTCGACGAATCCGAGCTCATCACCGCATGAAACATTGGATAGAATTTCTTCGGTGAATGTGTTAGGGGACAAATCCAAGTACTCTATCAGTCGTAGAGAAAACAGACATGGGGGAATCCACCCAGCAAGGCGATCGGAAGACGAGTCCAACTTATGAAGCTGATGGAAGGATGCAAGACTCGCTGCGACCTTTCCACAAAATCTGTTGTCTTTTAGAACTAGAGTGACAAGATTACTGCTTAGGGACAGGAAATCGAGACCAAGGCAATTCTTGCCTACACTCAATTCGATGAGTGCAGTCAAGTGTTTGCCGATCTGTTGAAAGAGTTGCCGCTCAATATGAGATTTTAGAGGCTCGACATCATCGAGATCTCCATAGGGATCGCCCCGACGAAGTAGTTCGAGCTCTAGTTGAGAGTTTTGAGCGAGGGGAAGCGATCCTTCCCGGGGAGCAGGCTCTAGAGGCGAAGGGGTTCAAGCTCAAAATTATTTTTTTTCTATTCACGTTCTTTTTACGCATGTCAATTTTTTTATTAATAAAATTAATAAGCTAAGAAGAATTAAAATTAAATATTTTATTTTCATAAATATAGAGATTCTAATATTATTTTTTAAAATATAGAGATTGGGATACTAATCATAGTTAACTACAAGAGATAATTTATAATTACCCTCGAAGAAATGAGGATGAAAGCCGGTCAAAAAATATGTGAAGTTATTCTTGATAGGATCAAGCGGTTTGAGAGAAACATATGAGGAAGAGGGCACATATGGGGGGCGTGAGGAGGAGTCTCTCATGTTAAGGTTGTTTCTGATTGGATGGAAGGTGAAGATAAAGGTGATTGATTTATTAACACAGTATTTCCTATTTATACAAGGAGGGAGAATTTTCCTCAACAGAGTAGTGAGATTTTCTCGTGCAGTTGGAGAAATTGTAGCTACTATCATAGCCCTACAAGATGGTGCTCATGTCAAGGATGTCGATCTTAGACTGATGCAAGTTTATGGACGAGAGACTTCGTGAGTGAGTCTG
This sequence comes from Ensete glaucum, assembly GCA_021527575.1. NCBI lineage: Eukaryota > Viridiplantae > Streptophyta > Magnoliopsida > Zingiberales > Musaceae > Ensete > Ensete glaucum. Next base: position 32,583,346 of record CM038557.1, read on the forward strand.
CTAATTGATCATTCATATGGACGTGAGAAAACATAATTGATGTCTAACAGCTTGATCTCACATGAAGTAAAAGTCAATGATAATATGTTTCATGCATGCTTAGAACACTGGATTGGAGCACGGGTAGGTAGCTGATGTCAAGTTTCTTGAGTAGATTTACGACCCAATTGAGTTCTACAATAGCAATGGCGATAGCATGGTATTCAGCTTTAGTTGTAGACCATGCGACTGTTTTTTGCTTCTTAAAACTCTAACTGATTGGATTGCCTCTAAAGATGACAATATATCCTGACGTGAATATTCTATCATCAAAGCTTTCTACCCAATCAACATCGACAAAGGCATGGAGATGAAGTTGAAAATGTTTGCGAAGAAAGAGGCCATGGTTGAGAGCCCCATTAAGATATCGCAAGATCTGCTTGACTATAGACTAATATATAATAGATAGTCGATGCATGAATTATGCTAATTTATTGACCACAAATGAGATGTCTGGGCTGGTGAGAGCTAAGTACAGTAAGGAGCCAAGTACTTGTCGATATTAAGTATAGCTCGTAGTAGGGCTTTGATCTCCTAATTTGAGTGATTCAATAGTAGAGATAAGAGTTGAAACCTCATTCATGACATGCATGTTTATCTTTCATAATAAATCTTGAATATACTTTCTTTGTGATAGGAAGAGTCCTGAAGACATATATGTTGCTTCCTCTCCTAGAAAGTAGCTCAATGTTCCTAGATCTTTAAGGGAGAATCAATTTACCAATTGCTTGAGGAATGTCTTGATCTCCATAGGATTATTGTTGGTGACAATAAAGTCATTCACATATACCAGGAGATATATTATACCTTCATTTTAGTGATGTGGAAATAACGAGGTATCAGACTTGGAGTTGATGAAGCCAGTTCAGGTCAAAAACGAGCCGAGTTCTATGTACCAGACTCTTAGAGCTTGAAGAAGTCCATAGATAGCTTTTTGTAGTTTATAGACATGCTTTAGATACTGAGGATAAATGAACTCAGGAGGTTGCTGCATGAAGACATCTTTAGTTAGGGTCCTTTGTAAAAAGATATTATTAACATTGAGTTGTTATAAATGCTAATCTTTTGAAATGACCAAACATAGGATAAGTCGGATTATCATGGGTTGAACAATGGGACTGAATGTCTCTGTGAAGTCAATACTATGATGTTAATGAAACCTTTTGACCAGTAGATGTGTTTTATATTTGACAACAGATCCATTTGAGTTCGGCTTAATTCGAAAGATCCACTTACACCCTGTGATATTTTATGTGGGATGAAAGGGTACAAGTGTCAGAGTAGAGTTATGAAGGAGGACATCATAGTCTTCACACATGGCTTTATGCTAGTGGGGAGATTTTTGAGCTTGAGCAATTGTGGTGAGTTTACTGGTTAGGTGAGTAATTTGGGATAGCATATAGGTCAAGAATTTGATGTGGTTTAAAAATATTATTTCTAGAGCGTGTTGTCATTGGATGTCCAAGAGCTATAGGTTGTGTTGGTATGGGCGATGGAGAGACACTGACATAGGACGGGTCAGATCGAAGTACATTAGTGTCACTAGGTCTAGATGAGGGTAAAGATTCGAAAGTGAAGGATGATAGAAGATAAGATTTCATCAACTATAGGAGAAAATAGATGATGTACCAATAAACATGCGAGGAGGGAATTATTGACCTGTGCTTCTTGTCCAACCCATTGAACTCTTGTTCGGAACCATATACTTATCTACCTCGGTTGCAGCCAGAGCTCTACCTCTTCTTCTTCTCCCGTAGTTGTAGTCCATCATCGAAAATATCATCCTCCAAGTTCAACTCTTGCCACAATCACGCCATTGTCGCCATGCTCCTCCATTACCTCCTCGTCAACAACGAAGGATGATCCTCTACTAACCCTCCTCCGAAACTCTATCAAACCGTCTCCTCGGTGGTCGCTCCGCCCTCTCCACCACTGGGACTCGCCCCTCCCTCCGTTGTAATCTCCCGGACTTTGATAGGCGGGGGAATGCCATGACGATCGCCTCTTAGCGATCGGTGACACCGTAGCAACCCCCATAGCCAACCCTCGGTGCTCTCTCTTAGTCGAGCGATTG